>OV050030.1:118529760-119051402 GCA_920105625.2 Clusia tigrina | reverse complement strand
TAGAATACCATTGATTATCTAAATACAATTTTAAAATTAAGTCCCCACAGAATTGAACCAGATAGCGGTTCCCCACGAAGCTGGTATTCATTGCAGCATTTGGTGTATCCGATACGCCGTCATGCAAAGTTTTTTTTCTGCTGACCAGTGCAAGTTTCATGATAATTTGGTTTCCTTTCGCTTCTGTTGAAGTTGGTATAAATGTGTTTTCGGATCAGTAGTCGATATGCAGTTTGTACATATAAGAATCAGATTAAGCCCACGCGTCCGTGTATTATAATCAACTCCAGGTATCCTAACGAAACTTACCGTAGATATGCTCCTGACCACTCCATGTCTTTGTTCACGCTGCATAGCAGCTGTGCCAGCAATTTGGCTGCTGACAGTTCAATCTTTGGTACTATACTGTCTTCAGAGGAGCTACGCGCGCCTTAGAAGTCAATAGATTTACCTCTACCTGTTGTTTGCAAAAATAAGTTTGCACCATAAGCGCTCATCGATGCATACGCTAAACCATGGATCTATCTTAGCATCTGATGTGGTACCAATCCACCTGCTAATTTTGAATTGCTCTAAATGCCCTATCTCTTTCCAAAAGTCTTCACATCTTCTCAGTATATCTGATGCTACTATCGTGTCCCAGTCTAAGCTCAATCTCCATAAATATTGCATAATGATTTTTCCCTTGATAGTGACTGGAGTTATAATACCGTCAGCATCATATAGTTGTGCTACGCAACTGACTATTTTCCTTTTAATCACCTCGCCGACCAATGCAGGAGTCTTCACACAAATGTGAATTTGTCTTCCTCTATAGGCCATCTTTCAGCGCCAATACTGACATCTCGTCTTCTCTCGGGAATAACATATCTTCTTCCCTCTCCGCTCTCATTGCCCTGAGTAGTCTTTTTGAGTTCGACTTACATTTGTATAGTTCAAAACAGCCGCCTCTTAGCACAGTGTCCTATCTCTTTCGCGAGCAATATTGCTTCTTGCTCACATCGTGCGCCTGTCGCACAGTCATCCATATAGAAGTCGCTCTTTATGATGTCTGCTGCTCTTGGGTATTCTTCTTTCGGCTCCCTAGCACATTGCATTAGAGCTCGAACAGCATTGTAAGCGGAGAAAGTCATTCCAAACGTTACAAGAGTATTCTCGTAATGGCTCACCCCTATGCTCTCCCCAAAATATTCTTCGCAAATTCCATTGCCTTTCGGCAACCCGTACCTATCGGAACATCTTATTTATGTCGGCACATATCGAAATCTTATGACGCCTGAATCTCATTACAATTTCGTAAATATCCTTTTGCAACTTCTCTATTAAACATTGCACTTGATTCAGAGAGATCCCTTGATTAATTTGGCAGGTAGCATCAAAAAGCATCCGAAATTTTTTGGTGACACAGTAATGTGCGATATAATAAACTGGCTCGTCCACTCTTGGCGGTTGTGTTGAGCATTTCATATGCCCTAATCTCTCATACTCTCTCAAAAATTCTATGTATTGCTCTCTTAGCTCTGAATCTTTCTCCAATTTCCGCTCCAAGTACTTAAACCTGCGCAATGCTATTGCTCTTGAAGTGCCTAAATGTGGCACCGCCTGTTTCACTGATATTGTGACAATAAACTGCCCTGTTTCACCTCTAGTATAAATCTTCATACAATTTTCTCCACTTCCTGCTCCTCATCTGTTCTCCAGTGAGTTATCGTCTCCACCTGATCTATCTGCCACAGGCGCTGAAGTAACTCGACTAACTTTTTATTATGGAAACATTCTTCCAAAGCAACTATAGCATCGACCTCTCTCTCTCTCTCTCACAGGGTTGTGCCCCGAAAACGACTTGTGAAACATGCTCTCATATATGGCAATGCCTTGTACCTCATTGGGCATTACCGCAGTAATGGCTCTAGCCACCATATTTGCTCCTAACAGTAGCTCAACTGGTCTCGCCTTCCAAAACTCAGGATCCTCCCATAAACCCTCATTCTTAAAATACATGGGTATCGCCACAAAATTTCTTGATGGAAAAACTGGGTGCCAGTTACATTCTCTTGGCAGTACCCAAAAACTCTGTCTCTAAATAATCATTCTCGCTCCTCATAGAGTAACATGAAAACACCTTGGCACTCAAACAGTGGTTCTATTCCTATCATTTTGCTGCTCTGTGATCGTACTGGTAACTGGTGCTTTCGCCGGCACTCATTAAATTTGGCAGCGACCCAGTGTCCATAAGTGCTCGCACTGGATAATATAGCATTCCTGCAATCTCGACACGACGCCATAACCATTAGTAACAAGGCTCTTGCATCTCTTAGCCACAATAAAAAGAAGTTGCACAATTAAGGATTTGTCGCTCTTTTGGGATTTGACGAAGCTCTTTTTTTTCTTAAATTTTAAATTTAATTTGCTCTTATTTCGCTCAGCTCTCCTTGCGCGCTTTGCAAGGTTGCTGCACCGTCAGTCGCTCTTAAATCTTTGGCAGAGTTATCTCGGCGGCCCTCCCGCTGTGGCTGCTACTTAAACCACCACCCGCTGCTGTGGCTCCCTCTTTCCGCATAGCACGCTGTTGTGCTTTGGCACTCCTGGGCATCGCAAACATGGCCCAGAAAAGCACTCTGCCACCTTATGCCCTTTCTTCACACAGTTGGGGCACGAGACTCCGCATAGCTCGTAGATTTAAGGGCATTAAGGGCATTAATATACAGCGTGATCTTCGCTGCATATCTCGCATGGCGTCCCTTGGCTTCCTCATATCGGTGCTACTCTTGCTACACTCACACCATGGACCGATCTCTCCCTGCTATTCGGTACTGTGGCCGTTGTTCCATCGTGCCCGTGCTCCAATTGATGTGCTCGCCTGACTTCTCATGCTGGTAAAGCAGAGGCCTGCTTCCCCAGGAAAGTCAGCATCTCTTCCGCCTTTACAGATTTTGAGATCCTCTTTACCACCCATTGCTTGGAAGTGTCTCTGTCCAGTCGCTCGTGGAGCATATGGCCAACGAACGTGTCCAAATGTTCTACTGGTAACCCCTGTGCTTTCAGCTGGCGCATGGACTCATGGATCACATTCGCCATACGCTGTAGGCTCTCCGCAGTGGGTGGCGTCTCTAGCTCTGGCAACTTGATGAATTGCCGCAAGTACTCTAGACATACCGGGTAACTTCTGCTTCATTGTAACTGTTTTCGGCTAACTCTCACTCACCCGAAGTATGCGCTGCCTTATGTGTGAGTGGGAGTGGGAATAAACCATTGATGTCTCCAGATCAGTGTCTCAACGCGCTTGGCCCGAGAAGTTATCTCATCATGGAGGGCATTAAATCGCTCCCATTGCTGCTCTAAACGAGTTAACCACCCCTTAGCTTCCTCAAGCCCGAGAACTCTTTCGTCTTCGCATGCTCCGCTGCTCTTTCGATGCCATTGTTGTTAATTTTCTTACTGTTCGAGAAAAGAAAAAATAATAATTAGTTGCTAGCGGGGAAATGAGAATTTTCTCCTAGCCCTTGCCCAGACTTCCAACACTGAATATTTGCTCTTTATATTCTATTATTTATAATCTGTACACTTTGAGTCGAATAACCGCATTAGTTTATTCGCTCACTAGCACCAATTCCGGCAACATGCTCATATTTAAATTTTTTGAGACGAACAGCCGCACTGGTATTCGCTCAGTTGCTCAAATTTCTAGAATCAATGCTCGCTCATATTTAAAAGTTTTATGTCAAATAACCCTATTGGTTTAATCGCTCAACAGCTCAGAATTCTAACACCAATGCACGCTCATATTTAAATTTTGAGTCGAATAACCGCGCTGGTTTATTCGCTCATTAGCACAAAATTGTAACATAGTGTCTCGACTAGCTATAATTCATGGCAATGTTCATGTCTTAACATCAAAATATTCAGTGGAGACTCCATATGTTAATGTCATACAAAAAAAATTAAACATTATGTCAAGACAGCAGTTCTGCTAGAAACGCTGTCATAAATTTGAAGTTTCACTCGATTTTAACATTTGTCTATTTAAAAATGGCACAAATTAATTTTATTAGAAGCGAAATAATTAATTTAATAATTATTGATCGAGAATTTGAGTGTTTGTGCAATTACAAACTCTTGAATTCCTGATTGCAGTTTTTTTAACTCTCTTAAAAGCATTCAATGCGAGAGCGCATCTGTTGTTTACTGTTCAATTGTAAAAATGAAATACTTTAAAATAATTTTCCCACTTCATATTTTGACCTCCATCAGCTATTCTGACATTAACATTGCCATGAATTATAGCTAGTGGAGACACTATGTATGATCAATGCTCGTTCATAATTAAATTTTGAGTCGAATAACCTGGTTTATTCGCTCATTAGCACAAAATTCTAAAATCAATGCACACTCATAATTAAACACGCCGCTTCATTTTCGGCCGCTAGCGAGGCGACATCCAAATCACAACTTACTGCGTATCTTTATTCCATCCATTTAATAGTGCTTGACTTCTCATGAAATTGTATGCTCTGCACACACACATACACACCTAATCAAATTCCTATAATTCCTCTCTGTACTATGCACATACGCGCCAAGGTTGTATATTAATTATGCACTGCAGTATTAGCTCTGCTTATTTCGGTCCAGTGGACTGTATCTTGCCTTAATTTTTTAGTGATTCTGTGTATATCGTGGACCGCTTTACTTGATTGCTGTTTGAAATCAAATTGTCAACTAAAAGAAAAAAATATATTCTGAGTATTTCATAATTGATGCTATCCTTCGCACCCAGTTCTGTTTCTCTCTGTAAATGTGTGTGCACTCTTCGCGCTGCTCATATACCGTATTGTGTTCAGAATGCGTGTTCCGCATTCAGCAATTAATGCTCCGCTAGCGCTTTGCGCTTGCTTTCTTTTCCTTCCCGCAGGCACATCGGAACAAATGAATTTAAAAAGGAAATATGTATTACATACTCTGCCATAGAGTCTGGCGCATTTCGTTTTGCACTTAATATATGTATATAGCGCTATTTAATACTATAAACATATGTATGTTTACATCCATCGCACCATCACTGATGCATTGTATGATCACTAGTATAATCCGGCTCGACATGAACCAATGTTTCGAATCGAAAATGAAACTATAACAATTCTTGCACCAATTCGATGCAAGTAAAACCACTTTCTTCGACATCTGATAATATTTTTAGCATCAGCAGTCGTTTTGACAGCATTGGCAGCAGACTAATGGGTCTGTATGACGCCGGTTGTGTTTCATCTTTTCCGGGCTTCTGAATCATGATTACCTGTGATAAGCTGAAGGAAAATAGCCAAGTCGAATAATAGCATTAAAGAGCTGTGTTAGAATTTTGAATGCTATATCTGGTAACTCAGCTACCATTTTGGCAGTGATTGACTTGTAGCCTGAAGATTTTTTCAAGTTGATATAAATTGGAACTATGTTCTTTACTTCTTTTGCCTTAACTTTAATTGGGTTGACCGTTTTTTGAGTGACCAGAGGCGGAATTACGAAATCATTGGTCCCAGGATTAGGTTGAAACACTTTTTCCGGCTTTATCTTTGTCGCTATTTGCCCAGCTCCCATTACGCATCTAAGTGTTGGCTCTGACTCCTTTAGAATTTTAATGTTTTTATTCCCTTTCTACAAGAAATAATTATACTTTTCTGTGGGGCATAATTTTCTTGTGTATTTTGTTCATTGTTTTTCCATTTCTACATGTAAAGCTTCACTGAGAAGTCTTTTAGATAAAACATATTTTTGTTTGGTCGAAGGCGACTATGTTTTTGCCAATGGCATCTGAACCGTATTTTTTCATCGACAAAAGTTTCAATGTCCATGGTAGTTTTCCCGATACCATGCGATGGGAATGGTAATTTAGGAGGAGTTACATTAATAGCTGTTGATACAAGAACAGAATTTATATTTTGAAGGGTTTTTTCGATTACGTCTTCGCATTTTAGACGTGGTGAGATATTTATATGACTGCTTATATATTTTCGATACTTGTGCCAGTTTGTTCTTGAAAAAGTTAAGTAATGATGAGGCTCGTAAACTATAGCTTTTTTAATTTTTTGAATTAATACTTGTGAATGAACAGAAGATACATTTTTTTAATACGTTTTATTATCCCAAAGGCAATAAGATTTGGTATTTTTAGAAAATTGTATCTGAATAAATTTTGTGAATGCGTGGACTTAAGATTCTTTTGCTCTGTGCAACACCTGTAAAAACTTCGCAGTCAATTGTTTTCCTAAGCATTCGTTTCACACGCATTAGAGATCCATTCACCAACGCGATACTTTATTTAAATTACGTATAAGCAAGAAAATGCAATTCTCTTTCAAAATCAATTTATGTGAATACATTGATATATATACGTGTATATATATATATATATATATATATATATATATATATATATATATATATATATATATATATATATATATATATATATATATATATATATATATATATATATATATATATATATATATATATATATATATATATATATATATATATATATATATATATATATATATATATATATATATATATATATATATATATATATATATATATATATATATATATATATATATATATATATATATATATATATATATATATATATATATATATATATATATATATATATATATATATATATATATATATATATATATATATATATATATATATATATATATATATATATATATATATATATATATATATATATATCTATATATATATATATATATATATATATATAGATATATACACGTATATATATCAATGTATTCACATAAATTGATTTTGAAAGAGAATTGCATTTTCTTGCTTATACGTAATTTAAATAAAGTATCGCGTTGGTGAATGGATCTCTAATGCGTGTGAAACGAATGCTTAGGAAAACAATTGACTGCGAAGTTTTTACAGGTGTTGCACAGAGCAAAAGAATCTTAAGTCCACGCATTCACAAAATTTATTCTGATACAATTTTCTAAAAATACCAAATCTTATTGCCTTTGGGATAATAAAACGTACTAAAAAAAAAGTATCTTCTGTTCATTCACAAGTATTAATTCAAAAAATTAAAAAAGCTATAGTTTACGAGCCTCATCATTACTTAACTTTTTCAAGAACAAACTGGCACAAGTATCGAAAATATATAAGCAGTCATATAAATATCTCACCACGTCTAAAATGCGAAGACGTAATCGAAAAAACCCTTCAAAATATAAATTCTGTTCTTGTATCAACAGCTATTAATGTAACTCCTCCTAAATTACCATTCCCATCGCATGGTATCGGGAAAACTACCATGGACATTGAAACTTTTGTCGATGAAAAAATACGGTTCAGATGCCATTGGCAAAAACATAGTCGCCTTCGACCAAACAAAAATATGTTTTATCTAAAAGACTTCTCAGTGAAGCTTTACATGTAGAAATGGAAAAACAATGAACAAAATACACAAGAAAATTATGCCCCACAGAAAAGTATAATTATTTCTTGTAGAAAGGGAATAAAAACATTAAAATTCTAAAGGAGTCAGAGCCAACACTTAGATGCGTAATGGGAGCTGGGCAAATAGCGACAAAGATAAAGCCGGAAAAAGTGTTTCAACCTAATCCTGGGACCAATGATTTCGTAATTCCGCCTCTGGTCACTCAAAAAACGGTCAACCCAATTAAAGTTAAGGCAAAAGAAGTAAAGAACATAGTTCCAATTTATATCAACTTGAAAAAATCTTCAGGCTACAAGTCAATCACTGCCAAAATGGTAGCTGAGTTACCAGATATAGCATTCAAAATTCTAACACAGCTCTTTAATGCTATTATTCGACTTGGCTATTTTCCTTCAGCTTATCACAGGTAATCATGATTCAGAAGCCCGGAAAAGATGAAACACAACCGGCGTCATACAGACCCATTAGTCTGCTGCCAATGCTGTCAAAACGACTGCTGATGCTAAAAATATTATCAGATGTCGAAGAAAGTGGTTTTACTTGCATCGAATTGGTGCAAGAATTGTTATAGTTTCATTTTCGATTCGAAACATTGGTTCATGTCGAGCCGGATTATACTAGTGATCATACAATGCATCAGTGATGGTGCGATGGATGTAAACATACATATGTTTATAGTATTAAATAGCGCTATATACATATATTAAGTGCAAAACGAAATGCGCCAGACTCTATGGCAGAGTATGTAATACATATTTCCTTTTTAAATTCATTTGTTCCGATGTGCCTGCGGGAAGGAAAAGAAAGCAAGCGCAAAGCGCTAGCGGAGCATTAATTGCTGAATGCGGAATACGCATTCTGAACACAATACGGTATATGAGCAGCGCGAAGAGTGCACACACATTTACAGAGAGAAACAGAACTGGGTGCGAAGGATAGCATCAATTATGAAATGCTCAGAATATATTTTTTTCTTTTAGTTGACAATTTGATTTCAAACAGCAATCAAGTAAAGCGGTCCACGATATACACAGAATCACTAAAAAATTAAGGCAAGATACAGTCCACTGGACCGAAATAAGCAGAGCTAATACTGCAGTGCATAATTAATATACAACCTTGGCGCGTATGTGCATAGTACAGAGAGGAATTATAGGAATTTGATTAGGTGTGTATGTGTGTGTGCAGAGCATACAATTTCATGAGAAGTCAAGCACTATTAAATGGATGGAATAAAGATACGCAGTAAGTTGTGATTTGGATGTCGCCTCGCTAGCGGCCGAAAATGAAGCGGCGTGTTTAATTATGAGTGTGCATTGATTTTAGAATTTTGTGCTAATGAGCGAATAAACCAGGTTATTCGACTCAAAATTTAATTATGAACGAGCATTGATCATACATAGTGTCTCCACTAGCTATAATTCATGGCAATGTTAATGTCAGAATAGCTGATGGAGGTCAAAATATGAAGTGGGAAAATTATTTTAAAGTATTTCATTTTTACAATTGAACAGTAAACAACAGATGCGCTCTCGCATTGAATGCTTTTAAGAGAGTTAAAAAAACTGCAATCAGGAATTCAAGAGTTTGTAATTGCACAAACACTCAAATTCTCGATCAATAATTATTAAATTAATTATTTCGCTTCTAATAAAATTAATTTGTGCCATTTTTAAATAGACAAATGTTAAAATCGAGTGAAACTTCAAATTTATGACAGCGTTTCTAGCAGAACTGCTGTCTTGACATAATGTTTAATTTTTTTGGTATGACATTAACATATGGAGTCTCCACTGAATATTTTGATGTTAAGACATGAACATTGCCATGAATTATAGCTAGTCGAGACACTATGTTACAATTTTGTGCTAATGAGCGAATAAACCAGCGCGGTTATTCGACTCAAAATTTAAATATGAGCGTGCATTGGTGTTAGAATTCTGAGCTGTTGAGCGATTAAACCAATAGGGTTATTTGACATAAAACTTTTAAATATGAGCGAGCATTGATTCTAGAAATTTGAGCAACTGAGCGAATACCAGTGCGGCTGTTCGTCTCAAAAAATTTAAATATGAGCATGTTGCCGGAATTGGTGCTAGTGAGCGAATAAACTAATGCGGTTATTCGACTCAAAGTGTACAGATTATAAATAATAGAATATAAAGAGCAAATATTCAGTGTTGGAAGTCTGGGCAAGGGCTAGGAGAAAATTCTCATTTCCCCGCTAGCAACTAATTATTATTTTTTCTTTTCTCGAACAGTAAGAAAATTAACAACAATGGCATCGAAAGAGCAGCGGAGCATGCGAAGACGAAAGAGTTCTCGGGCTTGAGGAAGCTAAGGGGTGGTTAACTCGTTTAGAGCAGCAATGGGAGCGATTTAATGCCCTCCATGATGAGATAACTTCTCGGGCCAAGCGCGTTGAGACACTGATCTGGAGACATCAATGGTTTATTCCCACTCCCACTCACACATAAGGCAGCGCATACTTCGGGTGAGTGAGAGTTAGCCGAAAACAGTTACAATGAAGCAGAAGTTACCCGGTATGTCTAGAGTACTTGCGGCAATTCATCAAGTTGCCAGAGCTAGAGACGCCACCCACTGCGGAGAGCCTACAGCGTATGGCGAATGTGATCCATGAGTCCATGCGCCAGCTGAAAGCACAGGGGTTACCAGTAGAACATTTGGACACGTTCGTTGGCCATATGCTCCACGAGCGACTGGACAGAGACACTGCCAAGCAATGGGTGGTAAAGAGGATCTCAAAATCTGTAAAGGCGGAAGAGATGCTGACTTTCCTGGGGAAGCAGGCCTCTGCTTTACCAGCATGAGAAGTCAGGCGAGCACATCAATTGGAGCACGGGCACGATGGAACAACGGCCACAGTACCGAATAGCAGGGAGAGATCGGTCCATGGTGTGAGTGTAGCAAGAGTAGCACCGATATGAGGAAGCCAAGGGACGCCATGCGAGATATGCAGCGAAGATCACGCTGTATATTAATGCCCTTAATGCCCTTAAATCTACGAGCTATGCGGAGTCTCGTGCCCCAACTGTGTGAAGAAAGGGCATAAGGTGGCAGAGTGCTTTTCTGGGCCATGTTTGCGATGCCCAGGAGTGCCAAAGCACAACAGCGTGCTATGCGGAAAGAGGGAGCCACAGCAGCGGGTGGTGGTTAAGTAGCAGCCACAGCGGGAGGCCGCCGAGATAACTCTGCCAAAGATTTAAGAGCGACTGACGGTGCAGCAACCTTGCAAAGCGCGCAAGGAGAGCTGAGCGAAATAAGAGCAAATTAAATTTAAAATTTAAGAAAAAAAAGAGCTTCGTCAAATCCCAAAAGAGCGACAAATCCTTAATTGTGCAACTTCTTTTTATTGTGGCTAAGAGATGCAAGAGCCTTGTTACTAATGGTTATGGCGCGTGTCGAGATTGCAGGAATGCTATATTATCCAGTGCGAGCACTTATGGACACTGGGTCGCTGCCAAATTTAATGAGTGCCGGCGAAAGCACCAGTTACCAGTACGATCACAGAGCAGCAAAATGATAGGAATAGAACCACTGTTTGAGTGCCAAGGTGTTTTCATGTTACTCTATGAGGAGCGAGAATGATTATTTAGAGACAGAGTTTTGGGTACTGCCAAGAGAATGTAACTGGCACTCAGTTTTTCCATCAAGAAATTTTGTGGCGATACCCATGTATTTTAAGAATGAGGGTTTATGGGCGGATCCTGAGTTTTGGAAGGCGAGACCAGTTGAGCTACTGTTAGGAGCAAATATGGTGGCTAGAGCCATTACTGCGGTAATGCCCAATGAGGTACAAGGCATTGCCATATATGAGAGCATGTTTCACAAGTCGTTTTCGGGGCACAACCCTGTGAGAGAGAGAGAGAGAGGTCGATGCTATAGTTGCTTTGGAAGAATGTTTCCATAATAAAAAGTTAGTCGAGTTACTTCAGCGCCTGTGGCAGATAGATCAGGTGGAGACGATAACTCACTGGAGAACAGATGAGGAGCAGGAAGTGGAGAAAAATTGTATGAAGATTTATACTAGAGGTGAAACAGGGCAGTTTATTGTCACAATATCAGTGAAACAGGCGGTGCCACATTTAGGCACTTCAAGAGCAATAGCATTGCGCAGGTTTAAGTACTTGGAGCGGAAATTGGAGAAAGATTCAGAGCTAAGAGAGCAATACATAGAATTTTTGAGAGAGTATGAGAGATTAGGGCATATGAAATGCTCAACACAACCGCCAAGAGTGGACGAGCCAGTTTATTATATCGCACATTACTGTGTCACCAAAAAATTTCGGATGCTTTTTGATGCTACCTGCCAAATTAATCAAGGGATCTCTCTGAATCAAGTGCAATGTTTAATAGAGAAGTTGCAAAAGGATATTTACGAAATTGTAATGAGATTCAGGCGTCATAAGATTTCGATATGTGCCGACATAAATAAGATGTTCCGATAGGTACGGGTTGCCGAAAGGCAATGGAATTTGCGAAGAATATTTTGGGGAGAGCATAGGGGTGAGCCATTACGAGAATACTCTTGTAACGTTTGGAATGACTTTCTCCGCTTACAATGCTGTTCGAGCTCTAATGCAATGTGCTAGGGAGCCGAAAGAAGAATACCCAAGAGCAGCAGACATCATAAAGAGCGACTTCTATATGGATGACTGTGCGACAGGCGCACGATGTGAGCAAGAAGCAATATTGCTCGCGAAAGAGATAGACACTGTGCTAAGAGGCGGCTGTTTTGAACTATACAAATGTAAGTCGAACTCAAAAAGACTACTCAGGGCAATGAGAGCGGAGAGGGAAGAAGATATGTTATTCCCGAGAGAAGACGAGATGTCAGTATTGGCGCTGAAAGATGGCCTATAGAGGAAGACAAATTCACATTTGTGGTGAAGACTCCTGCATTGGTCGGCGAGGTGATTAAAAGGAAAATAGTCAGTTGCGTAGCACAACTATATGATGCTGACGGTATTATAACTCCAGTCACTATCAAGGGAAAAATCATTATGCAATATTTATGGAGATTGAGCTTAGACTGGGACACGATAGTAGCATCAGATATACTGAGAAGATGTGAAGACTTTTGGGAAGAGATAGGGCATTTAGAGCAATTCAAAATTAGCAGGTGGATTGGTACCACATCAGATGCTAAGATAGATCCATGGTTTAGCGTATGCATCGATGAGCGCTTATGGTGCAAACTTATTTTTGCAAACAACAGGTAGAGGTAAATCTATTGACTTCTAAGGCGCGCGTAGCTCCTCTGAAGACAGTATAGTACCAAAGATTGAACTGTCAGCAGCCAAATTGCTGGCACAGCTGCTATGCAGCGTGAACAAAGACATGGAGTGGTCAGGAGCATATCTACGGTAAGTTTCGTTAGGATACCTGGAGTTGATTATAATACACGGACGCGTGGGCTTAATCTGATTCTTATATGTACAAACTGCATATCGACTACTGATCCGAAAACACATTTATACCAACTTCAACAGAAGCGAAAGGAAACCAAATTATCATGAAACTTGCACTGGTCAGCAGAAAAAAAACTTTGCATGACGGCGTATCGGATACACCAAATGCTGCAATGAATACCAGCTTCGTGGGGAACCGCTATCTGGTTCAATTCTGTGGGGACTTAATTTTAAAATTGTATTTAGATAATCAATGGTATTCTAATAAACCTTTTTTAATGCATTATTATATTATTATATTACACCACCAGGGGGCGGCAGTCAGGAAGAGAGAGAGTTCGATCATTCACCATTAAATGGGGCATCGCAAACAAAACAAATTCCAAAACCGCTTCAATCGCTCGATTGCATGATCTTGAAACATTATTCGCTGAACTTACAAAAGAAGTCAATAAGCTTAAAAAACTGTAACTAAAATTTCAAAATATAGAAATGCATGAAACTGCAAAAGATCCACCTGAAAATTCTCAGAAATACGAAGCAGATGATGTAGATTTGGCCAAAGAAACTTTTTGGATACTTAAGAGGAATTATTAAAAAAGGAAGGCAAACTCGAACATATTCAAAGAATTTAAAATAACTCTGAATACCCTGTGAATTCTAAAAAACATACAAAAAAATAAGGAACCGATAAATACGAAAGATTATGGTCACGGGAGTCGCTAAGTACAAAGATGTGAATAATTTGGTAACAAAAAATATTACAACAATAAAATTGTTAAACAATGGCGGTTTTAAAATAAATATTTTAAGTAGCGATAACTACAGAGTCATTACAAAATCGCTGTCAAACTCAAACTTATCTTGGCATACGTAAGAAAATAAAAAAGGTTGTCCCATTAGAGTAATGACTAAGAAACTGCACCATTCGTGTGACCCGGCTCAAACCGTCTGAAACACATTTTACAAATCAGTCATTCAGAAAGATTAATAACTATGAGATTTACCATACAACTCATCCAGAAAATTCAGCTTGTGGAGGCAGTGCAATAATCGTAAGGAAAAATAGAGAACATTACGAGTTAGAGAAACTCCTTAGATCTGAACTACTATCATTATAAATTCACTATAAATTAAAGCTGCCAGAGAGCCGGCTACGAGTTCATCTCAACTGGTAAACCAATTTATTGGGCAAGCGATCCTGGCAAGTTACCTGACTTAATAGACTTCTTTCTAATTAAAAATATTTCAAAGAACTATTTAAAAACAGATTAAGGTTTTGATCTCAATTCCGACCATTTTCTGGTTTTCCTATCACTAAGCGAAAAAATAAGAAAATCGAAAAATAGTTATCTAACCAAAAATTTTACTAACTGGCAGAAAAGGAACTAGATTATGAAGCTTTAAACCTATCGCAAAATATACAAAATGTCACCAGCGCTAGTACGCCAATTTTAAAAAGAAAATGCAACGGATGTTTCTATCCTAAAGAAATAAAAATTCGAATAAAATAACAAAAGGAAATTGCGACGTCGCTGGCACCAAAGTAGATCAACCATTGATAAAAATTCGATAAACAAACCAACAAAGTAACTAAGGCAAGAAATAAAGGTATTTAACCCTCCGACGGTTGAGTCATCCGTTGCCCTTATACGAAGTACAAGGTCCACAGGGACCTCTATTTGTATGGAATTTTATATGAAAACGCAATTTTTTCCCATTTTTTTTGTTTTGATTTATTATTATTTACTAATTATACATGTATAATGAATGTTACAAAAAAAAATTTTTTTTTATATATAACATTATTAATGATTATCATTGATGTCTATATGTGGTTCAGTTTCCGCATCCGAATCATCAACATAAAAATTTGTTTGATATGTGAAATCGTCATCACATTTATATATCAATAGAAACTAAACTATTGGTCGGATCGTTTTGAAATTTGAAACGATTCTAGATAAAATTTCCTTGGAATACATGTGGGTGTCGGGTATACTTCCCATGGACCTTCAAGGAGTAATTTCAGTTTGAAAATGAAAAAGGTCCCCAGGGACCTTCTCACCCGCCGGAGGGTTAAAAACGAATCGACTAGCAGATACTTCAGAAACCTGTCGAACTATAAAAACAGTGATTACGCTTTGCCCACCAAAAACGTAAAAAGGCCCAAATTAACGATTCTTCCAATTAAAATTGCTATCTGTAGCTGGGCTAAAAGCAACGTTGAAAATGTTTACTCATTTGCAGATCACCGTATGGAAACCTTTACGCCTAATGATAGTATAGAAATTGAAGAAATCGACAAAAGCAACTATAAGGCCACGACAAGCTCTGTGCAATGCATACACTGTGAAGTAAACTATGAAATAAATAATATAAAATCAATAAAGTCCCGGTTCTGATCGAATAACCGCAGAAATCTTAAAACAGTTCCCACAGATATGTGTTTTTAAAATCTAACAACTTTGTATAACGCCACATTGAAAAATCGACATGTCCCAAACATCTGGAAAGTGGCCGATGTAATAATCTTCTCAAATCAGGTAAAGTACCACAAGAAGTGTCATCATACAGACCTATCTCTTTGCTACCAATAATATCAAAGGTCTTTGAGAAACTGTTATACAACAAACTACACCCAATTTTTGAAGAAAAGAAACTCGTACCAAGCCAAAAAATTTGCTTTCAGAAGACAACACTCAACTATAGATCAACTTTGGATGTAGCGTAGGCTTTCGAAAAAGTTTGGCTGGAAGGTCTGCTGAATAAATTGAAATTGATAATACCTATCGAATATTGCTAAATTATTAATTTATAACTTCAAAAAAGACAATTCCGAGTTCCGCAAAATTAAGGCAGGTGTTCCCCAAGGCAGCATCCTAGGGCATCTACATTATTTGTTCACAAATTATTTACCGACCGAACAAAACCAACGTGACCGCAACATTCGTTAGCGATACAGAACTCATAGCTACTGGTGACAGAGGAAATCTCAGTAGAAAAACTCCCACGTGCCGTGAACTTAATATTAATCTGGACAAAGATGTGGCGAATTAAGATAAAGAACAGGAAATTAGTTTACATCGATTTTACGAATAAAAATGTTGTTTACACCCCACTTTATACAGATGAAATACAAATACCTTACTCTATTAATACACAGTATTGGGGCATGTAAAGCACCGATGGTGTGAACACGTAAAATTGAATATAGAATAACTAGGAATAAAATACAAGCAATTGTACTGGAACATCTCCACTTTCTACATACAACAAACTTTTGTTATATAATGAAATTTTAAAACCTGTATAGTGTAATGCTCATTGACTCATGGAGTACGTGTGGATTGCTGTCTAACCAATAACGCATATTTTGCTTATTGACGAAGCCATTCAGCCAGAAATGAGCCTCATCATAAATTGGACGTAGCGCTCTTAAAGTTGACGCGACTGACTCCAAAGTTCGGTAGTAAATTTTAATAATTTCGACTCGTTGTTGGCTCGTATGTCTTTTCACTATGAAATGGCAAACCTTACTGAAGAGAAATGTCAAAAGAGCGGGAAAAAATATGGCGTTGTTTGCTGTCACTATCGATCTACTTTTGTAGCGTTTCTTTTGAAAAACTCTTTATAACACTTTTTTTTAGCGATTATCACACGCGCCTTATGTTTTGAGTCATTATCTTGTTAAAAGTTTACTTAAGAATTGTTGTCAATAGTGCACCCAAATTGATTTCCGTTGTACCCCCATACCATGACCCAAAGTACAATATAATGCGGTAGGTGTGTCCTTGTATCTGATCGACCCCTTTTTTTGTTTTTGGTTTTGTAGTGACAAAATACGAACTAAAATAAAATTTCGCCCAAAAATATTTCTGAAGTTCGTAAGTTATTAAAATGTGTCAATAGTGGGCTTGGTTGTAAATATAAACTTCTGCTCACTTCTTGGGTAGTGCTGATTGTTACTACCCACAACCTTCCTTTGAAATTTCATTGATAAATCTTTAATAGGAAGACAGTAATGATTTTTGGTTAATTGTGGGCGTGGCAATAGTATTATGATCCCCATATTTTGTACATACAGTATTATGGACGCCATGTTCATTTCTGCCCCTATTTTCCGATAGCATCAATACGACTATATGTAGGATAATTTTAATTTTAGACCGGACAGTACCTTTTATCAAAAGTGGGCGTGTACTTTCTCTGATCAATCTCATTTCTTGCAGTTAGCTTTATACTATCCACATTTTGCTTTTCTTTGTCCATAAATCTCAAAAAGATCTTTAGTTATGAATATTTGTTAATAGTAGGCGTCGCAGCAAATATATAGCACCCACTTTTTGGATAGTGTTTAGTAGGACCCACATCTCCATAATTACTAAATGCGTCACTATTCCATCAATGGGACCGAAGTTATAGTCATTTTAAAAAAGGTGACAAAAGTTCTTTAAATGGGAGGCAGGCGTGGTCTTTATCCAAATCGAGCCGTGTAGCAATCTGGTTCTACATCTTTGTCCACACTATGCTTTTGCAAAAAATCATTAAGATAGCTCTAACGGTGTAGAAAAAAAGTGGCCACAGACGGACAGACGGACGGACAAAACTAAAATTGGTCAGAAAGTGATTCTGATCATATCTGTATATATATGTTCATACCTAACACGCCTTCTTCTTGTACGAGGGCGGATTGATATTGAAGCTACCTAGCGCTAGATGGCAGCATAAACATAAAAACTTTTTTTTTTTTAGAAATTGCGATCTGTCAAACGTCAGCTGTTAAAATTTCACCCAAATTCATCGATTACTTTATTTGTTGTAGTCGTTTGAAGTAAGCAACTTTTGTGTTTCTTGAAAAATGGAAAAAAGCGAATTTCGTGCAGTGATTAAACACTATTATTTGAAAGGGAAAACGGCGAAAGAGACAAAATGGTTTGACTGGAAAATGGTTTAGTCCAAATATGGCATTAAATATATTTAAAATATATATTATTATAGAGTCAGGTAGTTCTTTTAACATTTTCAAGTTGATTAGGTCGTATCCACGTGTCTTTTTGTTTTTCACTTTCGAGATTTGTGATTTAATTCTATGTATTGTCGTCATTTTTGTTTTGTTATTGTGGACATTGTATAGGTTGTTAGATTGGATATTTTGAGTGTCCGTATCGTACTGAAAATATTTACGAAGTGTTTTAAGAGAGTAGTTGCTTTCTGAATGTTCGCTTTTGCCCAGGTATTATTTTCTGTTTTTATGGGAGGTTGATTTTTAGATTTTTAGTAGCCTTCCAAATAATTTGTAGGGGCCGTTGCTCCTAAATTGTTTAGATAATTGTCTAGTTTGCAAGCCTCATATTATTTTATCGTTGCCTTCAGTTCTTTTCCCCACTTTATTGAATTTAGCTTTGTCTTCAGGGTGTCTAGTAATTTGCAATTTTTTCCTAAGTTTTCTTTATTGTCCTATTTTATACTCAATGTGAGCTGGGACAGTAGCCATTTGTGATGGGCTTAAAATTGGCTAATGTGCTGCTTTGACGATATTGTCATTTAAGTATGCTTTTCCCGTATCAATTGGCGAAATTTGTTCCAGTGTGTTTAGTAATTATATAAGCCTCCTGAGAAAGGTCTGATGACAAATATAAAAACGTTTTCATAGCTAAGTGTTCGTGCAATATGTTTCTTGTGACGCAGAAGTCAATTAAGTAAGGTAATTTTTTCTTGTCTGTTGGCCAGTAAGTTGGCTCACCATTACCAGTAAAGTGACTATTATTTTCTTTAATGGCGTCTAGTAGTTGGCGGCCTTTCGCGTTTGTCAGTCTGGAGCCCCATGTGGAGTTTTTTGCATTATAGTCTCCTCCAGCTATGTAACGGCTTCCCAATGATTTTAAATAGTCCATGTATTGAGCCTTTGTGCTATTTTGTTTGGGTGGACAGTAAACAGCTGACACGGTAATTGATCCTCTCAAGTCACTTATCTCTATAGGGGTTGCTTGAATGTGATTTACATTCTTCTAGTTATAGGTATTTAAAGGATTTCTTTAAGATAATTACTGTTCCCCTGTGTGCTCGTTTGTCAGGGTGATTTGTATAGTAAATATTATAGTTAGGTATGTTATCATAGCTTTGTCAGTAGCACGCGTTTCAGATATTAGCATAATGCCAATTGAATGGTCGCATATGAAAGCTTTAAGTTCTAGTTAGTGGCGCGATAGTCCATTGGTGTTCCAAATAGTAAAAGTTATTTTACTTCTGGTAACCATCTAGTTTCGATATGAGCAGTGTTACACTGTTCATCATATTTGTCATTTGAGTTATTAATTGTTTCATCATTATTTTCAAATCTGAGAGATCGTCCTTATGTTGTATTGGTATCATACTGTTTATTGCTGCGTTCAGATTTTGTGATAAGTCTGAAGATGTATTTATTGTTGCTACTTTAGCATATGACATTCCAGGTGTGTGGTTTTTATTTGTTTGCACTGTGGGTATATTCAAAAATGTTTCTGCTGATTTTTGTTCCTGAGTTGGAGTTGTTTCGTTTTTACCGCAGATGGAGTGCTATCACCTCTGCTATGGCTTCTAGTAGAAAATGAGATCTTAGAAACCTTCAAAGCAAAGAGAACAAAGGTTGTAGCCTACACTGATGACGTTGGCATACTAATCCCGGGCAAGTTCTTGTCAACGATTAGCGAAATCATGGAATCAGCACTGGGCGATTTCCGGATGGGCTGAGCGCAACGGCTTAGGAGTTAATCCTACTAAGACGAAGCTAGTTTTGTTCACCAGGAAAGCAAAAATCCCTGAGATCTCTTTGGCAAAGTTAGGTAGTGTAACGTTGAATCTCTCTTCAGAAGCTAGATACTTTGGTATTATTCTGGCTCCAAGTTAAATTGGAGAAGGAATATTGAGGAGAGAAGAAAGAAGGGTTTGGCTGCATACTATACCTGTAAAAGGATCTTTGGGAAAAAATGGGGACTGTCACCGTACATCGTGTATGGGATGTATACCACAATCATTAGACCAATTTTAACCTACCGGTCCATCGTCTGGTGGAAGGCGTTGGAAACGAAATGTAATCAAACCCGTATTGAAAAAGTACAAAGACTTGCTAGCCTGGGAATCTCAGGGGCTGTAAGCAGCGCGCCTCAAGAAGCTTAAACATATTATTTCACCTCTTACTGCTAGGAGTGTTCATTCAGGGCTGTGTCGCCAAGTTTACTCTCAGACTGAGGGAGTGCAGCACGTAGAAATCTGCCAACTATGGACACTGTACAATTTTAAGCGAAATAAGACGGAAGGGTCAATCAGGGAAGACTGGGAGCCAGGCTCTGTGACGCGTAATTCTGACATTACCATCTACACTGACGGCTCAAAGACGACATGCAGCGTCTTTCAGGCCGAAGTCTATGCAATTGAGCAAGCGGCCGGACTGATACAAAGTAGTACAATTCGACCTTCGAATATCAGTATCTTTGTGGATAGTCAGGCGGCGCTTAAGTCAATAGAATCCAAGACAGTTAAATCGAAGCTGGTAATGAAATGTCGTACCTCACTACTGCACATTAGACCCCACAAGGTCTCACTTTGCTGGGTTCCCGGAAATAGCGACATAGAAAGGAATGAATTAGCGGACGAGATGGCCAGAAGGGGCAGATACCTCAATACAAATCCCGATATGTGAACTGCTTAGGAACATAGATGAATTCACTATTGCAGTGACAAATAACTTATGAACTTATCGTGACGACTGTGAAGTTTCAAAGGCCTTATGGCTAGGTTAGGCATGAAGAGAGCGAACGTTCTCTCAGGGCTCAACAAGCATGCAGTAAGCGTGCTTACGGGGGTCATTAACGGGCATTGTGCTATCGCACCAACATTAGCGTATGCCGTCGAGCGCGCTATGTAGGAGTTGCCATAATGAAGAAGAGACAGAGTCGATTCATCACTTTTTATGTCAATGTTCAAGACTACAGTTGAAACGACTTCAATGTTTGGGGTCGCGCTTCTTCACAAGTTTGACAGAGATAACGAAGGTGGATTTATCGGATCTTCTCATTTTCATCTGGAAAACCAAATGGTTTAATAGGGATGGTACTTCCTATGTTTACGGAAATCGAGGGTAAGGACGATTATGCCTACTCCTGGCATTTTTGAAGGCAGTCACAATGGACATAGATGTCTCCGAGTGGAAGTGCGGATACGAAGTACCTACCAACCTAACCTAACCAGAGCTTTGGTTATTACATTAATATTTCCCACGTTTAGTATCTATATATGTGGTGGTGGTTTTTGAGGGTTTTGTTATTTGATTCTGTATGGTTGAATTAGTTTTTGTCCCACTGTTGTATTGTTCGCCAGTTCTGTCATTTAGTGCCAGTAGATCAAATCAGTTTGTTGTATTTGGAGGAGTGACTTGCTCAGCCAATATTCTTGTAGTGTTCTTTGTGTTGCGCTCAGTGGTTTGTTTTTATATTTTTTGTTGTTTTTATTTTGGTCCGCTAATTTTTTTGGCGATTGCTTCGCGCGGTTATATTTTCGGTTACTCTGCTCGGTACGTTTGCTATTGTTTCTACAGTTTGAGATTTATACTTGCGTGTATTTGTTGCTGTTGTTGTAATTGGTGTTGTTGGCTCAGTAGACATAACTGCCGCGCTAGAATAAAGCAATGTATTTGTCGTAGCTATCGAAGCTACTGTTGTAGTACAAGAGCTTTGTGTTGTGGTTGTTCTTCCTGATGTTGTAGCTGGTGTATGAGCTTCCATCATAGTAGTGGGTGTCGCACATTGAACACTCCACTGGTAGTAGTGCTGTTAATGAGAGTGGGAGGGCAGAAACTGGCTCTGCTCTCAGCTACTTCTACAAGTAAATTGGAGCAGCCTCGGAGCCTCGATTGATCATGTGGGGCGATTGCACTGAAGGGAGAAAATGGTTTTTGATTTGCCCATATATTTATTTATTGTATCTTCTAAGCTAGACTAACAATAAGTAAGCATATCTTACAAAATAATTAATTAATAACAAGACACCTTGCCAATGCTTAGTGCTTTTTAGTAATCACAATGTTATATGTTAGTTACAGTAATAAATGTTATATTAGTGTTTGTACATGATTAAGGTGTCGATGTTAGTTGTGCTGGTGATTTCGTACGTTTTTAGACGACTTGGAACCCTGTTATATGCTAATATTCTAGCTAGATGATTTGGATGCTTTTTGATTTTTTGTGCATATTTTAAGTTGGCGTTGAAGATTTCCTTTTTTACGAGCGGAATGTTCATATCGTTGTGAATGTTGGTATGGCCAGTAATGGTTCTTAGAATTTTGGACTGTGCTCTTTGTATCAATTATATATTAGAGTTGCTTGCGCCGCCCCACAACTGGCTACCGTAAGTCCAATTGGTTTTGTAATGGCCTTGTACAGGAGTGTTTTGTATTCTAGGCTCAACCTGGAATTTTTGTGCATGAGCCAGTGTAGGCTTTTTGCTTTCAAAGTCATTTGTTTTTTTTTTGGCTTCGATGTAGCGCTTCCAGGTCAAACGTGAGTCAAGATGAATTCCTAGGTACTTCACCTCCTTTGCTTGTGGGATCGGAACGTTATTTAGCTCTACGGCTGGACATGTACCTTTTTTTATAGTAAAGGTAATATGCGTACTTTTTGATTCGTTAACGTTAATTCGCCAGTCAGCCAACCAATTTGTTACTAGGACCAGATGATCCTCTAAGTCACGGGATGCGATTTTGGGATTTGGATTAAAGCTAAGGATAGCCATATCATCGGTGAAAGTTCTGTTGTTAAGTATTTATTGGTAGGCAGATCTGAGGTATATAGTAGATACAACACCGGACCTAGCACGGTTCCTTGTGGTACGCCAGCTTTAATGTCATAGCATTTAGAGTAAGCATTATTGTACATTACCTTGAACTTTCTGCCCCTCAGATACGATTGTAATATTTGGTGTACTTTTGTGGGCAACAGTTTTTTGATTTTGTAAATAAGCCCCTCGTGCCAGACCTTGTCAAACGCCTGTGCCACATCTAAAAAGACGGCTGAACAATATTGCTTTTTGCCGAATACGTTTTTTATCTCGTTCACTATTCGATGAACCTGCTCTATTGTACTATGGTATTCGCGGAAGCCAAATTGGTGAGTGGGAATAGTGCATTTTTCGTTTATATACGGCATTAGTTTTGCAAGAAAAAGCCTTTCTAAGATAGGCAGGAGACTAATCGGTCTATATGATGACGATTGGGAGAGGCTTTTCCTGGTTTCGGGATCATTGAGATTACTGAAACTTCCAGGCATTAGGAAAGTATCCTAAGTGCAACAAGCCATTAAATAGTGAAGTAAGTAAGATGATGGCCGTTTGGGGCAACTCCTTGATCATTTTTTCAGTAATGAGGTCGTGTCCTGGAGCTTTGTTAAGAGCAAGGTTACTAATTGCATTATTTACTTCTTTTGTTTTTAATTTAAAAGGCGTGTTGTATCTGGCGAGTGGATTAATATTAGGTTATTAGTATTGCGAGGTAGGTTGGGGGTAAAAACATTTCTTAAATGTTCTGCGAAAACAGCAGACTTTTCATCATCGCTTCTTGCCCAGTTTCCGTTTTTTGTACGAATCGGTGGAATTCCGCGTGTAGGTGGTTTCATTTCTCTGACAGCTTTCCACAGAAAGTAGTTGTTGACGTCAGTCGGAGAAAGGTTTTGGATATATTGGTCCAGACAACGATCTGATTCTAGACGCAAGGCTTTTCTCAAGTTTTCACTGATAACTTCCGTTTTAGGAAAGGGGACCTGGATTTTTGCCATTCACGACGTGTCCTCCTGTTTGGGAGCTTTTATACCCAAACAACATTAATCACCATGATCATCCCCACGGTACCATACAAATCCACATCTGGTATCCCTGGATACCAATATCAACATTACATATGCATAAGTCAGCTCATATTTACATACAAATTAACTAAGGCAAATCAGTCAAAGTTTTACGGTTATCGTTTTGTCATAATTTGTGCATGCATTCCCTTTACACCGCTAACAATACCCCTCAAGTTGGACCTACACATTAAGCAACAGTTAAGAGTTTTTATCTCTGTTGTTTTGCGCTTGTGTTTTGTTGTTGTGTTATTGGAAGTAAAAGTAGTATGAAAAATATTGTTGACTAATGAAGAGCTCCTCAATAACAATAAAAAAATTAAATAATTAATAGTGGATATTAAATTCCTTGTAAAGTTACTAAGAAAATAATAAATGAATTTTTATTAAAAGAAAAGAACCCCTCGTTTAAGCTTCTTAAACAGAAGCTCTCATACATAAAGTGGTGCCGAAACCCGGGAACTCTCCAAGTGCTGACACAAATCCCTCATATTTTACATAAAAAAGTTACTGCCGTCGTGCTACGGATAACATAACCTCATTTTGTTGCCACGAATTTCGCGCTAAATTCACTACAAAATGGAGACAGTTATTGAAGATCAACATAATATAATCAACTATATCGCTCGTATGGAGAAATCTTTTAATGCTAAACTAAAGGAGCGTAAGTCCAAAGGTTATGCTCAAGCTATGCTCGAAGACTTGGAGCAGAATTTCAAATTATTTAAAGATGGCCACGAGTTGGTTATGAGCATAGTTCGAGAACAGTCCCTCGCGGAGAAGGATGTACCCTACCTAAGTACCAATATGTATTACACTTGTTGTGATACATATATCTCATTTAAAACTAATATTTTTGATTGAATGTTTGAATTTGATTCTCCACAGACTCCAACCGTCCACGCAAGTACATTCGCCGCAAGCAGCCGCAACGAAACATTTGTCGCCGGAGTATGACTGCCAAAAATACAACTTCCAACATTTTCAGGAGATTATCTCGATTGGGTCTCTTATCGCGATACGTTTTTGTCACTAGTTCATGAACCAGCGTCACTCACTGATATCCAGAAATTTTTATATTTGAAAAGTTCGTGCACAGGTACTCCCCTTTCTATGATCAACGAATATCCAGTTGCCGGTTCTAGCTATGCACTTGCATGGGAAGCTCTCCAGAGGAGATTTCACAATGAAAGAAAGCTTGTCGATCGAATCTTACAGCGATTATTCTCCATACCGCCCACCAAGGGAAATGTTTATTCTATTAAAGAACTTCTCGATACCACCAGAAATTGTTTAGCTCAACTAAAAGCATTAAAAATCGATACTACCACCTGGGATTCGATTTTGATTTATTTGACGTCTCAGAAGCTAGACGTTCAAACCCGCAAAGAATGGGAGCAGTCGCTCAAGGCCAGTACAACGGTACCTCCTATGACTGAAATGCTTGTTTTTTTGGAAACTACTTTTAGAGCTTTGGAATGCGTTAAAGATGCAAATATTCCAAGCAGTTCAAACAAAAGTTATGGGGACAGCAAATTTGAAAATCGTCGTAAGCCAATGAAAATTGTTCGAGCCCACACAGCTACTTCTACTATGTTGGATGAAAACTGCCCGTGCTGCAACAAACGTCATCCGTTATACAAATGTTTTAAATTTGCAACGATATCTTCAGCAGAGAAGAAAAACATCGTCAATCAACATCGGCTGTGTCGAAACTGTCTTCGTACCGGACATTTACAAGCCGCATGTAAGTTGAAGTCAGTTTGTCAAAACTGTAGTGAGCCACATCACACTGTTGTCCACAACGAGTACTATTCTGGAAACACCTCGTTGACAACTGCTACGACACCAAATGCTACAGCAAACCAGACTTTTGCTCAACCTCCTACTACTTCTACTCCTACAACTGCAACATCTGTAAGTACGCTTCACTCCAATATGAATACATGCCATATAAATCCTGCCTTACTTGCCACAGTAAAGGTAATTATAAAAACTAATAAGTCTGCTTATAGTGTAAAAGCCCTTGTGGACCAAGGATCTCAGGTCTCATTTATATCTGAGGAATTAGCCCAGCTATTGCCCATACCGAAATTAAAAATGCATGTCGATGTCTGTGGGATTGGAGGAAACAAATCCGTCACGGTGAAGAAGTCCGTAAATTTAAATCTCTACTCCACATATGATCAACAATTTGAATTGCCGATAACTGCACTTGTTGTACCATCAGTTTCATCATATATTCCCCCCAAATTAAATTTTATCACAATTCCAGATTTACCAGAAAATCATCTTGCCGATAAAGATTTCTTGTTAGCAGAAAAAATTGATCTCCTTCTCGGAAATGACGTCTATGGTGATCTATTACTAGCTCAGACGAAAAAATTAGAAAATGGTCTATTTTTACAAGAAACTCATTTTGGATACATGGTTTCTGGGTCTCCAAGATCAAATTTGTCCGCAGCAACAATTTCTGCTAATTTGTGTTCGCTAGAAAATCAGCTACGCCTATTTTGGGAACAGGAAGAATTTGTAGATGAGAAACAATTCACACCCGAAGAGATGTTATGTGAAAAATTGTTTAATGAAACGCATACTAGAGATGATACCGGACGCTATACTGTCCATTTACATTTCAAGAGTATACTCCAAGGTCAACCCCCTCCAACTTTTTCCCACACGGACTACAATGCGCTTAAACGGTTAAAACAGCTGGAATCTACTTTAAAAAATAAACCTAAATTTGCTGAGGAATATAAGAAATTCATGACGGAGTATGAAACGCTTAACCATATGGTAAAACTTGGTGAGTACCCTCATGCAATACCGAAAAATGCTTATTTCTTTCCCCATCATGGTGTACTCAGAGAGAGTAGTACAACAACAAAATTACGTGTTGTTTTTGATGGTCGAAATCACAGACCCCTCAGACTTCTATAAATGAGGAACTATCAGTCGGGCCTGCACTGCAAAATGATTTGTCTACTATTATATCTCGATGGAGGAGATATCGAATAGCTTTCACAGCTGATATAGAAAAAATGTTCAGACAAATTAATGTCTGTAAAGAACATCAGCCTTCACAATGTATACTTTGGAGAGATGAAACTACAAATAAAATGAACATTTACAGTTTACTTACAGTGACGTATGGTACTACGTCAGCTCCATATTTGGCAATCAGAGTACTACAACAGCTCGCCGAAGATGAAGAGAAACAATTCCCATAAGCGAGCCAAATACTTCGCTCAGACACATATGTCGATGACGTCATATCTGGCGCTGATAGTTTTCATGACGCTCTAAAATTACAGCAACAACTTTGCTCTTTAGTGAAAACTGGTGGATTTCACCTTCGAAAATGGAACTCTAATTCTTCACGATTAATTAATCACATTCCAGAGGAAGATCGTGAAAAGAAAGAGCTATTTACACTCAATGAACCAAACATGGCGAAAGCTCTTGGTCTTTATTGGGACATTACAACCGATTCTTTTTGTTTTACAATAAATTTTACATTTTCTCAAACTGTTACTAAACGCACCTTGCTTTCAGATGCAGCTACGTTATTTGATCCCCTAAGCTGGTTATCTCCCACAACTATAAAAGCGAGAATTATGTTCCAGCTACTATGGAAACTAAAACGCGATTGGGATGATACACTACCAGGACAGATTCAAAACGAATGGATAAATTTTCGATCAACGCTGAAGTCTTTTGAGAAAATACGAATTCCTCGACGGCTTGGATATACATCTAAACAATCTACAATTGACCTTCACGGCTTTAGTGATGCATCACTAACTGCCTACGCTGCTGTTGTCTACGCTCGAATTGTAGCTGAATCTGGTGAGATAATTATTAATTTATTACAGGCAAAAACAAAGGTAGCCCCTTTAAAAAATGAACCAATTCCGAGACTGGAATTAAGTGCAGCTACGCTTTTAGCAAAATTGATCGCTAGAATTAAATCAAACAACGATTTCAACATTGGGCGCATCGTATACTGGACGGATAGTACCATCGTTCTTGCGTGGCTCAAAAATTACAACAGACGGTTGGAAGTCTACGTGACAAACAGAGTTGCACAAATTCATAAACTTTGCGACGTCACCGATTGGAGATATGTTCCATCAGCTGATAACCCTACAGATTGCGCTTCTCGCGGATTATTTCCTGAAGAGCTTATCAAGCATTCATTATGGTGGACTGGTCCATCATGGCTGAAAACTGATTCAAATGATTGGCCTTCCTCCCCAGCAAATTCATATATTGATAAATCTACTGTAAACGCTGCTAAAGAAGAAAAAATTTACAACAACAATGTTATTGTCTGTCACTCAACCAATACAGAAACAACAACAGCATTCCCTAAATTCCTGTCGAAATATTCCAGTTTCACTACGTTAATACGTGTGATTTAATTGTAAGTAATTTCGAAAATTTAAAATGCAAAATAAAGAAGATCGAAATAGATACAAGCTTTTTAAAAGCATGGGAATCATCTAATTCGAATAACACAAGCCGTAACATTTCGGGAAGAAATACAATGCTTAAAATCAAGTAAACCTCTTCCTAATAATAGCCGAATTCTGAAGTTATCACCATTTTTAGATGAATTGGATATTGTCAGAGTTGGTGATCGCATATCTCAGGCCGAGATTCCATTCCACACGAAGCATCCTATACTTTTGACCAAACAAAATCCTATTTCCCTTCTTATCTTTTCAGAAGCACATAAAAAGACTTGCCACGGTAGTCTTCTGCTAATGCAGTCCTATGTTTCACGGCATTATTGGGTAGTCTCTGATCGTGACTTAGCAAAAAAGGTGCAACGCAATTGCATCGTGTGCTTCAAATACAAAACTAAGACTTGTCAACAATTAATGGGTAACCTGCCACCTGTCCGCCTTCAGCCAGCCCGCCCCTTCAAGCATAGTGGGCTCGACTACGCCGGTCCCATCAATATAAAAACATCATCCTTAAGAACGGCATCTACTTCTAAGGGATACATTTGCCATTTCATATGAATGTGCACCAAGGCAATACATTTGGAAGCCGTCACCAGCCTTAATGTAGATGCATTCTTAGCAGCTTATCGTCGTTTTATTGCTTGTCGAGGAATTTGTACGGACCTATACTCCGATTGTGGTACAAATTTCGTTGGTGCGAATAAAGAGCTGCAAGTCATTTATCAGCGCAATAAATTATCCCTTCCCGAGCATCTCGCTGAAACACTGGCCAATCAAGGTACGAAATGGCACTTCATTCCTCCTGCTTCGCCTCATTTTGGTGGACTCTGGGAAGCAGGAGTAAAATCCACAAAACATCATTTACGTCGAATAGTCAATGATCGTCTCCTCAATTACGAAGAACTAAGTACGCTTCTCGCACAGATTGAAAGCATTCTAAACTCCAGACCTCTATGTCCCCTGTCAACTGATCCCCAAGATCACAACGCGCTTACACCTGCGCACTTTTTAATCGGTGAACCTACAGTTTGCATTCCGGATGAAGATTTATTGGATGCAAACGTTGATCGACTCTGTCGTTGGAAACAGATTGTACTTCTTAAGCAACACTTCTAAAAGAAAAGAACCCCTCGTTTAAGCTTCTTAAACAGAAGCTCTCATACACCTCCTTTTTTCTGTAAGGACAATATCGATTTGGGTTGAGGTTTGTGGGCGCCGGATGCTGTTGCGGTTGTTGTCACGCTTGTCCGCAGAGAGGCGCACAGCTAATCTTAGGGTCGAGGTAAATTGTTCCAGAAATATTTCAATGTCCTCATTAGTTTTGAGACGTGGGTTTAGGCTGAGATGACTACTGATGTATTTTCTGTATTTCAGCCAGTTAGTTTTAGTGGGTGTGAATTCGTAGGTAGGGCGTAACTTTTTGTTCAGGAGAGTGTTTGTTTAATAGGAGAGTGATCGGAAGAGAGGTCGTTAAGGTGTTCTACTTTGAGTTGCTCTCGTTTTAGGTTTCTAGCAGCTCCAAAATCAATCTTACATGGGTCTGTCGGTCAGTACGATGGTTGACCTGAAGAGATAATATCAATCTGGGTGTCATAAAGCATGAAGTTATCACTACTTTACGTTGTAAATGTATTCTTTAGGTGCTCAGCAAATATCTTGACTTTTTCAGTGTTTGCTTTTTGGGCAACCATTTTGTAGCTTCAAAGGTGTAGATTGAAGTGTAGGTGGCTTTAATGTCTTCATTGCTTTCCAAAGTGAATAATTTGACATGTTGTCAGTAGATAAGCTGCTTAAATATGTTTTAAAATAGTCATTTTAAATGCTTTTATTTTAAATGTTAAAGTTTCCGTAGCTTTGTTGAATTTAGTTTTATCAGCTGGTGATCTGGTCATCTGCCATTTACGTCGAAGTTTGCTCTTAAGTTTAACTAAAGCCATTATCTCGCTTGGCATTATTTTCCGAATGGTTAGGAACGCACTCAGGCGAAGACTCTGCTTCCCTTTTTTTTGAAGGTTTCGATTTCTTTAGAATCCAGTCGGTTTCCAAAGCTAATTCTTCTTCATCAGTTTCATAATTTTTTGACTCTTTTTCACAGTTTGGTTTTTAGGTTGATGTGCTGATATCTATATTATCGTTTAGTTGAAGTTTTAATTCAGCGTTCTCTTTTTGTAGCTTTACACAAAGCATTTCTAGATTTTGATTTCTAATAAGCAGCTGATTTTCTCCTGGTTCATAGCTTTACTGCAGTTGTGGGTAAGGTTGGTCAATGCCACCTCCACCACCAGGTGGCAGGGTGCGAAAGTTTTCCATGATTCCAATTAGGTAGTTCAATGATTATAATTTGGCATTATATACTAATTACAATCACCTACTATATACATAAAATAATTATATACTAGTAGATACTAACACAATGTTTGAAGCTTACTTTTAGGATTTGTGATAAAGTATTTTGTTGGCGCTTTCAAATGACGTACAGCTTAATGCTTCACGTTTTGAATACAATTGTAAAAATCGTTATCACACACTATTAATTCACTGATCTTATTGCTAGGGTTGCGAACTGATTTCGTATGACTGAAAATTATTTTTCAAACAAGTGCAACTCTGAAGAATTCTTAAATTAAAATTGAGTGGCATCTCCAATCAACCCAACTTACTGACACAGGTGGCAACTCCTGCCAATTTTTTGTGTGAAGAGAACAGCTACTGTGACAGATATTATTGATGGTAAGTTGAACGTTTTTTTTTTTTTTTTCCCAAAATTCTGATTTTTATTTATTAATTTTACGTTTATTTCAGATCTTGGAAATAAATTGGATATGTGTCCCAGATAGCCCTCGCGAATTGTATTCACAGAGTACTGCACTATCGCACTTATTTATCACTGCATTTATTTAAAAAATGCTAGAATACGGAGCAAAACCACACGCGTCCGAACACTATGACTTTACTTGAAACTCCATTTGAAATAAAAATGACCCATAATGAAGTCATACTATATGTACATATAAAAAATATTCTCCACCACGACTTTTCAGAAATTACGTGAAAGGCTGTAGAAGACAACTTTCTGTCTCTGCTGACTTATATTAATTTACCGTTAACGTGATTCGACACCCATTTTTAATAACACAAGGTTGGCGAAAATCCTCTTAGCTATATCCTCGCCGTGGTTGCCAACTGGGTAGCCTTTATATGCATCTTACAAAACTGGCTTGGACACTGCAGTGACCAGTCAGGACCAGGTGTACGTAATATGAAGTCTAGCGAAGATTGCGGTACTGCTCAGCGTGGTGCTTACACGGAGCTCAGCTTTATATTGTCAGTCCAATCATTGGTGGGAGAGGCAGCTGCTACCACCGGCGAGCACAGTGAAGAAGTTAGTAGCTGTGTCGCTAGTGGCTGCACCTCTGCTGGGGTACTGGGTTGGAACAGGTCGCAGTAGTTCAAAAGCCACTGCCACACTACATGGCGGGAGTGAAGTAGGCCATGGACTCGGGCCACAACACAACACAACAAGCAGGTGCCGGTGTCCTTGGAGACGCGGACCACGAAAACGTCAAAACCGCGGAAGACGCGCTACTACTTCTCCGCAGGTGCCAGTTCCACAAAGAAAGGGCCTCGGGGAAACCGAAAAGCAGAGGGCGAATGAAGGCGAAGGCTACACACTAGGCTGATAGAAAGATCTGCGGTCGTCTGACGGGGAAGGCCGACCTAACAAAAGAGGAGAGGGATAGGTTGGCTTGGGCCAAAGAGACTGTGGGAAGGGCCAGGTCCACTTTGCAGGTAAACCAGTTTGCACACGCTCGGATCCGAAGTTCGCAAATCGGATCGAGGAAAATGTGGCGAAGAAGCGTCAATGCTCCACAGAAACCGAAGGCCCCTCCAGTAAGATGCACAAGCAAAAAGAAAGGGTTCCGGACAAACAAACAAAACCGAGCTTGCCCAGAGTTGCGGCTGCGGCCAGTGAAGGTGCCAAACGACATCTGATCGTCGGGCTGAGCAACCGCAGTAACGCGCTTGGACAGCTGACGCAGGAAAAGTGGAAAGTGGTGGAAATGAAGCTACTGGAAGCCTTGTTCTCAAAAATTTACGCGGAACCGGACGTACCTATACCGTCTTTTGACGGAGCTGGCTGGCAACGCAAGGTGAAAATCCTGAAATTCAAGGACGATCCGACATTGACTGGACAGTGCTGCGTGCCACGAAGCCAACAAGTACGGCCGAAGGACAAAATTATATCCTCCAAATAAACAAGTTGGCGGAGGATATATTGTACGCACGATTCGGGAAAACGTCGTGGGACGTAAAGAGTGTGTAGCTGCGCCTTAAAATGCGTCAACCGAACGACGAGAATACTGACAACACTCAAGACGGGGGAGGTAGAAAAGGAACTCGGTATTGAAGAGATCCTAGAAGCCTCCCTTAACCTGAACGATAAGATTGAGACCGGAGAGATGGCGACTACAACCAACCCAAAGAGCTGGAAGCGACAGCTGAGGGTTCTGGAGATTAATCTCCATCACAGAGAAATCAGGGCGGCTACGATGTGGCTCTGGTTCAGGTACCATGGACAGCATCGGGTAACGTGGTATCTGGACTGAAGTCACTGTATTTCCAAATATACATCTCGAGCATAGCCAATAAGGTAAGAACGGCTGTATTGGTAAGGAAGATGAATTCTTATATTCTATCTAAGCTCTCTACAGGCAATCTGACTATTGTGGCGGTAGAGAGCGGTGAGGATCAACATCTGCCCCTGGTGTCCTGCTACATGCCGCACGACAAATTTGCACCACCACGCTCCACACTAGTGGCAAGACCCTGAAGCGAGTGTCGTATTTATACCAAAGGCAGGTAAAAGCAATCATTTCTACTCAAAGGACTATCCACCAATTAGTTTAACGTCATTTCTTCTAAAAACGCTTAAAAAATACTTGATGCCGACATGAGTTCCAGATGGTATGTCAAAGGCACAGCATGCATACACCAAAGGCAGGTCCACGGAGACATCACTACACTCACTAATTGCAAATGTTGAAATGGCACTGGAGTATAAGGAATACGCATTAGGAATATTTCCCGATATACATGGTGCTTTCTCCAAGTCTCAAGTGATGCCATCCTAGATGCACTACACACATTAATGCGGAATAATACGGCTTATCTATTGATTTGAAGCATATTAACCGGTAGAAGCGCAGAGTGGAACGGCGCCGAATCGATAAAGAAGAAGTGCAGAGGGACTCCACAAGAAGGGGTTCTATCTCCACTACTCTGGTCGCTCGTTGTAAACAAAATGCAGGAGAAGTATATGCTGATGATATAGCTATAACAGGCCAATACTTGTCGACTCTCAGTGACCTAATGACCAACACTATAAAAACCATATTCAGCTGGGCGACACAAGCAGGCCTAAGCGTCAACGCAGAAAAACTGACGTGATACTTTTTAGTAGAAGGTATAAGATCCCGCCGTGGCGACCACCAAAACTGAACAGTAGAGTACTCACTATAAAAAGCCACTCCAAATACTTAGGGGTAAGAGTAAACAGTAAGCTTTCACTGAATCTCAATGTGGAGGAAAGGTAAGGAAAGCTACCAGCGCTTTATATGCTTGTAAAAAGATGCTTGATGTACTTGGGGCCTCTCTCCTTCTCTGATGCATTGGTTATACACAGCCTATTATACTCTACGGTATTTTGGAGTGGTGGAATGCTATTAGGAAGAAAACTTATTGCATACCTATGGAAAAAATCCTATGACTTGCTGCACTGCGTGTGGCGAGCACCTTAAGGAAACAACCAACGGCTGTTTCCTTAACACCATTCTCAATTTACCCCCAATCAACCTCTTTGCGGAAAGCCTTGCGGCAAAATCTGCGGGAAGGTTGATGGTTACTAAACAATTCCCTCTCCGGACTTCGGTCATATCTCTGTAGGGCGAAGTCTCACGGTCAACACTGACTATGTGACTTCTATTCTTAGCCTAAACAAATAAAAACAACAATTGAAAAGGAGGGATGGGATAGAGGCATGAATGCTAAATGAAAAACGTTCAACCTATTCACGGACGGTGTTGGAGCAGGTGTCTACTGCCCCGAATTAGATATCAAACAGCCGTTCAGAATATCAAACTACTGCAGCATTTTTCAAGCGGAACTTTTTGCAGCATGGAAAACCACAGAGCTCGCCTGCATAGCAGAAACTACGAACTCTACAATAAACTTCTACATAGATAGCCAGCCTGCGATCAAAGCTATAACTTTATGCTGTGCCTCTTCCAGAAATGTTCTGCAATGCAAGGCAGCAATGGATAGACTGGCCACCAATCGCAACCACATATCTAATGGGTGATTGGGCATAAGAACATAAAAGGAAATGAGAGTGCGGATACCATTGCAAAAAGCGGAATCTTATTACCAAACGAGCAAGTAACGTCCTGATGCCTCTAAGAATAACCAATAGCCGTATTGAAAATTATATGATGAGAAAGGTGAAAGAACGGTGGAGTACTGCCACATGTAAGAACACAAAGCTCATGTGCAAGCCGCACGGCACTCAGACCAAATCGATACTGGCACTTCCGAGAAAGGATTGCAGAACGGTAGTAGGAATACTTACGTCGGTACACGCTAAAAGGATGGGACTCACAAACACAAATGAATGCAGGAAATGTGGGGAGCAAGGCACAAGAGAAATTCTGGAGCATCTACTATACCATGCTCCTCAGCATCGAAAACACGCTTATCACATCTGGGAGCCATCTAGTTTGAAGGACTAGAAGAGGTCGCACAACTAGGGATAGTTTCTCTGATCAATGATTCTTACTACAGCTCTTTAATGGATGTCCATCCGGCACCGCAATGGACCATGCAGGCCTATGTGTGGCCTTCACGGTGGGCCAGTCCAACCTAAACTTTAAGAACACAGATCTTCTTTTTGTCAACTCATTGCTTCTAGGATCTTTGATATGGCTTCAAATAATTGTTTTAACACGATTCTCTGCTGAAAGTCCTCTATCTATAATCTGCACATTTTAACTGATGAAAATGAAAATTTTAATTTAGAAAGAGGGAGAGAATGAAACAAATAATATATTTAATTTATTCAAAATTTATTTTTAATAAGGGTTTTATTTTTTCTAAAAAACTCTATAAAATGATTATATGTATTTTGATCCAATGTGTTTATATAAAAACATATATATTTGTATAAACATATGTTGTCAAATATGTTTATATAAAAAATGCATAGGAGTTGTTGTCTTTTAACTTTAATAACATTAATAATTGTCACACAAAATATAGATATTGGTAATGAAAATTATTATAACAAATTTTACAGAAATAAAAAACAACCAGCCACCAATTAATGGCACTATATAAGAACATATACAATGATTTAAAATTAGTATACAGTTACGTTAAAACGGGCATAATTAACATTCACTAAATTGTAATATAAACCAATTGCACGACAATTTATTTTAATGTACTATGTATTACCCGCGAACTTGTACCACATATACACTGATTTCGTATTTATTCTTCTCCAACCTTTATCACTGAAAACAGCTCTCAAACTTTTTAGTCATTAGTTCTGTTGAGTGAAAAAACTTACCCCAAATACAAAACTGTGACTGTGATATACATAATTTGAGTGGTATATTTATAAGTCATTATGTATCCATTATAATGATATCTTGCTATGGTATCATTTTATATTGATAATATATTCCTTGTTTAGTTAGCCAACAAATGTGTAAATGTGCACAAATTATCTTCGCATCCACCCACCAAATCGTATGGACATATAACACCATTGGGATCGAATTGACTGAAATGACAACCATAGTAACGTAAATCATTCAATTAATACATGTGTTAAGTTTTACATAAAGAAAAATAAATATTGTATATTATTGTGTTTAAACAAATGGTTTTTTACAGGTAATTGTGGTAAATTAAAATCAACATTAGCACTTAACTTTATCAATTATAACATAACAAACCTCTCATTATTCCTTAAATTTTCTAATGGTGATTTGTATTCCCATAGTTCTTCTTTTGCTTCTTCTAAAGGACTACACATTTCTTTGTGCCTTTGTTCTTCATTACCGTGGGCCTCATATATACATGTTTCCTGATGGTCATGATATCAACTCGGTAAATATATTAATAATCTTTAATATTACATTTGTAAGATGTTTTATAAAATAAATTTATATAGTGAATATAATATATATAAAATTAATAAATGAAACTTGGTTTAATCATAAACTTTGATACTTGCATCGTAATCTTCTATAGCCGCGTTGCTTTCAGACGCTCGAATACCAGTCGAATTGAATGTTTGTTGGCATTTATGCATTTTTTCTTCTTTAATGAATTCCTTTGAAAATGTAATTGAACCAGATTTTATAATGGCATCAGAATGTGGTGTACTTCTACTTTCCATAATTTCTTTTTTTGTATCGTCATTGGTTTCCTGAAGTATATTTATTCTTATGTTAGAGTTATATGGCAGTGATGTATCGGATGATAAGGGGACCATAAAATCTATGCCACTAGCTCTAATTTTTGTACTATCGTGTAATTTCTGCAGGTCAGAATAGTTTATGGAATTAACAAGTTTAATTTGTGTTGCCAATTTTTTTGATTTGAGTAATATTTCTTGTTTGAATTCATTATTTAATCTACCGAAAAAATATAGCATATATAAGACATCAACATTTTGTATATCATGTCGACGATACCTATATTTCTCGCCTCTCAAAGATTTTCCTAAATTAATAGCTGCTTTAAACAACTTAGCGCGTTTCTGCTTAAATGAAATCACCAACTCGTTTGATCTACAAATTTCTGGATAAATAGTTGACATTTTCTGCTGCTCTTCTTTACATCTACATTCCACTTCCGTAAGTTCCGCCCTCAGCTCTTTTAATCTCTGTTCGTATTGTATTTTAGCGATTTTGATAATTTTTGCTTTTTCTACCAGCTGCAAAGAATTATTTAAATTGGAAATGACGCTAGAACTATCGCCAAATAAAAGATAATAAGAACTACATTAATATCTAAGATGACGTTAAATCTATTAAAGGCTCACCCAATCTTCAAATATATATTTTCATACGTTTGCAACAAATTTGTTTTTGCAGGTTGATGTGTAGAATTTGTAATCGTTTTTTTGTCCACATTAATTGAATGTACTGTATTGTTGCGACCATTTTTCAGAAAGCCTTTTTTAAAAAGAGTATTTTCATTGGGTATACCTAATATTGAAGATAAATTCAATGAATGAGAAAAATTACGAATTCAAATTTAATGTGATTGACGTACCATTACTCTTCCCTAGTTTCTTCGTATTACTGTTTTTGTGGTCAATTTTTCCACAAATCGTGGACAATCTTTCTGTTCTAGTTTTTTTCTGCTTTTCCAAAATTCTCATGCGATGCTGAAGTTTCCGATATTCATTTTGAGAAGCTTCTGGTAGGTGATGTACTGCCTAAAAATTAATATATACATAAATATAAACTCAGATTTTCAGACAATGATTCAAACCAATGGAGTAATGAATTGTTCGCCACTCTGCGTATTGCTTCTATGAACTGGAAACCTAAGCTCATTTTCCACATTAGCTTTATGATGTATTTGAACTTTGGAACGCATATTTTTTAGGAAATCATCTAATTTCTCTTCGAATAAAGTATTCATACTCAATTTGGTTTCTGATACTTCAACCGACTTTGTAATTTGACTGCTCGGTGAGTTAGTTCTTTTGGGAGTATGACTGGGACTATCCATTGTCAAACTTATTGGGCTTTTGTTATCGTAATAACAATTAGATATATTAAATGCTAAAGATTCTGGTAATTTTAAACTAGATTGTGAGAGTCGTGCCGTCTCAACAGAAGTATCATCCTGGAACCCATCATCGTCGCTTGATTCAGTATCGGAAGCGTGAAGTGTTATAACCATTTTTTTTACTTGAATTGTTTTCAAATCTATCGAGGTTATTAATCGTGATCTAACAGCAGACTTCGAACATGCTGTAGAAGTGTCTGATAACGGCATTAATTCCGTATTTGATCGTTTCACCAGTTTTTGCTTCACATAAATATCCTCACATGATTTTTGAATCAACTCTACATTTTTATTAATAATTTTATTAGGTTTAATTAACTTTGTTGGACGTAAGAATAATTTGGATGTTGATATCGCTTTTAGTTTGAAAAGGTTTGTTCTGGAAAATATGTTATTCGGCTTTATCGTATGTAGTGTATTTGATACATCAAGCCTATTTTGTAAATGTTCTACAATCAGCGATTTCCTTTTGTTGCTCATGTTTTGTTGTAAAGCTGTAACTGGTAAAGGTTCTTTTTTTTTATGTTTTCCAATAATATATGAACTTATTTTAGAGTAATCTGTATTTTGTAGTTGTCCTGAAAGCTCGGTTCCAGTATCAATAGGTGTAACATGTTTTTTTGTGACTCCGCTTATATTTGGTTGTGACGATGGAATAGAATTTCTCTGAATGTCTTCATTTTTATAACTCTTACTTACATTATATTTTCGGTGCATACTTAATTTATTGACGCATTCCATTTCATTTTTATTAATTTGTATATGTTTATGTGTTTTTGCAGTTAATTCTTTATCAACACGAAAATTCATAACATTATCGGCAACGGACTTTTCTTCATTTGCTTCAAAACTATGAGGAAACGAGAATAGTGTTTCTTCAGTAATTTTAGCGGAAACGTTCCTCTTGTTTTCATCATTTTTGTCATCACTTACAATGTATTCTTTTTTAAAGTTCCTTGGTACCTTTTCATTTATTTTTCGAAATTCGGAATCATAATCTTCCTTACAAAACTTTGCTGCAAATTTATTGTTGGCATTTTCTATTTTTTTTACTAAAAAAGGACAAGATCTCAGATTATTAGCTATTGGTTCTGTCTTTTTTGAAAAATATGGGGAGTTTAATGGAGAAGGGTTCAATAGCTGATGTGATATGTGTTCGTGACTGTTTATGTCATCTCTACCCAAAGTAATAGAGTTTTTGAAATTCGGTTTCATTTTTAAACGACGCAATGCTTCTTTAAGAATGCTTTCAGTAGGATTTTTAGTATACAATAAAATGGGCAATGACTTTGAATCTTCAGGCTCTGCAGAAGATATGTGTGAAATGGGGAAAGATTTATTAACTACCGGTCGCATGCCAGGTTTTTTTGAATTTTTTGTAACCAGAAATTTCGAGAGCAGCAAAGCACGAAGTGCATGTTCCTCTTCATCGCTATCTGGATCTATTTTAAGGTTATTGTGTGGCATAATTAAATCGTTAGCAACAGTATTTCCATTATTTTTAATTTGTCCGTCTGAATGCTCTGAATATTTTCTTTTATTTTCATTATTGAACTTACTGATACATTGATTTCGATCACCATTCTCTCTTTGTTTTATAATTAAGCTGCAAAGTCTTGCAGGAGGTGCTACTTTAATATAACCATCCATTGATGTAGCAGGTGATGAAGGCGTATTTTGAGTTGCTGTTATCGATTTCAGTATATTCACTTTAGTTTTCACTGTTTCGGTAGGAAGTGGTATATGCTCAATCATTGGCCATCTATCACTTTTCAACTCGTCCTCACTTTCACTATTTACAATATCCATATCCACTAGTTTGGTGTCTACTGTGCTATTGGTACTTAAACCATGAAAATCGTAATCGGGGCTTAAAAGCAACTTTGGTGAAACCAAAGGACTAATTTCCATTCCAGCTTCATTATCTTCTAATTCCTCTTCCACTAAGTCCATATTATCATCACAATACACAGTAGTTTTAAGCATTTCCGCAAAATCCGTGGGAGAGTAAGGTAGTTCGGCATTGCGTTTTTTTCGTGCAAAATGTTTTTTCATCACTGCAGATTTTAATGCTATAAGTCGTAACTCTTGTTCCTCCAAGGAGGAGCATTCGCTAATTTCCCCACTTACCGTATTTTCTGCAGCATCCGCCGAAGCTGGCATGCCGTATTGCTTCTCCTTAGTTGCAACACATGTAAACATTTTTTCTTTCTGCAGGCGTTCCTTTAAGCTACCTAAGCGATATTCTCTCTTCGTGGCTCGTGCTAATGCGAAGCGCAATTCTTCACGATTTAAGTATGTTTGCCTATTATCATTCGGTATATCCTCTATAAAATATGATTTTTTATCCTCATCTGTACCTTCCAAAGAATCAATAGAAATTGTCTCACAGTCTTGATCCCATCCTAATTGGTTTTCATTTGACTTATAAACATTTAGTCGTTCTTTACGCCCAGGACGGTTATTATGACGAAGAATATTCTGCTCTCTCAAATGACGGTCTTTGTACAGCTGGTCATGAATCTTGCTTTTTTTTGTCCTTCTTTTATGTCGTTTACGTTTTTTGAAAGTAGACAATTCCACAGAAGAAAAAGAAGAGAAGTCTCTCTGCCGTTGTCCTTCACAATGGAAATTAAAATTAGGAAAGGTCTGTACCTTGCAGTCGGTTTGACAACGTTCCACACTATTTCTCGTGAAAGGAAAATCTGAAAATATTTAATTTAAAAATAAAATTAAAAACCAATAACATTACCCTTTACCAAAATCAATAAAGAATTTGAAATCGGGTTTGACCAACCATGATATATCCATACCATTCTATACGTATTTATCAAACTATTCGTAATAAAGTGGCTGGGCGAGTTGAACGATGACTACATTGTATGAATATGACTATAATGTATAAACATCACAATATTCCATTACATTGAATATTTAATAAAAAGTTCCTGTTCACATAAAGTTTATATATACGCCCAAATTAGCACCACTAGTCTGATTTCGCACATAAATATTCTATAGAGCTAAAGTGGTTCATACAAATTTAAGAGCGTGACAGTAGGTTTACTTTCTTTTGCTTAGGGTTCTTTAGTGGTAATATGATGATGATTATATTAAATTCAGTTGAGAAATTCTGAGGAGTTATGGAATTGTGTGTAAGTAGTGTAAGAGTTATAGTAGTTATTATGCCCACTATTGGCACACAGACTAGTATCGGTCAAATCCTCAATACAAGCTAAGTGGAAGTAATTTTAAATATCGAGAGTTGTTTATATTAAAGATGGAGGTATATTTTATCTTGTGTCGCCCACTTTTTCTCGATCTCGAGAGTTGTTTATATTAGACATGAAGGTATCTTTTATGTAGCTTCATATTTTCTTAAGTCTTCATAGTCGCAAAATTGGTTTTCGTACCAAATTTCTTTTATAGTAATAATCTTAGTATAGGTCTTAAGTTATGAACATATATTAATAGTGGGTGTGAGACTTTGTACATATATGAAACCCACTAAAACTTTATGACAAAAGATATTCTTTTATCATGATGAACATATTTTCCAGTACTTTCGTGAAGTAACTATAATAATAATACTATTATTATTATTATTATTATTATTATTATTATTATTAAGACTATTATTATTATTATTATTATAATAATACTATTATTATTATTATTATTATTAATTTACGTTTAGCTTGGAATATTAAGACAAAATCTTGTAAAATTGTCCCAATAACATGAAATGATACAATTTAGTACAATAATCCGGACATAATTTATCTTATACTGTAAAATACAATAGCTCACAGAGTACAAAAATAGAACATTACAATATGCATTTCAACAATTCATCTTTCAATTCATCAATACAATACAGCTTTGAATCAAATGTACAGCTTTAAATTTATTAGTCACAAAAGGATACATACATATAAAAGGTGTACGCGGTCACACACAATCCACAGCGCAACTCAATTCAGCTCATAAATTCATTGCCCCAGAGCGAGTAAATTTAAGGCGCCTAAACAAATATGGAGGCTCCTGAGTGCAAATAATCTTATGCAACAATAGAATACTTCGAGTGTCAAGAAGCTGATCGAATGTGATATGAAAAAGTTCTATTGCGCGCCCAGACACATGATCTCTTCGACTTCGAACCATAAATGTACCTCGTTATAGAGTTAAATAACACATTAAGTTTTCGCTTACTTACTACATCACAATCCCCAAATATTTCACAACCATACAACATAGTTGAGAGAAGGTAGGACTTGGCTAGTATCATTCTAATCCTGAAAGGAGTAAAATATTGCGTAGCCCATAGGGATCGCAGCATACCGTAGACTTTACCAACCGTTACTGCAATATGATTATGCCACGATAGAGCACCATCAAATATGACGCCCAAATTTTTAATCACATTTACATAATTAATTGCCGATGAATGCATAAATGTCCCAGGAGGCCCGCGGTTACGGTGATCTTGTAGATCACCAAACACTTAGATTTAGCCGGATTAAGACATAAACCATTCCTTCCTGCCCATACATACATATATATTATTCAGGTCTTTATTAATTTTGGTGACACAGTCGGCAACTTCGTTCGGTGTACAACTGATGTAAATTTGAACATCATCAGCATATATTTGAATATTACAATATTGTAAGACAGTCGGCAGGTCATTTATGTATATGCAAAAGAGAAGTGGACCCAAAATGGAGCACTGTGGCACACCTCGAGCCACAGAAAGAAAATTAGACGCCACAACAGTACTGCTACACGGTTGGTAAACCGCCTGCGTTCTATCTGTGAGGTTACGATTTTAATAACTTGACCGCAGTGGGTGAGAAGTTATACATTTCCAATAGTTTTGTACATAAAATATCATGGTCAACACAGTCAAACGCTTTAGAATGGTCCAACAGTGTCAAGAAACACATCCTATTAGAGTCAAGTGTCACCCGAATATCTTCCACTACATCAATTAGGGCCGTTATGCAGCTCCGCCTTGGTGTAAAACCAGATTGTCTTTCAGTGATAATCCCATTTCCCGATAAAAATGTCCTCATTTGTTTAGCCATAAGTAATTCAAATACTTTAGACAAATATGGCAAAATAGCAATTGGTCGATAGTCATTGTCTGACTTTGGTGTGGCCAGAATTTTTGCTACCTTCCAACAAGTTGCAAATGTTGATATCATTATCGATGTATTAAAAATATTGGTAATGACCGGAAGCAGCCCAGGAGGAAGTGCCTTAACAAAAACGGGATGAATCTCATCAGTACCACAAGCATCTGACTTTAGACTCAAAAAACACTCCAACAGACTCTTCTACACCACCAAAACCAAACATACACTCAGAAGAGACAAGACTACAAGAATCTAAATAACTATTCCAATGCACTGGTTCGATCGGGAGGTTAACAAACCTCTGATTCAGCTGGTTAAGATCAGAATCAATATTTGGAAGTGCACCGCTCTTCCCCAAGCCAATGCGCCGAATATGTCTCCACGTCTGATTGCTACTTACAGCATTAGGGAATTTACCCTCATAATATTGTTACGGAATTGCCCTCTCGACAATTTACTCTGTTACAAAATTGCCCTCCTGACAATTTCTCTAACTCTCTGTACTCGGACTCGTACCACTGGATTGTGTAGTAATCAAACAATCGCTGGTTAAATTAAAATAATTAGCTTTATTTAATTATTGCTATTTACACATTTAATATTAGGCTTAAAGTTTACTTAGTTATTATTAGCACTTATTTCACAAACCATTAGTCACTTTATTTACTAATGAATTTCATCACTACACAATTACAAATACTGCTGCTTTGATTATAATGCTAGATGCACACACTGTTACGGTCTCTGATCTACTGAATTCGACTTTGAACAGTGTTGTCGCTTTTATAGTTTTCGAATGGTTGGTGTAGAAACTTCCACGCTATTCTCGTATTTTCTAGAAGTTTCTATCCACTTCGACTGAAGGTGAGAATATTCTTTTTGATATTACCGACAGATGGTTCTTGAATAAGCTTTTATTCGAATAGTTCTCATCTTGACTCACAGGGGGCATTCATTCTCAATTTCAGATGGGATCCTGAAAGTATGCAATCCCTTTTCACTGAGCTATCACGTTTCACTGCCCTCCGCTTAAACTTGTTCGTACCGAACAAGGATAGTACTGCAACCTTTATAAGGAGATAGCCTCTCTAAATGAACGACTTTCATTTTGCTCCTGACATTTCTCGTCCACTGGATGCGGTATCTAACATCGTTGATCCGTTTTATCACCTTATACGGCCCTTCCCAGTGTGTTTGCAGTTTTGGCGATAATCCACTTTTCCTTTGCGGATTATGAAGCATAACTAGTTGCCCTTCCTCAAATCTCTTAGTGTTTACTCGTACATCATATCTCGCTTTCCTTTTATCACTCATCAGTTGCGTACGATTTCTGCTGTTTCCACGAATGTCATTCAACTGTCCTCGTTTTTTAGGTATACAATTGCTGCATGGAAGTACTGTAGATGACTCTTTAGACCATTCTTTCGCTAGATCGTCGGGTACCTTTTTATTAGCTCGTATCTTGCTATTCGTGACTCGCGGTTGCCTCTCACAGTTTACAATTGCTGAAATTCTCTGGCACCTTACCTTCTTTTTCGCTATGGTTTCAGCGGTATTTGAAATATTCACTACTTTTTCTGGTACGATTCGGCTCTTATACTTCCCAACATCTCCGCCCATTTTGGCCCGTATAACTGCCTCTGACTTGGGTGCGATTTTTGTCCGTCGCGATACAATGGCTTGTTTAACAACTCCATACTTATCATCACCTATAAATAACGGTATTTCGGTGTTCGCATATTTCAGTACTCGGCTTTTAAAATCTAGTGTGAATCCATTCCGAATCATGAAATCCACACCTAAGATTACTTCATCCACAATATCCGCAACTATAAACTCGTGCTTCACTGTTGTGGTGCCGATAGTGATTTTCCGTGTAACTTTTCCAAGTACCGGTGCATCATCTCCAGTTGCCGTACGCAAATTTATTCCCTGAAGCGGCTCGATTCCCCGAACGAGATCCCTTCTGATTATGGAATGTGATGCCACCGTATCCAATGTTACCACAACTTTTCTTCCGCTTATTACACTGTTGACAGTTAGGCTGTTATTTTTCCGAGCCATCTGAGAAACGAAGATTCTTGGGCCATCAGTTGTGGGATTCCGTTCATTTCCCGGCTTGACAATCTTTTCCGATTCCCTAATTCGGACTTTGTCTTGCTTTGGCAATCTTACCAGAGCGTGTGTTGCATAACGTTTCCATCTCAACTGACAATCACGAGCCATGTGCCCCACATCACCGCAGGTAAAGCATTTGCCCGTGAAACTTTGTCTGTTCTCGACTCTTATCTGACGGGCTGTGCATTCTGACCGACACACCAATGCTGCTGTCTCTGATAACAAAGCGCTAGCTACTGTCTCCATATATGTAGCTTTCGAATTAGTTATTGCAGAACGCTTTATCTCCGCATCGCGATCCTCCTCTCCGTGATCTCTCCTGGGTAGGCAAGATGAGCCAACCGATCCACTTCCGCCGCAAACTGTTGTAGAGACTCACCACTCTTCTGTACCCGTGTTCGTAGCTCTACTGGTACATCTGCTTGCGATGTTCACTACCATACTTTCGCTGAACGGCATTCATCAAGCTTTCATAGCAGTCTCGCTCACTTTCTGAGATGGTTTGAAGCACATCAGCGGCAGCACCTTTCAATGCAGCCACTTTCTCGCGAGCACTCCAACCATTTGTGCTAGCGGTAGTCTCAAATTGCATTCTGAAGACGCTAAATGTTGTGGTTCCATCATAGGTAGGAGGCTTCAGTTTTATTGAAGTTAAGGCTGGCATAGGCAATGCACCTTCCTGTAGTAGGTGAATTCTTTGCTCTATTTGTTGCTTAAATTCGTTCTGCTTTTGTGCTACCGTTCTTTCGAACGATTCTTGCCGTGTCTCAATTTCACAAACCTTCCTGTCTACCATCTCGGTCATTTCTTTCATCTGCTGTGAGTTCTGTTCCGCTAGTAGAGCCAGTCGTGTTTCACTCTGCTCTAACCGCTGCTGCAACTTGTCCTCGCTTCTCTGTAGCTGCTGTTCCAACTGTTCTTTGACATCCTCTTTGACTGCTTGTTTGACGGAAGCAACACTCTTATCGACGGTTTGAGCATTTTGCTGTAATTGCTGCTGCATCTTCTCATCTCTCTGCTGCATTCTCTCTTCGGCTGCTTGTGAACTTTGTTGTAACTGCTGCTGCCTCCTCTCTTCGGCTGCTTGAGAATTTTGTTGTGACTGCTGCTGCATATCCTGTTTAAAGGATTGTATTATCCCGATGAGTACACTCATGTCAAAGTTACCCGTGTTAGCTTCTGGGGGTGTTTCTTCGTGTCGAGATGTCGTTGGCTCTTCACATTGAAATTCATGCTCATCGACATCTATACCCTGCTCCTCTAAAGCGCTTCTTAGTCTCACCTGCAGCTCCGCTTTAAGCCCTTGTGTTTGCAAATTTAAGCGCTCAAGCTCCTTCTTGAGCTGCTCCAATCTCAGTTTTTCAAATTTAACCATTGTTTATTACAGATACAAAATCCCACTTCTGACACCAATTGTTACGGAATCGCCCTCTTGACAATTTACTCTGTTACAAAATTGCCCTCCTGACAATTTCTCTAACTCTCTGTACTCGGACTCGTACCACTGGATTGTGTAGTAATCAAACAATCGCTGGTTAAATTAAAATAATTAGCTTTATTTAATTATTGCTATTTACACATTTAATATTAGGCTTAAAGTTTACTTAGTTATTATTTGCACTTTATTTCACAAACCATTACTCACTTTATTTACTAATGAATTTCACCACTTTGTAAATCACAAATACTGCTGCTTTGGTTATAATGCTAGATGTACACACTGTTACGGTCTCTGATCTACTACATTCGACTTTGAACAGTCTTGTCGCTTTTATAGTTTTCGAAAGGTTGGAGTAGAAAATTCTACGCCATTCTCGTATTTTCTAGATTTATCGATCCATTTCGACAGAAGTCGAGAATATTCTTTTTGATATTACCGACAGATGGTTCTTGAATAAGCTTTTATTCGAATAGTTCGCATCTTGACTCACAGGGGGTACTCATTCTCCAGATGGGTTCCTAAAAGTATGCAATCCCGTTTCACTGATATGCAATCACATTTCACTGCCCTCCGCTTAATCTTGTTCGTCCCGAACAAGGATAGTACTGCAACCTTTATAAGGAGATAACCTCTCTAAATGAACGACTTTCATTTTGCTCCTGGCATTTCTCGCCAACTGGATGCGGTTTACTACATCGTTGAGCCGCTGTATCACCTTATAAGGGCCTTCCCAGTGTGTTTGCGCTTTCTGATGGTTCCGTGAATTTCATTCAGCTGTCTCCGTTTGTCAGCTACATAACTGCTACATGAAACTTCCGTAGATGAGTAGGCATCGAATTTCAGATCTGCAGGCAATCTTATGTCACAACCGAAAATAGCCTTAGCTGGTGTTGTAGATGTTGTATCGTGAGTTGCCGATCGGTATGCCATTAAGAAGAGGGGTATGTGTTGGTCCCAATCTTTCTGGTTTCTGTCCACGACTTTCCTTAGGTGTTCCTCAAGCGTAAGATTAAATCTTTCAACCATTCCATCGGATTGTGGCTGCAAAGGGGTTGTACGAGTTTTGCGTATGCCCATCAATTCACTCATTTCCCTGAATATTGTTGACTCGAAATTTCTGCCTTGATCCGAGTGCAACGTGAGGGGAGCTCTGAATCTGCAGACCCAATTATTGATAAATGCATCTGCAACGGTCTTAGCTTCTTGATCGGGAACGGGGTATACTTCTGGCCATTTACTAAAATAGTCGATTACAACGAGAACATATTTGTTGCCGGAATCACTAATTGGAAACGGACCTGCTATGTCCATTGCAATACGCTCAAATGGCGCTCCCACGTTGTATAAATGCATCTCCCCCTGACTGTGACGGCTCGGTCCCTTGGCAGCTGTACACTTTTCACAAGCACTAATCCAGTCAACTCCCGATTGCTGGCAACCAACCCAATAAAATCGTGTTTTAATGTTCTCGACTGTTTTTGTTATTCCCAAATGCCCTCCGCTTGGCCCACTATGGTATTCCTTGAGAATTTCGCTTATTCTTGCCTTGGGTACCACAATCAAGTTCTTCGTGGTTTTTCCATCTTCGCTCTCCCACAGGCGGAATAGGCATCCATCTTGCAGCTTTAAGCTATTCCATTGAGCCCAATATGCTTTAGTTATGGGACTTTCAGTCGAGATTTCGTTCCAATCAGGCCGTTTTCCTTCATTCTTACTTGATACGATTTTTGCCAAATCTGGGTCATTTCGTTGTTCTTCTTTTATTTTTTCCGCTGTCCATTCATCGTCTGGTAAAACAACCATTAAGCGCACATCGACTACTCCTTCTTTCCCTTCAGCTTTAGAACAGTGCTTACATTCCATACTGCAAGGACGTCGTGATAGTGCATCAGCATTCCCGTGGCTTCCGCCTCTGCGATGTTCTATTGTGAAATCGTAGCTTTGGAGTCTCTCAATCCATCTCGCAACCTGACCTTCGGGACTTTTGAACTGTAATAGCCAGCGCAGAGCAGCGTGATCCGTTCGCAACAAGAACTTTTGTCCATACAAGTACTTGTTAAAGTGCTTCACGCACTGCATAACCGCCAAAAGTTCTCTCCGTGTTACACAGTAATTTCGCTCTGGCTTTGATAAGATCTTGCTGAAGTAGGCTATTACTCTTTCATGTCCGTCAATAACTTGCGACAGGACACCTCCAATCCCGAATCCACTTGCATCTGTCTCCAAAATAAATTTTTCGCCAGGTATTGGATACGCAAGGATCGGAGCTGTACACAATAGCTCTTTCAATCTGTTGAATGCCTTCTCCTGTTCGCTTTTCCACTCAAAAGGACAATTTTTCCTCGTTAATGCATGCAGACTACCAGCCACGTCTGCAAAGCCTGAAACAAAGCGTATGTAATAGGTGCAAAGACCCAAGAAGCTGCGTAGCTCATGCAAACTAGTTGGTCATGGCCACTCCCTTACTGAGTCTATCTTATCTGGATCTGTGTGTACTCCTTCAGGTGTGACTTTATGTCCAAGGTACTTGACTTCTTTCTTGAAGAACGAGCATGTCTTTGCGCTCAGCTTCAACCCTGAAGCTCCTAATCGCATCAATACTTCTTCCAAATTCTTCAAGTGGTCCACGAAGTCCATAACATAACGATGATGTCATCTAGGTACACCAGACACGTTTTCCAGTGGAGATCCTTTAGCACATGTTCCATTAGTCGTTCAAATGTAGCTGGAGCATTACACAGTCCGAATGGCATCACCAAAAATTGCCATAGTCCATCACCGGCGCTGAATGCTGTATTTTCCTTGTCTTGGTCGTCTACTGCCACTTTCCAATATCCGCTTTGTAAATCCAGCGTTGAGAACCAATTTGAACCAGAATGTGTGTCCAACGTATCGTCGATGCGAGGTAATGGATCTTTCTTCGTTACCTCATTTAGTTTACGATAATCTACACAGAAACGTGTGGAGCCATCCTTCTTCTTGACTAATACCACTGGAGAACTCCAGGGGCTCGCTGATGGCTCTATGACGTTGTTCTGATGCATTTCCTTCAGCAATAAATTCACCTCTTCTCTCTTTACCAGGGGTACTCTTCTTGACGCTTGACGAATGGGTTTGGCATCACCAGTGTTGATTGTGTGTTTCACCATCTTTGTTCTGCCTTCGTTTTTACCCTTTTCAGCAAATACTGACTAATGTCTTGCCAAAAGTTGGCTGGCAGTCTTCCTCAGGTCTCTGGATAAGTCTTTGCTCCATTCTATCGTGAGATCGTGGAGTACCTTTTTATCAGCTGGTATCTTCATTTTTGTGTCTTGCGGCTGGCTTTCACAGTTAACAATTGCCGAAATTGCCCGGCAATTTCCAATTATTTGTCCTTTCTCTATGGTTTTAGCGGAATTTGCAAGATTGACCACTCTTACTGGCACTATACTGTTCTGCTGTTCTTCTTCGAGGGTTTTTCCCATGATGATGTCATCCAGTGCAAATTTTTCATCCGTCTCCACAACCCACAACTTGTTCTTCTCCACATCTCCGTCCATTTTGGCCCATATGACTGCCTCTGACTTTGCTGGGATTTTTGTCCGCCGCGATACAATGGCTTGTCGGATACCTCCATACTTATCCTCCCAACGGATAACGGTATTTCGGTGTTCGCATACTTCAACATTCGGCATTTCAAATCTAGGGTGAATCCATTCCGAATCATAAAATCCACACCTAAGATTAATTCGTCCACAATATCTGCAACTACAAACTCGTGCGTCACTGTTGTGGTGCCGATAGTTATTTTCCGTGTAACTTTTCCCAGTACCGGTGCATCATCTCCAGTTGCCGTACGAAATCTTATTCCCAGAAGCGGCTCGATTCCCAGAACGAGATCCCTTCTAATTATGGAATGTGATGCACCCGTATCCAATGTTACCATGATTTTTCTACCATTTACTACGCTGTCGACAATTAGGTTGTTGATTTTCCGTGCCATCTGAGAAACGAAGATTCTGGGGCTACATGTTGTGGGAGTCAGATCAACCCCCTCGAGACTGACTCCATCTAGTTTGTCGACAGCTTTTCAACATATTCTGATTCCCTATTTTGGAATCTGACTTGCTTTGGAGGTCTTACCGGTGAGCGTGATCTAGAACGTTTCCGCCTCGATTGGCAATTACGGGCCATGTGTCCGACCTCTCCGCAGGTGAAATATTTGCCGTGAAACTTTGGCCGCTTTCGACTTGTACTTGACGGGCTCTGTATTCTGACTGGCACACCAAGGCTGCTGTCTCTGAAGTTAAAGCGCTAGCTACTGTCTCCATATATGTAGCTTTCGGATTAGTTATTGCAGAACGCTTTATCTCCGCATCGCGAATGCCATATACGAAGGTGTCCATCATACACCTCTCAGTGATCTCTCCTGGGTAGGCAAGATGAGCCAACCGTTTCACTTCCGCCGCAAACTGTTGTAGAGACTCACCACTCTTCTGTACCCGTGTTCGTAGCTCTACTTGGTACATCTGCTTCCGGTGTTCACTACCATACTTTCGCTGATCGGCATTCATCAAGCTTTCATAGCAGTCTCGCTCACTTTCTGAGATGGTTTGAAGCACATCAGCGGCAGCACCTTTCAATGAAACGGTTAATGCAGCCACTTTTTCGCGAGCACTCCAACCATTTGTGCTAGTGGTGGTCTCAAACTGCATTCTGAACACGCTAAATGTCGTGGTTCCATCATAGGTAGGAGGCTTCAGTTTTATTGAAGTTAAAGCTGGCATAGGCAATGCACCTTCCTGTAGTAGGTGAATTCTTTGCTCTAATTCGTTCTGCTTCTGCTCGTGCGCAATGAATTTTTGTTCTACAGATTTTTCGAACGATTCCTGCCGGGTCTCAATTTCACCAACCTTCCTGTCTACCATATCGGACATTTCTTTCATTTGCTGTGAGTTCTGTTCCGCTAGTTGAGCAAGTCTAGTTTCACTCTGCTGTAACTGTTCTTTGACAGCTTGAGCATTTTGTTGTAATTGTTGCTACATCTTTTCATCTCGCTGCTGCATCTTTTCATCTCGCTGCTGCATCTTTTCATCTCGCTGCTGCATCCTCTCTTCGGCTGCTAGAGCGTTTTTTTGTAACTGCTGCTGGATCCTCTCTTCAGCTGCTTGAGAATTTTGTTGTAACTGCATCTGTATTAGCCCGATAAGTGCACTCATGTCAAAGTTACCCGTGTTAGTTTCTTGCGGTGTTTCTTCGTATCGAGATGTCGTTGGCTCTTCACATTGGAATTCATGCTCATCGACGTCTATACCTTGCTCCTCTAAAGCGATTCTTAATCGCACCTGTAGCTCCGCTTTAAGCCCTTGTGTTTGCAAATTTAAACGCTCAAGCTCCTTCTTGAGCTGCTCCAATCTCAGTTTTTCAAATTTAACCATTGTTTATTACAGATACACAATCCCACTTCTGACACCAATTGTTACGGAATCGCCCTCTTGACAATTTACTCTGTTACAAAATTGCCCACCTGACAATTTCTCTAACTCTCTGTACTCGGACTCGTACCACTGGATTGTGTAGTAATCAAACAATCGCTGGTTAAATTAAAATAATTAGCTTTATTTAATTATTGATATTTACACATTTAATATTAAGCTTAAAGTTTACTTAGTTATTATTTGCACTTTATTTCACAAACCATTACTCACTTTATTTACTAATGAATTTCACCACTTTGTAAATCACAAATACTGCTGCTTTGGTTATAATGCTAGATGTACACACTGTTACGGTCTCTGATCTACTACATTCGACTTTGAACAGTCTTGTCGCTTTTATAGTTTTCGAAAGGTTGGAGTAGAAAATTCTACGCCATTCTCGTATTTTCTAGATTTATCGATCCATTTCGACAGAAGTCGAGAATATTCTTTTTGATATTACCGACAGATGGTTCTTGAATAAGCTTTTATTCGAATAGTTCGCATCTTGACTCACAGGGGGCACTCATTCTCCAGATGGGTTCCTAAAAGTATGCAATCCCGTTTCACTGATATGCAATCACATTTCACTGCCCTCCGCTTAATCTTGTTCGTCCCGAACAAGGATAGTACTGCAACCTTTATAAGGAGATAACCTCTCTAAATGAACGACTTTCATTTTGCTCCTGGCATTTCTCGCCAACTGGATGCGGTTTACTACATCGTTGAGCCGCTGTATCACCTTATAAGGGCCTTCCCAGTGTGTTTGCGCTTTCTGATGGTTCCGTGAATTTCATTCAGCTGTCTCCGTTTGTCAGCTACATAAATGCTACATGAAACTTCCGTAGATGAGTAGGCATCGAATTTCAGATCTGCAGGCAATCTTATGTCACAACCGAAAATAGCCTTAGCTGGTGTTGTAGATGTTGTATCGTGAGTTGCCGATCGGTATGCCATTAAGAAGAGGGGTATGTGTTGGTCCCAATCTTTCTGGTTTCTGTCCACGACTTTCCTTAGGTGTTCCTCAAGCGTAAGATTAAATCTTTCAACCATTCCATCGGATTGTGGCTGCAAAGGGGTTGTACGAGTTTTGCGTATGCCCATCAATTCACTCATTTCCCTGAATATTGTTGACTCGAAATTTCTGCCTTGATCCGAGTGCAACTTGAGGGGAGCTCTGAAGCTGCAGACCCAATTATTGATAAATGCATCTGCAACGGTCTTAGCTTCTTGATCGGGAACGGGGTATACTTCTGGCCATTTACTAAAATAGTCGATTACAACGAGAACATATTTGTTGCCGGAATCACTAATTGGAAACGGACCTGCTATGTCCATTGCAATACGCTCAAATGGCGCTCCCACGTTGTATAAATGCATCTTCCCCTGACTGTGACGGCTCGGTCCCTTGGCAGCTGTGCACTTTTCACAAGCACTAATCCAGTCAACTACCGATTGCTGGCAACCAACCCAATAAAATCGTGTTTTAATGTTTTCGACTGTTTTTGTTATTCCCAAATGCCCTCCGCTTGGCCCACTATGGTATTCCTTGAGAATTTCGCTTATTCTTGCCTTGGGTACCACAATCAAATTCTTCGTGGTTTTTCCATCTTCGCTCTCCCACAGGCGGAATAGGCATCCATCTTGCAGCTTTAAGCTATTCCATTGAGCCCAATATGCTTTAGTTATGGGACTTTCAGTCGAGATTTCGTTCCAATCAGGCCGTTTTCCTTCATTCTTACTTGATACGATTTTTGCCAAATCTGGGTCATTTCGTTGTTCTTCTTTTATTTTTTCCGCTGTCCATTCATCGTCTGGTAAAACAACCATTAAGCGCACATCGACTACTCCTTCTTTCCCTTCAGCTTTAGAACAGTGCTTACATTCCATACTGCAAGGACGTCGTGATAGTGCATCAGCATTCCCGTCGCTTCCGCCTCTGCGATGTTCTATTGTGAAATCGTAGCTTTGGAGTCTCTCAATCCATCTCGCAACCTGACCTTCGGGATTTTTGAACTGTAATAGCAAAGAGTATGAAATTATATAGAGTGCGCATCAAGAACAAAAAATATTCAATTTATTTTTGCAGCTTGTTGGAAGAAAACGAAAAGTATGACGGGGAAAAACGATTGTCAGCGAAGAATGCTAGTACATTAACGAAGTGTAGGCCACCAACAGCAGCGACCTACGTTGAAAATATTTTTTGTTCTTGATGCGCACTCTATATAATTTCATACTCTTTGGTAATAGCCAGCGCAGAGCAGCGTGATCCGTTCGCAACAAGAACTTTTGTCCATACAAGTATTTGTTAAAGTGCTTCACGCACTGCATAACCGCCAAAAGTTCTCTCCGTGTTACACAGTAATTTCGCTCTGGCTTTGATAAGATCTTGCTGAAGTAGGCTATTACTCTTTCATGTCCGTCAATAACTTGGGACAGGACACCTCCAATCCCGAATCCACTTGCATCTGTCTCCAAACTAAATTTTTCGCCAGGTATTGGATACGCAAGGATCGGAGCTGTACACAATAGCTCTTTCAATCTGTTGAATGCCTTCTCCTGTTCGCTTTTCCACTCAAAAGGACAATTTTTCCTCGTTAATGCATGCAGACTACCAGCCACGTCTGCAAAGCCTGAAACAAAGCGTCTGTAATAGGTGCAAAGACCCAAGAAGCTGCGTAGCTCATGCAAACTAGTTGGTCATGGCCACTCCCTTACTGAGTCTATCTTATCTGGATCTGTGTGTACTCCTTCAGGTGTGACTTTATGTCCAAGGTACTTGACTTCTTTCTTGAAGAACGAGCATGTCTTTGCGCTCAGCTTCAACCCTGAAGCTCCTACTCGCATCAATACTTCTTCCAAATTCTTCAAGTGGTCCACGAAGTCCATAACATAACGATGATGTCATCTAGGTACACCAGACACGTTTTCCAGTGGAGATCCTTTAGCACATGTTCCATTAGTCGTTCAAATGTAGCTGGAGCATTACACAGTCCGAATGGCATCACCAAAAATTGCCATAGTCCATCACCGGCGCTGAATGCTGTATTTTCCTTGTCTTGGTCGTCTACTGCCACTTGCCAATATCCGCTTTGTAAATCCAGCGTTGAGAACCAATTTGAACCAGAATGTGTGTCCAACGTATCGTCGATGCGAGGTAATGGATCTTTCTTCGTTACCTCATTTAGTTTACGATAATCTACACAGAAACGTGTGGAGCCATCCTTCTTCTTGACTAATACCACTGGAGAACTCCAGGGGCTCGCTGATGGCTCTATGACGTTGTTCTGATGCATTTCCTTCAGCAATAAATTCACCTCTTCTCTCTTTACCAGGGGTACTCTTCTTGACGCTTGACGAATGGGTTTGGCATCACCAGTGTTGATTGTGTGTTTCACCATCTTTGTTCTGCCTTCGTTTTTACCCTTTTCAGCAAATACTGACTAATGTCTTGCCAAAAGTTGGCTGGCAGTCTTCCTCAGCTCTCTGGATAAGACTTTGCTCCATTCTATCGTGAGATCGTGGAGTACCTTTTTATCAGCTGGTATCTTCATTTTTGTGTCTTGCGGCTGGCTTTCACAGTTAACAATTGCCGAAATTGCCCGGCAATTTCCAATTATTTGTCCTTTCTCTATGGTTTTAGCGGAATTTGCAAGATTGACCACTCTTACTGGCACTATACTGTTCTGCTGTTCTTCTTCGAGGGTTTTTCCCATGATGATGTCATCCAGTGCAAATTTTTCATCCGTCTCCACAACCCACAACTTGTTCTTCTCCACATCTCCGTCCATTTTGGCCCATATGACTGCCTCTGACTTTGCTGGGATTTTTGTCCGCCGCGATACAATGGCTTGTCGGATACCTCCATACTTATCCTCACCAACGGATAACGGTATTTCGGTGTTCGCATACTTCAACATTCGGCATTTCAAATCTAGGGTGAATCCATTCCGAATCATAAAATCCACACCTAAGATTAATTCGTCCACAATATCTGCAACTACAAACTCGTGCGTCACTGTTGTGGTGCCGATAGTTATTTTCCGTGTAACTTTTCCCAGTACCGGTGCATCATCTCCAGTTGCCGTACGCAATCTTATTCCCAGAAGCGGCTCGATTCCCAGAACGAGATCCCTTCTAATTATGGAATGTGATGCACCCGTATCCAATGTTACCATGATTTTTCTACCATTTACTACGCTGTCGACAATTAGGTTGTTGATTTTCCGTGCCATCTGAGAAACGAAGATTCTGGGGCTACATGCTTTGGGAGTCAGATCAAGCCCCTCGAGACTGACTTTTGTTGTAATTGTTGCTACATATTTTCATCTCGCTGCTGCATCTTTTCATCTCGCTGCTGCATCCTCTCTTCGGCTGCTAGAGCGTTTTTTTGTAACTGCTGCTGGATCCTCTCTTCAGCTGCTTGAGAATTTTGTTGTAACTGCATCTGTATTAGCCCGATAAGTGCACTCATGTCAAAGTTACCCGTGTTAGTTTCTTGCGGTGTTTCTTCGTATCGAGATGTCGTTGGCTCTTCACATTGGAATTCATGCTCATCGACGTCTATACCTTGCTCCTCTAAAGCGATTCTTAATCGCACCTGTAGCTCCGCTTTAAGCCCTTGTGTTTGCAAATTTAAACGCTCAAGCTCCTTCTTGAGCTGCTCCAATCTCTGTTTTTCAAATTTAACCATTGTTTATTACAGATACACAATCCCACTTCTGACACCAATTGTTACGGAATCGCCCTCTTGACAATTTACTCTGTTACAAAATTGCCCACCTGACAATTTCTCTAACTCTCTGTACTCGGACTCGTACCACTGGATTGTGTAGTAATCAAACAATCGCTGGTTAAATTAAAATAATTAGCTTTATTTAATTATTGCTATTTACACATTTAATATTAGGCTTAAAGTTTACTTAGTTATTATTTGCACTTTATTTCACAAACCATTACTCACTTTATTTACTAATGAATTTCACCACTTTGTAAATCACAAATACTGCTGCTTTGGTTATAATGCTAGATGTACACACTGTTACGGTCTCTGATCTACTACATTCGACTTTGAACAGTCTTGTCGCTTTTATAGTTTTCGAAAGGTTGGAGTAGAAAATTCTACGCCATTCTCGTATTTTCTAGATTTATCGATCCATTTCGACAGAAGTCGAGAATATTCTTTTTGATATTACCGACAGATGGTTCTTGAATAAGCTTTTATTCGAATAGTTCGCATCTTGACTCACAGGGGGTACTCATTCTCCAGATGGGTTCCTAAAAGTATGCAATCCCGTTTCACTGATATGCAATCACATTTCACTGCCCTCCGCTTAATCTTGTTCGTCCCGAACAAGGATAGTACTGCAACCTTTATAAGGAGATAACCTCTCTAAATGAACGACTTTCATTTTGCTCCTGGCATTTCTCGCCAACTGGATGCGGTTTACTACATCGTTGAGCCGCTGTATCACCTTATAAGGGCCTTCCCAGTGTGTTTGCGCTTTCTGATGGTTCCGTGAATTTCATTCAGCTGTCTCCGTTTGTCAGCTACATAACTGCTACATGAAACTTCCGTAGATGAGTAGGCACCGAATTTCAGATCTGCAGGCAATCTTATGTCACAACCGAAAATAGCCTTAGCTGGTGGTGTAGATGTTGTATCGTGAGTTGCCGATCGGTATGCCATTAAGAAGAGGGGTATGTGTTGGTCCCAATCTTTCTGGTTTCTGTCCACGACTTTCCTTAGGTGTTCCTCAAGCGTAAGATTAAATCTTTCAACCATTCCATCGGATTGTGGCTGCAAAGGGGTTGTACGAGTTTTGCGTATGCCCATCAATTCACTCATTTCCCTGAATATTGTTGACTCGAAATTTCTGCCTTGATCCGAGTGCAACTTGAGGGGAGCTCTGAATCTGCAGACCCAATTATTGATAAATGCATCTGCAACGGTCTTAGCTTCTTGATCGGGAACGGGGTATACTTCTGGCCATTCACTAAAATAGTCGATTACAACGAGAACATATTTGTTGCCGGAATCACTAATTGGAAACGGACCTGCTATGTCCATTGCAATACGCTCAAATGGCGCTCCCACGTTGTATAAATGCATCTTCCCCTGACTGTGACGGCTCGGTCCCTTGGCAGCTGTACACTTTTCACAAGCACTAATCCAGTCAACTACCGATTGCTGGCAACCAACCCAATAAAATCGTGTTTTAATGTTCTCGACTGTTTTTGTTATTCCCAAATGCCCTCCGCTTGGCCCACTATGGTATTCCTTGAGAATTTCGCTTATTCTTGCCTTGGGTACCACAATCAAGTTCTTCGTGGTTTTTCCATCTTCGCTATCCCACAGGCGGAATAGGCATCCATCTTGCAGCTTTAAGCTATTCCATTGAGCCCAATATGCTTTAGTTATGGGACTTTCAGTCGAGATTTCGTTCCAATCAGGCCGTTTTCCTTCATTCTTACTTGATACGATTTTTGCCAAATCTGGGTCATTTCGTTGTTCTTCTTTTATTTTTTCCGCTGTCCATTCATCGTCTGGTAAAACAACCATTAAGCGCACATCGACTACTCCTTCTTTCCCTTCAGCTTTAGAACAGTGCTTACATTCCATACTGCAAGGACGTCGTGATAGTGCATCAGCATTCCCGTGGCTTCCGCCTCTGCGATGTTCTATTGTGAAATCGTAGCTTTGGAGTCTCTCAATCCATCTCGCAACCTGACCTTCGGGATTTTTGAACTGTAATAGCCAGCGCAGAGCAGCGTGATCCGTTCGCAACAAGAACTTTTGTCCATACAAGTACTTGTTAAAGTGCTTCACGCACTGCATAACCGCCAAAAGTTCTCTCCGTGTTACACAGTAATTTCGCTCTGGCTTTGATAAGATCTTGCTGAAGTAGGCTATTACTCTTTCATGTCCGTCAATAACTTGCGACAGGACACCTCCAATCCCGAATCCACTTGCATCTGTCTCCAAAATAAATTTTTCGCCAGGTATTGGATACGCAAGGATCGGAGCTGTACACAATAGCTCTTTCAATCTGTTGAATGCCTTCTCCTGTTAGCTTTTCCACTCAAAAGGACAATTTTTCCTCGTTAATGCATGCAGACTACCAGCCACGTCTGCAAAGCCTGAAACAAAGCGTCTGTAATAGGTGCAAAGACCCAAGAAGCTGCGTAGCTCATGCAAACTAGTTGGTCATGGCCACTCCCTTACTGAGTCTATCTTATCTGGATCTGTGTGTACTCCTTCAGGTGTGACTTTATGTCCAAGGTACTTGACTTCTTTCTTGAAGAACGAGCATGTCTTTGCGCTCAGCTTCAACCCTGAAGCTCCTAATCGCATCAATACTTCTTCCAAATTCTTCAAGTGGTCCACGAAGTCCATAACATAACGATGATGTCATCTAGGTACACCAGACACGTTTTCCAGTGGAGATCCTTTAGCACATGTTCCATTAGTCGTTCAAATGTAGCTGGAGCATTACACAGTCCGAATGGCATCACCAAAAATTGCCATAGTCCATCACCGGCGCTGAATGCTGTATTTTCCTTGTCTTGGTCGTCTACTGCCACTTGCCAATATCCGCTTCGTAAATCCAGCGTTGAGAACCAATTTGAACCAGAATGTGTGTCCAACGTATCGTCGATGCGAGGTAATGGATCTTTCTTCGTTACCTCATTTAGTTTACGATAATCTACACAGAAACGTGTGGAGCCATCCTTCTTCTTGACTAATACCACTGGAGAACTCCAGGGGCTCGCTGACGGCTCTATGACGTTGTTCTGATGCATTTCCTTCAGCAATAAATTCACCTCTTCTCTCTTTGCCAGGGGTACTCTTCTTGACGCTTGACGAATGGGTTTGGCATCACCAGTGTTGATTGTGTGTTTCACCATCTTTGTTCTGCCTTCGTTTTTACCCTTTTCAGCAAATACTGACTAATGTCTTGCCAAAAGTGGGCTGGCAGTCTTCCTCAGCTCTCTGGATAAGTCTTTGCTCCATTCTATCGTGAGATCGTGGAGTACCTTTTTATCAGCTGGTATCTTCATTTTTGTGTCTTGCGGCTGGCTTTCACAGTTAACAATTGCCGAAATTGCCCGGCAATTTCCAATTATTTGTCCTTTCTCTATGGTTTTAGCGGAATTTGCAAGATTGACCAATCTTACTGGCACTATACTGTTCTGCTGTTCTTCTTCGAGGGTTTTTCCCCATGATGATGTCATCCAGTGCAAATTTTTCATCCGTCTCCACAACCCACAACTTGTTCTTCTCCACATCTCCGTCCATTTTGGCCCATATGACTGCCTCTGACTTTGCTGGGATTTTTGTCCGCCGCGATACAATGGCTTGTCGGATACCTCCATACTTATCCTCACCAACGGATAACGGTATTTCGGTGTTCGCATACTTCAACATTCGGCATTTCAAATCTAGGGTGAATCCATTCCAAATTATAAAATCCACACCTAAGATTAATTCGTCCACAATATCTGCAACTACAAACTCGTGCGTCACTGTTGTGGTGCCGATAGTTATTTTCCGTGTAACTTTTCCCAGTACCGGTGCATCATCTCCAGTTGCCGTACGAAATCTTATTCCCAGAAGCGGCTCGATTCCCAGAACGAGATCCCTTCTAATTATGGAATGTGATGCACCCGTATCCAATGTTACCATGATTTTTCTACCATTTACTACGCTGTCGACAATTAGGTTGTTGATTTTCCGTGCCATCTGAGAAACGAAGATTCTGGGGCTACATGTTGTGGGAGTCAGATCAACCCCCTCGAGACTGACTCCATCTAGTTTGTCGACGGCTTTTCAACATATTCTGATTCCCTATTTTGGAATCTGACTTGCTTTGGAGGTCTTACCGGTGAGCGTGATCTAGAACGTTTCCGCCTCGATTGGCAATTACGGGCCATGTGTCCGACCTCTCCGCAGGTGAAATATTTGCCGTGAAACTTTGGCCGCTTTCGACTTGTACTTGACGGGCTCTGTATTCTGACTGGCACACCAAGGCTGCTGTCTCTGAAGTTAAAGCGCTAGCTACTGTCTCCATATATGTAGCTTTCGGATTAGTTATTGCAGAACGCTTTATCTCCGCATCGCGAATGCCATATACGAAGGTGTCCATCATACACCTCTCAGTGATCTCTCCTGGGTAGGCAAGATGAGCCAACCGTTTCACTTCCGCTGCAAACTGTTGTAGAGACTCACCACTCTTCTGTACCCGTGTTCGTAGCTCTACTTGGTACATCTGCTTCCGGTGTTCACTACCATACTTTCGCTGAATGGCATTCATCAAGCTTTCATAGCAGTCTCGCTCACTTTCTGAGATGGTTTGAAGCACATCAGCGGCAGCACCTTTCAATGAAACGGTTAATGCAGCCACTTTTTCGCGAGCACTCCAACCATTTGTGCTAGTGGTAGTCTCAAACTGCATTCTGAACACGCTAAATGTCGTGGTTCCATCATAGGTAGGAGGCTTCAGTTTTATTGAAGTTAAAGCTGGCATAGGCAATGCACCTTCCTGTAGTAGGTGAATTCTTTGCTCTAATTCGTTCTGCTTCTGCTCGTGCGCAATGAATTTTTGTTCTACAGATTTTTCGAACGATTCCTGCCGGGTCTCAATTTCACCAACCTTCCTGTCTACCATATCGGACATTTCTTTCATTTGCTGTGAGTTCTGTTCCGCTAGTTGAGCAAGTCTAGTTTCACTCTGCTGTAACTGTTCTTTGACAGCTTGAGCATTTTGTTGTAATTGTTGCTACATCTTTTCATCTCGCTGCTGCATCTTTTCATCTCGCTGCTGCATCCTCTCTTCGGCTGCTAGAGCGTTTTTTTGTAACTGCTGCTGGATCCTCTCTTCAGCTGCTTGAGAATTTTGTTGTAACTGCATCTGTATTAGCCCGATAAGTGCACTCATGTCAAAGTTACCCGTGTTAGTTTCTTGCGGTGTTTCTTCGTATCGAGATGTCGTTGGCTCTTCACATTGGAATTCATGCTCATCGACGTCTATACCTTGCTCCTCTAAAGCGATTCTTAATCGCACCTGTAGCTCCGCTTTAAGCCCTTGTGTTTGCAAATTTAAACGCTCAAGCTCCTTCTTGAGCTGCTCCAATCTCAGTTTTTCAAATTTAACCATTGTTTATTACAGATACACAATCCCACTTCTGACACCAATTGTTACGGAATCGCCCTCTTGACAATTTACTCTGTTACAAAATTGCCCACCTGACAATTTCTCTAACTCTCTGTACTCGGACTCGTACCACTGGATTGTGTAGTAATCAAACAATCGCTGGTTAAATTAAAATAATTAGCTTTATTTAATTATTGCTATTTACACATTTAATATTAGGCTTAAAGTTTACTTAGTTATTATTTGCACTTTATTTCACAAACCATTACTCACTTTATTTACTAATGAATTTCACCACTTTGTAAATCACAAATACTGCTGCTTTGGTTATAATGCTAGATGTACACACTGTTACGGTCTCTGATCTACTACATTCGACTTTGAACAGTCTTGTCGCTTTTATAGTTTTCGAAAGGTTGGAGTAGAAAATTCTACGCCATTCTCGTATTTTCTAGAATTATCGATCCATTTCGACAGAAGTCGAGAATATTCTTTTTGATATTACCGACAGATGGTTCTTGAATAAGCTTTTATTCGAATAGTTCGCATCTTGACTCACAGGGGGTACTCATTCTCCAGATGGGTTCCTAAAAGTATGCAATCCCGTTTCACTGATATGCAATCACATTTCACTGCCCTCCGCTTAATCTTGTTCGTCCCGAACAAGGATAGTACTGCAACCTTTATAAGGAGATAACCTCTCTAAATGAACGACTTTCATTTTGCTCCTGGCATTTCTCGCCAACTGGATGCGGTTTACTACATCGTTGAGCCGCTGTATCACCTTATAAGGGCCTTCCCAGTGTGTTTGCGCTTTCTGATGGTTCCGTGAATTTCATTCAGCTGTCTCCGTTTGTCAGCTACATAACTGCTACATGAAACTTCCGTAGATGAGTAGGCATCGAATTTCAGATCTGCAGGCAATCTTATGTCACAACCGAAAATAGCCTTAGCTGGTGTTGTAGATGTTGTATCGTGAGTTGCCGATCGGTATGCCATTAAGAAGAGGGGTATGTGTTGGTCCCAATCTTTCTGGTTTCTGTCCACGACTTTCCTTAGGTGTTCCTCAAGCGTAAGATTAAATCTTTCAACCATTCCATCGGATTGTGGCTGCAAAGGGGTTGTACGAGTTTTGCGTATGCCCATCAATTCACTCATTTCCCTGAATATTGTTGACTCGAAATTTCTGCCTTGATCCGAGTGCAACTTGAGGGGAGCTCTGAATCTGCAGACCCAATTATTGATAAATGCATCTGCAACGGTCTTAGCTTCTTGATCGGGAACGGGGTATACTTCTGGCCATTTACTAAAATAGTCGATTACAACGAGAACATATTTGTTGCCGGAATCACTAATTGGAAACGGACCTGCTATGTCCATTGCAATACGCTCAAATGGCGCTCCCACGTTGTATAAATGCATCTTCCCCTGACTGTGACGGCTCGGTCCCTTGGCAGCTGTACACTTTTCACAAGCACTAATCCAGTCAACTACCGATTGCTGGCAACCAACCCAATAAAATCGTGTTTTAATGTTCTCGACTGTTTTTGTTATTCCCAAATGCCCTCCGCTTGGCCCACTATGGTATTCCTTGAGAATTTCGCTTATTCTTGCCTTGGGTACCACAATCAAGTTCTTCGTGGTTTTTCCATCTTCGCTCTCCCACAGGCGGAATAGGCATCCATCTTGCAGCTTTAAGCTATTCCATTGAGCCCAATATGCTTTAGTTATGGGACTTTCAGTCGAGATTTCGTTCCAATCAGGCCGTTTTCCTTCATTCTTACTTGATACGATTTTTGCCAAATCTGGGACATTTCGTTGTTCTTTTATTTTTTCCGCTGTCCATTCATCGTCTGGTAAAACAACCATTAAGCGCACATCGACTACTCCTTCTTTCCCTTCAGCTTTAGAACAGTGCTTACATTCCATACTGCAAGGACGTCGTGATAGTGCATCAGCATTCCCGTGGCTTCCGCCTCTGCGATGTTCTATTGTGAAATCGTAGCTTTGGAGTCTCTCAATCCATCTCGCAACCTGACCTTCGGGATTTTTGAACAGTAATAGCCAGCGCAGAGCAGCGTGATCCGTTCGCAACAAGAACTTTTGTCCATACAAATACTTGTTAAAGTGCTTCACGCACTGCATAACCGCCAAAAGTTCTCTCCGTGTTACACAGTAATTTCGCTCTGGCTTTGATAAGATCTTGCTGAAGTAGGCTATTACTCTTTCATGTCCGTCAATAACTTGCGACAGGACACCTCCAATCCCGAATCCACTTGCATCTGTCTCCAAAATAAATTTTTCGCCAGGTATTGGATACGCAAGGATCGGAGCTGTACACAATAGCTCTTTCAATCTGTTGAATGCCTTCTCCTGTTAGCTTTTCCACTCAAAAGGACAATTTTTCCTCGTTAATGCATGCAGACTACCAGCCACGTCTGCAAAGCCTGAAACAAAGCGTCTGTAATAGGTGCAAAGACCCAAGAAGCTGCGTAGCTCATGCAAACTAGTTGGTCATGGCCACTCCCTTACTGAGTCTATCTTATCTGGATCTGTGTGTACTCCTTCAGGTGTGACTTTATGTCCAAGGTACTTGACTTCTTTCTTGAAGAACGAGCATGTCTTTGCGCTCAGCTTCAACCCTGAAGCTCCTAATCGCATCAATACTTCTTCCAAATTCTTCAAGTGGTCCACGAAGTCCATAACATAACGATGATGTCATCTAGGTACACCAGACACGTTTTCCAGTGGAGATCCTTTAGCACATGTTCCATTAGTCGTTCAAATGTAGCTGGAGCATTACACAGTCCGAATGGCATCACCAAAAATTGCCATAGTCCATCACCGGCGCTGAATGCTGTATTTTCCTTGTCTTGGTCGTCTACTGCCACTTGCCAATATCCGCTTTGTAAATCCAGCGTTGAGAACCAATTTGAACCAGAATGTGTGTCCAACGTATCGTCGATGCGAGGTAATGGATCTTTCTTCGTTACCTCATTTAGTTTACGATAATCTACACAGAAACGTGTGGAGCCATCCTTCTTCTTGACTAATACCACTGGAGAACTCCAGGGGCTCGCTGATGGCTCTATGACGTTGTTCTGATGCATTTCCTTCAGCAATAAATTCACCTCTTCTCTCTTTGCCAGGGGTACTCTTCTTGACGCTTGACGAATGGGTTTGGCATCACCAGTGTTGATTGTGTGTTTCACCATCTTTGTTCTGTCTTCGTTTTTACCCTTTTCAGCAAATACTGACTAATGTCTTGCCAAAAGTGGGCTGGCAGTCTTCCTCAGCTCTCTGGATAAGTCTTTGCTCCATTCTATCGTGAGATCGTGGAGTACCTTTTTATCAGCTGGTATCTTCACTTTTGTGTCTTGCGGCTGGCTTTCACAGTTAACAATTGCCGAAATTGCCCGGCAATTTCCAATTATTTGTCCTTTCTCTATGGTTTTAGCGGAATTTGCAAGATTGACCACTCTTACTGGCACTATACTGTTCTGCTGTTCTTCTTCGAGGGTTTTTCCCATGATGATGTCATCCAGTGCAAATTTTTCATCCGTCTCCACAACCCACAACTTGTTCTTCTCCACATCTCCGTCCATTTTGGCCCATATGACTGCCTCTGACTTTGCTGGGATTTTTGTCCGCCGCGATACAATGGCTTGTCGGATACCTCCATACTTATCCTCACCAACGGATAACGGTATTTCGGTGTTCGCATACTTCAACATTCGGCATTTCAAATCTAGGGTGAATCCATTCCAAATCATAAAATCCACACCTAAGATTAATTCGTCCACAATATCTGCAACTACAAACTCGTGCGTCACTGTTGTGGTGCCGATAGTTATTTTCCGTGTAACTTTTCCCAGTACCGGTGCATCATCTCCAGTTGCCGTACGAAATCTTATTCCCAGAAGCGGCTCGATTCCCAGAACGAGATCCCTTCTAATTATGGAATGTGATGCACCCGTATCCAATGTTACCATGATTTTTCTACCATTTACTACGCTGTCGACAATTAGGTTGTTGATTTTCCGTGCCATCTGAGAAACGAAGATTCTGGGGCTACATGTTGTGGGAGTCAGATCAACCCCCTCGAGACTGACTCCATCTAGTTTGTCGACGGCTTTTCAACATATTCTGATTCCCTATTTTGGAATCTGACTTGCTTTGGAGGTCTTACCGGTGAGCGTGATCTAGAACGTTTCCGCCTCGATTGGCAATTACGGGCCATGTGTCCGACCTCTCCGCAGGTGAAATATTTGCCGTGAAACTTTGGCCGCTTTCGACTTGTACTTGACGGGCTCTGTATTCTGACTGGCACACCAAGGCTGCTGTCTCTGAAGTTAAAGCGCTAGCTACTGTCTCCATATATGTAGCTTTCGGATTAGTTATTGCAGAACGCTTTATCGCCGCATCGCGAATGCCATATACGAAGGTGTCCATCATACACCTCTCAGTGATCTCTCCTGGGTAGGCAAGATGAGCCAACCGTTTCACTTCCGCCGCAAACTGTTGTAGAGACTCACCACTCTTCTGTACCCGTGTTCGTAGCTCTACTTGGTACATCTGCTTCCGGTGTTCACTACCATACTTTCGCTGAATGGCATTCATCAAGCTTTCATAGCAGTCTCGCTCACTTTCTGAGATGGTTTGAAGCACATCAGCGGCAGCACCTTTCAATGAAACGGTTAATGCAGCCACTTTTTCGCGAGCACTCCAACCATTTGTGCTAGTGGTAGTCTCAAACTGCATTCTGAACACGCTAAATGTCGTGGTTCCATCATAGGTAGGAGGCTTCAGTTTTATTGAAGTTAAAGCTGGCATAGGCAATGCACCTTCCTGTAGTAGGTGAATTCTTTGCTCTAATTCGTTCTGCTTCTGCTCGTGCGCAATGAATTTTTGTTCTACAGATTTTTCGAACGATTCCTGCCGTATCTCAATTTCACCAACCTTCCTGTCTACCATATCGGACATTTCTTTCATTTGCTGTGAGTTCTGTTCCGCTAGTTGAGCAAGTCTAGTTTCACTCTGCTGTAACTGTTTATTGACAGCTTGAGCATTTTGTTGTAATTGTTGCTACATCTTTTCATCTCGCTGCTGCATCTTTTCATCTCGCTGCTGCATCCTCTCTTCGGCTGCTAGAGCGTTTTTTTGTAACTGCTGCTGGATCCTCTCTTCAGCTGCTTGAGAATTTTGTTGTAACTGCATCTGTATTAGCCCGATAAGTGCACTCATGTCAAAGTTACCCGTGTTAGTTTCTTGCGGTGTTTCTTCGTATCGAGATGTCGTTGATTCTTCACATTGGAATTCATGCTCATCGACGTCTATACCTTGCTCCTCTAAAGCGATTCTTAATCGCACCTGTAGCTCCGATTTAAGCCCTTGTGTTTGCAAATTTAAACGCTCAAGCTCCTTCTTGAGCTGCTCCAATCTCAGTTTTTCAAATTTAACCATTGTTTATTACAGATACACAATCCCACTTCTGACACCAATTGTTACGGAATCGCTCTCTTGACAATTTACTCGGTTACAAAATTGCCCTCCTGACAATTTCTCTAACTCTCTGTACTCGGACTCGTACCACTGGATTGTGTAGTAATCAAACAATCGCTGGTTAAATTAAAATAATTAGCTTTATTTAATTATTGCTATTTACACATTTAATATTAGGCTTAAAGTTTACTTAGTTATTATTTGCACTTTATTTCACAAACCATTACTCACTTTATTTACTAATGAATTTCACCACTTTGTAAATCACAAATACTGCTGCTTTGGTTATAATGCTAGATGTACACACTGCTACGGTCTCTGATCTACTACATTCGACTTTGAACAGTCTTGTCGCTTTTATAGTTTTCGAAAGGTTGGAGTAGAAAATTCTACGCCATTCTCGTATTTTCTAGAATTATCGATCCATTTCGACAGAAGTCGAGAATATTCTTTTTGATATTACCGACAGATGGTTCTTGAATAAGCTTTTATTCGTATAGTTCGCATCTTGACTCACAGGGGGCACTCATTCTCCAGATGGGTTCCTAAAAGTATGCAATCCCGTTTCACTGATATGCAATCACATTTCACTGCCCTCCGCTTAATCTTGTTCGTCCCGAACAAGGATAGTACTGCAACCTTTATAAGGAGATAACCTCTCTAAATGAACGACTTTCATTTTGCTCCTGGCATTTCTCGCCAACTGGATGCGGTTTACTACATCGTTGAGCCGCTGTATCACCTTATAAGGGCCTTCCCAGTGTGTTTGCGCTTTCTGATGGTTCCGTGAATTTCATTCAGCTGTCTCCGTTTGTCAGCTACATAACTGCTACATGAAACTTCCGTAGATGAGTAGGCATCGAATTTCAGATCTGCAGGCAATCTTATGTCACAACCGAAAATAGCCTTAGCTGGTGTTGTAGATGTTGTATCGTGAGTTGCCGATCGGTATGCCATTAAGAAGAGGGGTATGTGTTGGTCCCAATCTTTCTGGTTTCTGTCCACGACTTTCCTTAGGTGTTCCTCAAGCGTAAGATTAAATCTTTCAACCATTCCATCGGATTGTGGCTGCAAAGGGGTTGTACGAGTTTTGCGTATGCCCATCAATTCACTCATTTCCCTGAATATTGTTGACTCGAAATTTCTGCCTTGATCCGAGTGCAACTTGAGGGGAGCTCTGAATCTGCAGACCCAATTATTGATAAATGCATCTGCAACGGTCTTAGCTTCTTGATCGGGAACGGGGTATACTTCTGGCCATTCACTAAAATAGTCGATTACAACGAGAACATATTTGTTGCCGGAATCACTAATTGGAAACGGACCTGCTATGTCCATTGCAATACGCTCAAATGGCGCTCCCACGTTGTATAAATGCATCTTCCCCTGACTGTGACGGCTCGGTCCCTTGGCAGCTGTACACTTTCCAGTCAACTACCGATTGCTGGCAACCAACCCAATAAAATCGTGTTTTAATGTTCTCGACTGTTTTTGTTATTCCCAAATGCCCTCCGCTTGGCCCACTATGGTATTCCTTGAGAATTTCGCTTATTCTTGCCTTGGGTACCACAATCAAGTTCTTCGTGGTTTTTCCATCTTCGCTATCCCACAGGCGGAATAGGCATCCATCTTGCAGCTTTAAGCTATTCCATTGAGCCCAATATGCTTTAGTTATGGGACTTTCAGTCGAGATTTCGTTCCAATCAGGCCGTTTTCCTTCATTCTTACTTGATACGATTTTTGCCAAATCTGGGTCATTTCGTTGTTCTTCTTTTATTTTTTCCGCTGTCCATTCATCGTCTGGTAAAACAACCATTAAGCGCACATCGACTACTCCTTCTTTCCCTTCAGCTTTAGAACAGTGCTTACATTCCATACTGCAAGGACGTCGTGATAGTGCATCAGCATTCCCGTGGCTTCCGCCTCTGCGATGTTCTATTGTGAAATCGTAGCTTTGGAGTCTCTCAATCCATCTCGCAACCTGACCTTCGGGATTTTTGAACAGTAATAGCCAGCGCAGAGCAGCGTGATCCGTTCGCAACAAGAACTTTTGTCCATACAAATACTTGTTAAAGTGCTTCACGCACTGCATAACCGCCAAAAGTTCTCTCCGTGTTACACAGTAATTTCGCTCTGGCTTTGATAAGATCTTGCTGAAGTAGGCTATTACTCTTTCATGTCCGTCAATAACTTGCGACAGGACACCTCCAATCCCGAATCCACTTGCATCTGTCTCCAAAATAAATTTTTCGCCAGGTATTGGATACGCAAGGATCGGAGCTGTACACAATAGCTCTTTCAATCTGTTGAATGCCTTCTCCTGTTAGCTTTTCCACTCAAAAGGACAATTTTTCCTCGTTAATGCATGCAGACTAACAGCCACGTCTGCAAAGCCTGAAACAAAGCGTCTGTAATAGGTACAAAGACCCAAGAAGCTGCGTAGCTCATGCAAACTAGTTGGTCATGGCCACTCCCTTACTGAGTCTATCTTATCTGGATCTGTGTGTACTCCTTCAGGTGTGACTTTATGTCCAAGGTACTTGACTTCTTTCTTGAAGAACGAGCATGTCTTTGCGCTCAGCTTCAACCCTGAAGCTCCTAATCGCATCAATACTTCTTCCAAATTCTTCAAGTGGTCCACGAAGTCCATAACATAACGATGATGTCATCTAGGTACACCAGACACGTTTTCCAGTGGAGATCCTTTAGCACATGTTCCATTAGTCGTTCAAATGTAGCTGGAGCATTACACAGTCCGAATGGCATCACCAAAAATTGCCATAGTCCATCACCGGCGCTGAATGCTGTATTTTCCTTGTCTTGGTCGTCTACTGCCACTTGCCAATATCCGCTTCGTAAATCCAGCGTTGAGAACCAATTTGAACCAGAATGTGTGTCCAACGTATCGTCGATGCGAGGTAATGGATCTTTCTTCGTTACCTCATTTAGTTTACGATAATCTACACAGAAACGTGTGGCGCCATCCTTCTTCTTGACTAATACCACTGGAGAACTCCAGGGGCTCGCTGACGGCTCTATGACGTTGTTCTGATGCATTTCCTTCAGCAATAAATTCACCTCTTCTCTCTTTGCCAGGGGTACTCTTCTTGACGCTTGACGAATGGGTTTGGCATCACCAGTGTTGATTGTGTGTTTCACCATCTTTGTTCTGTCTTCGTTTTTACCCTTTTCAGCAAATACTGACTAATGTCTTGCCAAAAGTGGGCTGGCAGTCTTCCTCAGCTCTCTGGATAAGTCTTTGCTCCATTCTATCGTGAGATCGTGGAGTACCTTTTTATCAGCTGGTATCTTCACTTTTGTGTCTTGCGGCTGGCTTTCACAGTTAACAATTGCCGAAATTGCCCGGCAATTTCCAATTATTTGTCCTTTCTCTATGGTTTTAGCGGAATTTGCAAGATTGACCACTCTTACTGGCACTATACTGTTCTGCTGTTCTTCTTCGAGGGTTTTTCCCATGATGATGTCATCCAGTGCAAATTTTTCATCCGTCTCCACAACCCACAACTTGTTCTTCTCCACATCTCCGTCCATTTTGGCCCATATGACTGCCTCTGACTTTGCTGGGATTTTTGTCCGCCGCGATACAATGGCTTGTCGGATACCTCCATACTTATCCTCACCAACGGATAACGGTATTTCGGTGTTCGCATACTTCAACATTCGGCATTTCAAATCTAGGGTGAATCCATTCCGAATCATAAAATCCACACCTAAGATTAATTCGTCCACAATATCTGCAACTACAAACTCGTGCGTCACTGTTGTGGTGCCGATAGTTATTTTCCGTGTAACTTTTCCCAGTACCGGTGCATCATCTCCAGTTGCCGTACGAAATCTTATTCCCAGAAGCGGCTCGATTCCCAGAACGAGATCCCTTCTAATTATGGAAAGTGATGCACCCGTATCCAATGTTACCATGATTTTTCTACCATTTACTACGCTGTCGACAATTAGGTTGTTGATTTTCCGTGCCATCTGAGAAACGAAGATTCTGGGGCTACATGTTGTGGGAGTCAGATCAACCCCCTCGAGACTGACTCCATCTAGTTTGTCGACGGCTTTTCAACATATTCTGATTCCCTATTTTGGAATCTGACTTGCTTTGGAGGTCTTACCGGTGAGCGTGATCTAGAACGTTTCCGCCTCGATTGGCAATTACGGGCCATGTGTCCGACCTCACCGCAGGTGAAACATTTGCCGTGAAACTTTGGCCGCTTTCGATTTGTACTTGACGGGCTCTGTATTCTGACTGGCACACCAAGGCTGCTGTCTCTGAAGTTAAAGCGCTAGCTACTGTCTCCATATATGTAGCTTTCGGATTAGTTATTGCAGAACGCTTTATCTCTGCATCGCGAATGCCATATACGAAGGTGTCCATCATACACCTCTCAGTGATCTCTCCTGGGTAGGCAAGATGAGCCAACCGTTTCACTTCCGCCGCAAACTGTTGTAGAGACTCACCACTCTTCTGTACCCGTGTTCGTAGCTCTACTTGGTACATCTGCTTCCGGTGTTCACTACCATACTTTCGCTGATCGGCATTCATCAAGCTTTCATAGCAGTCTCGCTCACTTTCTGAGATGGTTTGAAGCACATCAGCGGCAGCACCTTTCAATGAAACGGTTAATGCAGCCACTTTTTCGCGAGCACTCCAACCATTTGTGCTAGTGGTAGTCTCAAACTGCATTCTGAACACGCTAAATGTCGTGGTTCCATCATAGGTAGGAGGCTTCAGTTTTATTGAAGTTAAAGCTGGCATAGGCAATGCACCTTCCTGTAATAGGTGAATTCTTTGCTCTAATTCGTTCTGCTTCTGCTCGTGCGCAATGAATTTTTGTTCTACAGATTTTTCGAACGATTCCTGCCGTATTTCAATTTCACCAACCTTCCTGTCTACCATATCGGACATTTCTTTCATTTGCTGTGAGTTCTGTTCCGCTAGTTGAGCAAGTCTAGTTTCACTCTGCTGTAACTGTTCTTTGACAGCTTGAGCATTTTGTTGTAATTGTTGCTACATCTTTTCATCTCGCTGCTGCATCTTTTCATCTCGCTGCTGCATCCTCTCTTCGGCTGCTAGAGCGTTTTTTTGTAACTGCTGCTGGATCCTCTCTTCAGCTGCTTGAGAATTTTGTTGTAACTGCATCTGTATTAGCCCGATAAGTGCACTCATGTCAAAGTTACCCGTGTTAGTTTCTTGCGGTGTTTCTTCGTATCGAGATGTCGTTGGCTCTTCACATTGGAATTCATGCTCATCGACGTCTATACCTTGCTCCTCTAAAGCGATTCTTAATCGCACCTGTAGCTCCGCTTTAAGCCCTTGTGTTTGCAAATTTAAACGCTCAAGCTCCTTCTTGAGCTGCTCCAATCTCAGTTTTTCAAATTTAACCATTGTTTATTACAGATACACAATCCCACTTCTGACACCAATTGTTACGGAATCGCCCTCTTGACAATTTACTCTGTTACAAAATTGCCCACCTGACAATTTCTCTAACTCTCTGTACTCGGACTCGTACCACTGGATTGTGTAGTAATCAAACAATCGCTGGTTAAATAAAAAAATAATTAGCTTTATTTAATTATTGCTATTTACACATTTAACATTAGGCTTAAAGTTTACTTAGTTATTATTTGCACTTTATTTCACAAACCATTACTCACTTTATTTACTAATGAATTTCACCACTTTGTAAATCACAAATACTGCTGCTTTGGTTATAATGCTAGATGTACACACTGTTACGGTCTCTGATCTACTACATTCGACTTTGAACAGTCTTGTCGCTTTTATAGTTTTCGAAAGGTTGGAGTAGAAAATTCTACGCCATTCTCGTATTTTCTAGATTTATCGATCCATTTCGACAGAAGTCGAGAATATTCTTTTTGATATTACCGACAGATGGTTCTTGAATAAGCTTTTATTCGAATAGTTCGCATCTTGACTCATAGGGGGCACTCATTCTCCAGATGGGTTCCTAAAAGTATGCAATCCCGTTTCACTGATATGCAATCACATTTCACTGCCCTCCGCTTAATCTTGTTCGTCCCGAACAAGGATAGTACTGCAACCTTTATAAGGAGATAACCTCTCTAAATGAACGACTTTCATTTTGCTCCTGGCATTTCTCGCCAACTGGATGCGGTTTACTACATCGTTGAGCCGCTGTATCACCTTATAAGGGCCTTCCCAGTGTGTTTGCGCTTTCTGATGGTTCCGTGAATTTCATTCAGCTGTCTCCGTTTGTCAGCTACATAACTGCTACATGAAACTTCCGTAGATGAGTAGGCATCGAATTTCAGATCTGCAGGCAATCTTATGTCACAACCGAAAATAGCCTTAGCTGGTATTGTAGATGTTGTATCGTGAGTTGCCGATCGGTATGCCATTAAGAAGAGGGGTATGTGTTGGTCCCAATCTTTCTGGTTTCTGTCCACGACTTTCCTTAGGTGTTCCTCAAGCGTAAGATTAAATCTTTCAACCATTCCATCGGATTGTGGCTGCAAAGGGGTTGTACGAGTTTTGCGTATGCCCATCAATTCACTCATTTCCCTGAATATTGTTGACTCGAAATTTCTGCCTTGATCCGAGTGCAACTTGAGGGGAGCTCTGAATCTGCAGACCCAATTATTGATAAATGCATCTGCAACGGTCTTAGCTTCTTGATCGGGAACGGGGTATACTTCTGGCCATTTACTAAAATAGTCGATTACAACGAGAACATATTTGTTGCCGGAATCACTAATTGGAAACGGACCTGCTATGTCCATTGCAATACGCTCAAATGGCGCTCCCACGTTGTATAAATGCATCTTCCCCTGACTGTGACGGCTCGGTCCCTTGGCAGCTGTACACTTTTCACAAGTACTAATCCAGTCAACTACCGATTGCTGGCAACCAACCCAATAAAATCGTGTTTTAATGTTCTCGACTGTTTTTGTTATTCCCAAATGCCCTCCGCTTGGCCCACTATGGTATTCCTTGAGAATTTCGCTTATTCTTGCCTTGGGTACCACAATCAAGTTCTTCGTGGTTTTTCCATCTTCGCTCTCCCACAGGCGGAATAGGCATCCATCTTGCAGCTTTAAGCTATTCCATTGAGCCCAATATGCTTTAGTTATGGGACTTTCAGTCGAGATTTCGTTCCAATCAGGCCGTTTTCCTTCATTCTTACTTGATACGATTTTTGCCAAATCTGGGACATTTCGTTGTTCTTTTATTTTTTCCGCTGTCCATTCATCGTCTGGTAAAACAACCATTAAGCGCACATCGACTACTCCTTCTTTCCCTTCAGCTTTAGAACAGTGCTTACATTCCATACTATTCCATACCTGTAACTGTTCTTTGACAGCTTGAGCATTTTGTTGTAATTGTTGCTACATCTTTTCATCTCGCTGCTGCATCTTTTCATCTCGCTGCTGCATCCTCTCTTCGGCTGCTAGAGCGTTTTTTTGTAACTGCTGCTGGATCCTCTCTTCAGCTGCTTGAGAATTTTGTTGTAACTGCATCTGTATTAGCCCGATAAGTGCACTCATGTCAAAGTTACCCGTGTTAGTTTCTTGCGGTGTTTCTTCGTATCGAGATGTCGTTGGCTCTTCACATTGGAATTCATGCTCATCGACGTCTATACCTTGCTCCTCTAAAGCGATTCTTAATCGCACCTGTAGCTCCGCTTTAAGCCCTTGTGTTTGCAAATTTAAACGCTCAAGCTCCTTCTTGAGCTGCTCCAATCTCAGTTTTTCAAATTTAACCATTGTTTATTACAGATACACAATCCCACTTCTGACACCAATTGTTACGGAATCGCCCTCTTGACAATTTACTCTGTTACAAAATTGCCCACCTGACAATTTCTCTAACTCTCTGTACTCGGACTCGTACCACTGGATTGTGTAGTAATCAAACAATCGCTGGTTAAATAAAAAAATAATTAGCTTTATTTAATTATTGCTATTTACACATTTAATATTAGGCTTAAAGTTTACTTAGTTATTATTTGCACTTTATTTCACAAACCATTACTCACTTTATTTACTAATGAATTTCACCACTTTGTAAATCACAAATACTGCTGCTTTGGTTATAATGCTAGATGTACACACTGTTACGGTCTCTGATCTACTACATTCGACTTTGAACAGTCTTGTCGCTTTTATAGTTTTCGAAAGGTTGGAGTAGAAAATTCTACGCCATTCTCGTATTTTCTAGATTTATCGATCCATTTCGACAGAAGTCGAGAATATTCTTTTTGATATTACCGACAGATGGTTCTTGAATAAGCTTTTATTCGAATAGTTCGCATCTTGACTCATAGGGGGCACTCATTCTCCAGATGGGTTCCTAAAAGTATGCAATCCCGTTTCACTGATATGCAATCACATTTCACTGCCCTCCGCTTAATCTTGTTCGTCCCGAACAAGGATAGTACTGCAACCTTTATAAGGAGATAACCTCTCTAAATGAACGACTTTCATTTTGCTCCTGGCATTTCTCGCCAACTGGATGCGGTTTACTACATCGTTGAGCCGCTGTATCACCTTATAAGGGCCTTCCCAGTGTGTTTGCGCTTTCTGATGGTTCCGTGAATTTCATTCAGCTGTCTCCGTTTGTCAGCTACATAACTGCTACATGAAACTTCCGTAGATGAGTAGGCATCGAATTTCAGATCTGCAGGCAATCTTATGTCACAACCGAAAATAGCCTTAGCTGGTGTTGTAGATGTTGTATCGTGAGTTGCCGATCGGTATGCCATTAAGAAGAGGGGTATGTGTTGGTCCCAATCTTTCTGGTTTCTGTCCACGACTTTCCTTAGGTGTTCCTCAAGCGTAAGATTAAATCTTTCAACCATTCCATCGGATTGTGGCTGCAAAGGGGTTGTACGAGTTTTGCGTATGCCCATCAATTCACTCATTTCCCTGAATATTGTTGACTCGAAATTTCTGCCTTGATCCGAGTGCAACTTGAGGGGAGCTCTGAATCTGCAGACCCAATTATTGATAAATGCATCTGCAACGGTCTTAGCTTCTTGATCGGGAACGGGGTATACTTCTGGCCATTTACTAAAATAGTCGATTACAACGAGAACATATTTGTTGCCGGAATCACTAATTGGAAACGGACCTGCTATGTCCATTGCAATACGCTCAAATGGCGCTCCCACGTTGTATAAATGCATCTTCCCCTGACTGTGACGGCTCGGTCCCTTGGCAGCTGTACACTTTTCACAAGTACTAATCCAGTCAACTACCGATTGCTGGCAACCAACCCAATAAAATCGTGTTTTAATGTTCTCGACTGTTTTTGTTATTCCCAAATGCCCTCCGCTTGGCCCACTATGGTATTCCTTGAGAATTTCGCTTATTCTTGCCTTGGGTACCACAATCAAGTTCTTCGTGGTTTTTCCATCTTCGCTCTCCCACAGGCGGAATAGGCATCCATCTTGCAGCTTTAAGCTATTCCATTGAGCCCAATATGCTTTAGTTATGGGACTTTCAGTCGAGATTTCGTTCCAATCAGGCCGTTTTCCTTCATTCTTACTTGATACGATTTTTGCCAAATCTGGGACATTTCGTTGTTCTTTTATTTTTTCCGCTGTCCATTCATCGTCTGGTAAAACAACCATTAAGCGCACATCGACTACTCCTTCTTTCCCTTCAGCTTTAGAACAGTGCTTACATTCCATACTATTCCATACCTGTAACTGTTCTTTGACAGCTTGAGCATTTTGTTGTAATTGTTGCTACATCTTTTCATCTCGCTGCTGCATCCTCTCTTCGGCTGCTAGAGCGTTTTTTTGTAACTGCTGCTGGATCCTCTCTTCAGCTGCTTGAGAATTTTGTTGTAACTGCATCTGTATTAGCCCGATAAGTGCACTCATGTCAAAGTTACCCGTGTTAGTTTCTTGCGGTGTTTCTTCGTATCGAGATGTCGTTGGCTCTTCACATTGGAATTCATGCTCATCGACGTCTATACCTTGCTCCTCTAAAGCGATTCTTAATCGCACCTGTAGCTCCGCTTTAAGCCCTTGTGTTTGCAAATTTAAACGCTCAAGCTCCTTCTTGAGCTGCTCCAATCTCAGTTTTTCAAATTTAACCATTGTTTATTACAGATACACAATCCCACTTCTGACACCAATTGTTACGGAATCGCCCTCTTGACAATTTACTCTGTTACAAAATTGCCCACCTGACAATTTCTCTAACTCTCTGTACTCGGACTCGTACCACTGGATTGTGTAGTAATCAAACAATCGCTGGTTAAATAAAAAAATAATTAGCTTTATTTAATTATTGCTATTTACACATTTAATATTAGGCTTAAAGTTTACTTAGTTATTATTTGCACTTTATTTCACAAACCATTACTCACTTTATTTACTAATGAATTTCACCACTTTGTAAATCACAAATACTGCTGCTTTGGTTATAATGCTAGATGTACACACTGTTACGGTCTCTGATCTACTACATTCGACTTTGAACAGTCTTGTCGCTTTTATAGTTTTCGAAAGGTTGGAGTAGAAAATTCTACGCCATTCTCGTATTTTCTAGATTTATCGATCCATTTCGACAGAAGTCGAGAATATTCTTTTTGATATTACCGACAGATGGTTCTTGAATAAGCTTTTATTCGAATAGTTCGCATCTTGACTCATAGGGGGCACTCATTCTCCAGATGGGTTCCTAAAAGTATGCAATCCCGTTTCACTGATATGCAATCACATTTCACTGCCCTCCGCTTAATCTTGTTCGTCCCGAACAAGGATAGTACTGCAACCTTTATAAGGAGATAACCTCTCTAAATGAACGACTTTCATTTTGCTCCTGGCATTTCTCGCCAACTGGATGCGGTTTACTACATCGTTGAGCCGCTGTATCACCTTATAAGGGCCTTCCCAGTGTGTTTGCGCTTTCTGATGGTTCCGTGAATTTCATTCAGCTGTCTCCGTTTGTCAGCTACATAACTGCTACATGAAACTTCCGTAGATGAGTAGGCATCGAATTTCAGATCTGCAGGCAATCTTATGTCACAACCGAAAATAGCCTTAGCTGGTATTGTAGATGTTGTATCGTGAGTTGCCGATCGGTATGCCATTAAGAAGAGGGGTATGTGTTGGTCCCAATCTTTCTGGTTTCTGTCCACGACTTTCCTTAGGTGTTCCTCAAGCGTAAGATTAAATCTTTCAACCATTCCATCGGATTGTGGCTGCAAAGGGGTTGTACGAGTTTTGCGTATGCCCATCAATTCACTCATTTCCCTGAATATTGTTGACTCGAAATTTCTGCCTTGATCCGAGTGCAACTTGAGGGGAGCTCTGAATCTGCAGACCCAATTATTGATAAATGCATCTGCAACGGTCTTAGCTTCTTGATCGGGAACGGGGTATACTTCTGGCCATTTACTAAAATAGTCGATTACAACGAGAACATATTTGTTGCCGGAATCACTAATTGGAAACGGACCTGCTATGTCCATTGCAATACGCTCAAATGGCGCTCCCACGTTGTATAAATGCATCTTCCCCTGACTGTGACGGCTCGGTCCCTTGGCAGCTGTACACTTTTCACAAGTACTAATCCAGTCAACTACCGATTGCTGGCAACCAACCCAATAAAATCGTGTTTTAATGTTCTCGACTGTTTTTGTTATTCCCAAATGCCCTCCGCTTGGCCCACTATGGTATTCCTTGAGAATTTCGCTTATTCTTGCCTTGGGTACCACAATCAAGTTCTTCGTGGTTTTTCCATCTTCGCTCTCCCACAGGCGGAATAGGCATCCATCTTGCAGCTTTAAGCTATTCCATTGAGCCCAATATGCTTTAGTTATGGGACTTTCAGTCGAGATTTCGTTCCAATCAGGCCGTTTTCCTTCATTCTTACTTGATACGATTTTTGCCAAATCTGGGACATTTCGTTGTTCTTTTATTTTTTCCGCTGTCCATTCATCGTCTGGTAAAACAACCATTAAGCGCACATCGACTACTCCTTCTTTCCCTTCAGCTTTAGAACAGTGCTTACATTCCATACTATTCCATACCTGTAACTGTTCTTTGACAGCTTGAGCATTTTGTTGTAATTGTTGCTACATCTTTTCATCTCGCTGCTGCATCTTTTCATCTCGCTGCTGCATCCTCTCTTCGGCTGCTAGAGCGTTTTTTTGTAACTGCTGCTGGATCCTCTCTTCAGCTGCTTGAGAATTTTGTTGTAACTGCATCTGTATTAGCCCGATAAGTGCACTCATGTCAAAGTTACCCGTGTTAGTTTCTTGCGGTGTTTCTTCGTATCGAGATGTCGTTGGCTCTTCACATTGGAATTCATGCTCATCGACGTCTATACCTTGCTCCTCTAAAGCGATTCTTAATCGCACCTGTAGCTCCGCTTTAAGCCCTTGTGTTTGCAAATTTAAACGCTCAAGCTCCTTCTTGAGCTGCTCCAATCTCAGTTTTTCAAATTTAACCATTGTTTATTACAGATACACAATCCCACTTCTGACACCAATTGTTACGGAATCGCCCTCTTGACAATTTACTCTGTTACAAAATTGCCCACCTGACAATTTCTCTAACTCTCTGTACTCGGACTCGTACCACTGGATTGTGTAGTAATCAAACAATCGCTGGTTAAATAAAAAAATAATTAGCTTTATTTAATTATTGCTATTTACACATTTAATATTAGGCTTAAAGTTTACTTAGTTATTATTTGCACTTTATTTCACAAACCATTACTCACTTTATTTACTAATGAATTTCACCACTTTGTAAATCACAAATACTGCTGCTTTGGTTATAATGCTAGATGTACACACTGTTACGGTCTCTGATCTACTACATTCGACTTTGAACAGTCTTGTCGCTTTTATAGTTTTCGAAAGGTTGGAGTAGAAAATTCTACGCCATTCTCGTATTTTCTAGATTTATCGATCCATTTCGACAGAAGTCGAGAATATTCTTTTTGATATTACCGACAGATGGTTCTTGAATAAGCTTTTATTCGAATAGTTCGCATCTTGACTCATAGGGGGCACTCATTCTCCAGATGGGTTCCTAAAAGTATGCAATCCCGTTTCACTGATATGCAATCACATTTCACTGCCCTCCGCTTAATCTTGTTCGTCCCGAACAAGGATAGTACTGCAACCTTTATAAGGAGATAACCTCTCTAAATGAACGACTTTCATTTTGCTCCTGGCATTTCTCGCCAACTGGATGCGGTTTACTACATCGTTGAGCCGCTGTATCACCTTATAAGGGCCTTCCCAGTGTGTTTGCGCTTTCTGATGGTTCCGTGAATTTCATTCAGCTGTCTCCGTTTGTCAGCTACATAACTGCTACATGAAACTTCCGTAGATGAGTAGGCATCGAATTTCAGATCTGCAGGCAATCTTATGTCACAACCGAAAATAGCCTTAGCTGGTGTTGTAGATGTTGTATCGTGAGTTGCCGATCGGTATGCCATTAAGAAGAGGGGTATGTGTTGGTCCCAATCTTTCTGGTTTCTGTCCACGACTTTCCTTAGGTGTTCCTCAAGCGTAAGATTAAATCTTTCAACCATTCCATCGGATTGTGGCTGCAAAGGGGTTGTACGAGTTTTACGTATGCCCATCAATTCACTCATTTCCCTGAATATTGTTGACTCGAAATTTCTGCCTTGATCCGAGTGCAACTTGAGGGGAGCTCTGAATCTGCAGACCCAATTATTGATAAATGCATCTGCAACGGTCTTAGCTTCTTGATCGGGAACGGGGTATACTTCTGGCCATTTACTAAAATAGTCGATTACAACGAGAACATATTTGTTGCCGGAATCACTAATTGGAAACGGACCTGCTATGTCCATTGCAATACGCTCAAATGGCGCTCCCACGTTGTATAAATGCATCTTCCCCTGACTGTGACGGCTCGGTCCCTTGGCAGCTGTACACTTTTCACAAGTACTAATCCAGTCAACTACCGATTGCTGGCAACCAACCCAATAAAATCGTGTTTTAATGTTCTCGACTGTTTTTGTTATTCCCAAATGCCCTCCGCTTGGCCCACTATGGTATTCCTTGAGAATTTCGCTTATTCTTGCCTTGGGTACCACAATCAAGTTCTTCGTGGTTTTTCCATCTTCGCTCTCCCACAGGCGGAATAGGCATCCATCTTGCAGCTTTAAGCTATTCCATTGAGCCCAATATGCTTTAGTTATGGGACTTTCAGTCGAGATTTCGTTCCAATCAGGCCGTTTTCCTTCATTCTTACTTGATACGATTTTTGCCAAATCTGGGACATTTCGTTGTTCTTTTATTTTTTCCGCTGTCCATTCATCGTCTGGTAAAACAACCATTAAGCGCACATCGACTACTCCTTCTTTCCCTTCAGCTTTAGAACAGTGCTTACATTCCATACTATTCCATACCTGTAACTGTTCTTTGACAGCTTGAGCATTTTGTTGTAATTGTTGCTACATCTTTTCATCTCGCTGCTGCATCTTTTCATCTCGCTGCTGCATCCTCTCTTCGGCTGCTAGAGCGTTTTTTTGTAACTGCTGCTGGATCCTCTCTTCAGCTGCTTGAGAATTTTGTTGTAACTGCATCTGTATTAGCCCGATAAGTGCACTCATGTCAAAGTTACCCGTGTTAGTTTCTTGCGGTGTTTCTTCGTATCGAGATGTCGTTGGCTCTTCACATTGGAATTCATGCTCATCGACGTCTATACCTTGCTCCTCTAAAGCGATTCTTAATCGCACCTGTAGCTCCGCTTTAAGCCCTTGTGTTTGCAAATTTAAACGCTCAAGCTCCTTCTTGAGCTGCTCCAATCTCAGTTTTTCAAATTTAACCATTGTTTATTACAGATACACAATCCCACTTCTGACACCAATTGTTACGGAATCGCCCTCTTGACAATTTACTCTGTTACAAAATTGCCCACCTGACAATTTCTCTAACTCTCTGTACTCGGACTCGTACCACTGGATTGTGTAGTAATCAAACAATCGCTGGTTAAATAAAAAAATAATTAGCTTTATTTAATTATTGCTATTTACACATTTAATATTAGGCTTAAAGTTTACTTAGTTATTATTTGCACTTTATTTCACAAACCATTACTCACTTTATTTACTAATGAATTTCACCACTTTGTAAATCACAAATACTGCTGCTTTGGTTATAATGCTAGATGTACACACTGTTACGGTCTCTGATCTACTACATTCGACTTTGAACAGTCTTGTCGCTTTTATAGTTTTCGAAAGGTTGGAGTAGAAAATTCTACGCCATTCTCGTATTTTCTAGATTTATCGATCCATTTCGACAGAAGTCGAGAATATTCTTTTTGATATTACCGACAGATGGTTCTTGAATAAGCTTTTATTCGAATAGTTCGCATCTTGACTCATAGGGGGCACTCATTCTCCAGATGGGTTCCTAAAAGTATGCAATCCCGTTTCACTGATATGCAATCACATTTCACTGCCCTCCGCTTAATCTTGTTCGTCCCGAACAAGGATAGTACTGCAACCTTTATAAGGAGATAACCTCTCTAAATGAACGACTTTCATTTTGCTCCTGGCATTTCTCGCCAACTGGATGCGGTTTACTACATCGTTGAGCCGCTGTATCACCTTATAAGGGCCTTCCCAGTGTGTTTGCGCTTTCTGATGGTTCCGTGAATTTCATTCAGCTGTCTCCGTTTGTCAGCTACATAACTGCTACATGAAACTTCCGTAGATGAGTAGGCATCGAATTTCAGATCTGCAGGCAATCTTATGTCACAACCGAAAATAGCCTTAGCTGGTATTGTAGATGTTGTATCGTGAGTTGCCGATCGGTATGCCATTAAGAAGAGGGGTATGTGTTGGTCCCAATCTTTCTGGTTTCTGTCCACGACTTTCCTTAGGTGTTCCTCAAGCGTAAGATTAAATCTTTCAACCATTCCATCGGATTGTGGCTGCAAAGGGGTTGTACGAGTTTTGCGTATGCCCATCAATTCACTCATTTCCCTGAATATTGTTGACTCGAAATTTCTGCCTTGATCCGAGTGCAACTTGAGGGGAGCTCTGAATCTGCAGACCCAATTATTGATAAATGCATCTGCAACGGTCTTAGCTTCTTGATCGGGAACGGGGTATACTTCTGGCCATTTACTAAAATAGTCGATTACAACGAGAACATATTTGTTGCCGGAATCACTAATTGGAAACGGACCTGCTATGTCCATTGCAATACGCTCAAATGGCGCTCCCACGTTGTATAAATGCATCTTCCCCTGACTGTGACGGCTCGGTCCCTTGGCAGCTGTACACTTTTCACAAGTACTAATCCAGTCAACTACCGATTGCTGGCAACCAACCCAATAAAATCGTGTTTTAATGTTCTCGACTGTTTTTGTTATTCCCAAATGCCCTCCGCTTGGCCCACTATGGTATTCCTTGAGAATTTCGCTTATTCTTGCCTTGGGTACCACAATCAAGTTCTTCGTGGTTTTTCCATCTTCGCTCTCCCATAGGCGGAATAGGCATCCATCTTGCAGCTTTAAGCTATTCCATTGAGCCCAATATGCTTTAGTTATGGGACTTTCAGTCGAGATTTCGTTCCAATCAGGCCGTTTTCCTTCATTCTTACTTGATACGATTTTTGCCAAATCTGGGACATTTCGTTGTTCTTTTATTTTTTCCGCTGTCCATTCATCGTCTGGTAAAACAACCATTAAGCGCACATCGACTACTCCTTCTTTCCCTTCAGCTTTAGAACAGTGCTTACATTCCATACTATTCCATACCTGTAACTGTTCTTTGACAGCTTGAGCATTTTGTTGTAATTGTTGCTACATCTTTTCATCTCGCTGCTGCATCTTTTCATCTCGCTGCTGCATCCTCTCTTCGGCTGCTAGAGCGTTTATTTGTAACTGCTGCTGGATCCTCTCTTCAGCTGCTTGAGAATTTTGTTGTAACTGCATCTGTATTAGCCCGATAAGTGCACTCATGTCAAAGTTACCCGTGTTAGTTTCTTGCGGTGTTTCTTCGTATCGAGATGTCGTTGGCTCTTCACATTGGAATTCATGCTCATCGACGTCTATACCTTGCTCCTCTAAAGCGATTCTTAATCGCACCTGTAGCTCCGCTTTAAGCCCTTGTGTTTGCAAATTTAAACGCTCAAGCTCCTTCTTGAGCTGCTCCAATCTCAGTTTTTCAAATTTAACCATTGTTTATTACAGATACACAATCCCACTTCTGACACCAATTGTTACGGAATCGCCCTCTTGACAATTTACTCTGTTACAAAATTGCCCACCTGACAATTTCTCTAACTCTCTGTACTCGGACTCGTACCACTGGATTGTGTAGTAATCAAACAATCGCTGGTTAAATAAAAAAATAATTAGCTTTATTTAATTATTGCTATTTACACATTTAATATTAGGCTTAAAGTTTACTTAGTTATTATTTGCACTTTATTTCACAAACCATTACTCACTTTATTTACTAATGAATTTCACCACTTTGTAAATCACAAATACTGCTGCTTTGGTTATAATGCTAGATGTACACACTGTTACGGTCTCTGATCTACTACATTCGACTTTGAACAGTCTTGTCGCTTTTATAGTTTTCGAAAGGTTGGAGTAGAAAATTCTACGCCATTCTCGTATTTTCTAGATTTATCGATCCATTTCGACAGAAGTCGAGAATATTCTTTTTGATATTACCGACAGATGGTTCTTGAATAAGCTTTTATTCGAATAGTTCGCATCTTGACTCATAGGGGGCACTCATTCTCCAGATGGGTTCCTAAAAGTATGCAATCCCGTTTCACTGATATGCAATCACATTTCACTGCCCTCCGCTTAATCTTGTTCGTCCCGAACAAGGATAGTACTGCAACCTTTATAAGGAGATAACCTCTCTAAATGAACGACTTTCATTTTGCTCCTGGCATTTCTCGCCAACTGGATGCGGTTTACTACATCGTTGAGCCGCTGTATCACCTTATAAGGGCCTTCCCAGTGTGTTTGCGCTTTCTGATGGTTCCGTGAATTTCATTCAGCTGTCTCCGTTTGTCAGCTACATAACTGCTACATGAAACTTCCGTAGATGAGTAGGCATCGAATTTCAGATCTGCAGGCAATCTTATGTCACAACCGAAAATAGCCTTAGCTGGTGTTGTAGATGTTGTATCGTGAGTTGCCGATCGGTATGCCATTAAGAAGAGGGGTATGTGTTGGTCCCAATCTTTCTGGTTTCTGTCCACGACTTTCCTTAGGTGTTCCTCAAGCGTAAGATTAAATCTTTCAACCATTCCATCGGATTGTGGCTGCAAAGGGGTTGTACGAGTTTTACGTATGCCCATCAATTCACTCATTTCCCTGAATATTGTTGACTCGAAATTTCTGCCTTGATCCGAGTGCAACTTGAGGGGAGCTCTGAATCTGCAGACCCAATTATTGATAAATGCATCTGCAACGGTCTTAGCTTCTTGATCGGGAACGGGGTATACTTCTGGCCATTTACTAAAATAGTCGATTACAACGAGAACATATTTGTTGCCGGAATCACTAATTGGAAACGGACCTGCTATGTCCATTGCAATACGCTCAAATGGCGCTCCCACGTTGTATAAATGCATCTTCCCCTGACTGTGACGGCTCGGTCCCTTGGCAGCTGTACACTTTTCACAAGTACTAATCCAGTCAACTACCGATTGCTGGCAACCAACCCAATAAAATCGTGTTTTAATGTTCTCGACTGTTTTTGTTATTCCCAAATGCCCTCCGCTTGGCCCACTATGGTATTCCTTGAGAATTTCGCTTATTCTTGCCTTGGGTACCACAATCAAGTTCTTCGTGGTTTTTCCATCTTCGCTCTCCCACAGGCGGAATAGGCATCCATCTTGCAGCTTTAAGCTATTCCATTGAGCCCAATATGCTTTAGTTATGGGACTTTCAGTCGAGATTTCGTTCCAATCAGGCCGTTTTCCTTCATTCTTACTTGATACGATTTTTGCCAAATCTGGGACATTTCGTTGTTCTTTTATTTTTTCCGCTGTCCATTCATCGTCTGGTAAAACAACCATTAAGCGCACATCGACTACTCCTTCTTTCCCTTCAGCTTTAGAACAGTGCTTACATTCCATACTATTCCATACCTGTAACTGTTCTTTGACAGCTTGAGCATTTTGTTGTAATTGTTGCTACATCTTTTCATCTCGCTGCTGCATCTTTTCATCTCGCTGCTGCATCCTCTCTTCGGCTGCTAGAGCGTTTTTTTGTAACTGCTGCTGGATCCTCTCTTCAGCTGCTTGAGAATTTTGTTGTAACTGCATCTGTATTAGCCCGATAAGTGCACTCATGTCAAAGTTACCCGTGTTAGTTTCTTGCGGTGTTTCTTCGTATCGAGATGTCGTTGGCTCTTCACATTGGAATTCATGCTCATCGACGTCTATACCTTGCTCCTCTAAAGCGATTCTTAATCGCACCTGTAGCTCCGCTTTAAGCCCTTGTGTTTGCAAATTTAAACGCTCAAGCTCCTTCTTGAGCTGCTCCAATCTCAGTTTTTCAAATTTAACCATTGTTTATTACAGATACACAATCCCACTTCTGACACCAATTGTTACGGAATCGCCCTCTTGACAATTTACTCTGTTACAAAATTGCCCACCTGACAATTTCTCTAACTCTCTGTACTCGGACTCGTACCACTGGATTGTGTAGTAATCAAACAATCGCTGGTTAAATAAAAAAATAATTAGCTTTATTTAATTATTGCTATTTACACATTTAATATTAGGCTTAAAGTTTACTTAGTTATTATTTGCACTTTATTTCACAAACCATTACTCACTTTATTTACTAATGAATTTCACCACTTTGTAAATCACAAATACTGCTGCTTTGGTTATAATGCTAGATGTACACACTGTTACGGTCTCTGATCTACTACATTCGACTTTGAACAGTCTTGTCGCTTTTATAGTTTTCGAAAGGTTGGAGTAGAAAATTCTACGCCATTCTCGTATTTTCTAGATTTATCGATCCATTTCGACAGAAGTCGAGAATATTCTTTTTGATATTACCGACAGATGGTTCTTGAATAAGCTTTTATTCGAATAGTTCGCATCTTGACTCACAGGGGGCACTCATTCTCCAGATGGGTTCCTAAAAGTATGCAATCCCGTTTCACTGATATGCAATCACATTTCACTGCCCTCCGCTTAATCTTGTTCGTCCCGAACAAGGATAGTACTGCAACCTTTATAAGGAGATAACCTCTCTAAATGAACGACTTTCATTTTGCTCCTGGCATTTCTCGCCAACTGGATGCGGTTTACTACATCGTTGAGCCGCTGTATCACCTTATTCATTCTCAATTTCAGATGGGATCCTGAAAGTATGCAATCCCTTTTCACTGAGCTATCACGTTTCAATATTTACATTTAGCAATCCTTACCTCCTTTATGACCTGTCTTCTAAATTTTCTATATGTTTCGTGGAAAAGAGATATCTTGTAACGTTTCCATCGTTTATATGCTGCGTCACGTAAGTCTATTAATGTTAAACCAAGGGCGCACTCCATGGCGTATAGAGAGCACTTTTTCCGGAACAAATTCATCGAAAAGTTGCTTAATGTTAGAATGCAGGTACTCAACTTTGTCATTTATTGAGGTGATCAGAAGGATTGAATCCCAATCAACACTGTCGAGCTTAGTACATAAATGTTGGTAGTCAATATTATTGAAGTCACGATAACTTATAATATTTGATGTAATTTTAAGTTTAAAATCAATTGTCAGAAAAATTAAATCATGTTTAGAGAAACAAGTGGCTGAGAGCTGTTCATACAGCTCAACCTTCCCTCTATCGCCAACAAAATATAAATCCAACAGTGAACTGTTGGTTTTTGTAAAATAAGTCGGTGACAATAAATTTACCGAAACCAAACCCAATGCAGACATTTCAGATGTCAATCCATTCTCAATCAAGACATTGCTGTTGAAGTCCCCTGCCGCCACAATACTTTGAAAATTCAACGAAATCCCCCGAAGATGGTCTAGAAACAATTGCATATCAATCTTACGATTCGGTCTATAAACATAACCAACTCTCAGCACCATTGCAAACACTTAGGAATACATATTCAATTTCACTATCAATACCCGATTTACTGTGGATGTGACAAGCAATGTCATCCCGCCCAAAAATAGCTACCCCCAGCATAGCTCGCTCTATCAGATCAAAACAGCTTGTAACCATTAACTCTGAACAAGTTGTTCTTCATTGATGGCACAAACCAAGTTTCCGAGACACAAATCAGATCTACCTCTGAGCCCTCAAACAAGTATCTAAATTCATCAATTTTGTTAACCAAGCTCTGTGGATTATTATGACATATCTTTGTTCCCATTTCAATTCTGCTAAGAATACGAATCATATTAAAGTTACTTTCATTGGAATTCACTGAAGAGTTAATTAAAGCATTCATATTTGTAGCAAGAAAGTAAAGGCATGGCAATACCGGCACTGTTGTGAATCTCTGTGTCCAAGAGTAGCTTCCAAAAGAACTTGAAGTAGCGCAATGAATTGTGGATAACCGTGCAAACTAGTGACTGACTTAAAACTATATATATATGAATTTTACAACAAAACACTCCAAATAGTACATATTATGGAGCAAATAAACAATGCAGCAATTTAAACTTGCATCTACAAAATTTTGTTGAGAGAAATCAATTATGCAGTAGAAAAAATTGTGAGAGCTATTGATGCTCTCCACGAAAAAAACTGCTCATCTGCTGAATTGAATCTATGTACTTTGCCGCTTCACTCTCTGTGTTCTTTACATATACCAAGCCACTCAAAGTAAAAACGGCGAACAATTGTTTTTGCTTTTACAAGCGGACTGCCGCACGCATTGTATCATAATTTACCTTTGTTAGGCATTCGTTTATGTAAATGTGGACAGTAGAGTCGAATCCAGCTTGCTGTAATCGTACGGTACTATGTGTCTCACGTTTAAAATTCGCAATAGACTTTAAGACGAAGTTCTTGTCGTAGGGTGTTGCTAGTTTTACCAGTATAACAGGATCACCGGTAGAGTTTTTGTTGTCAACGCGTGTCACTCTATAAGCCGCCCTTACTAAAGGCGGCGTGATACCAACTGATGTACATATGGTATCAAATATTCCAGGTAGATCCTCCTGTGGACTGCATGGGATACCGCATAATCGTAAGTTACAGGCAATAGCGGCATTATCCTGTTTTGCCACCTGAGATTTTAAGGCCTGAACTTCGACCGGAAGACCTGGAATAATGCTAGAGTGGAATAATGTTGTCTCACACTGCTTCACTCGCTGACACACTGCATCCAGCTCCCCTCTCAATGTAGTGACCTCTAGGCAAACTGTCTCGACAGCAGCAATTCTTTTTTCAAATTGCAGAAACGAAGCTTTGATGTTGGAGATCTCCGCGGTTGTTTCACTAATTTTTTGCATTACTCGTTCTTCTGACATCTTCAATTCAGAACGTAGCTCAGCAACGATGCTCTCCTTCTGCGTATCCATTCCGCTTTGTAATTGCTGCAAAACAGCACCAATCGACAGGTTCTCTTTACTAGGCACAGTTTGCGGAGTAGCCGGACACGAAGCGACTTTACATGTGATTTTTGTTCTTGTATTCATGTTACGGACTTCTTTCTGCGTCTTGAAATGTTTCAGAGTGTAATGTTTATATTTGTGATCACGTTTTCTGTCTATATCCATTTGCTCTATCTGAGTGTATCTTGTTTAATTTTATTTGGCTAGTTTATTTGGCTATTGTTTGTAACTTTTGTATGTGAATAAATCAATCAAAAATTTAGCGGGAAAAAAATACGTCCGAGCTTATTGAACTAATATTACTATATCCTACTAAACACCATAAAGCCCCATTTGCTAAGTTTCATCAATATATTGCACCAGACGTCAAAAGGCGAAGTCATTTCTGACATTAACAACTATTTTGGAGATTTCGAAGCTAATCACTATTCGGGTTAAGAAGTTGGACCATTGCTGGAAAAAGTATGTAAATATAAAAAGAGATTATGTATTATTATTTTAAATTAACAGTTCAAAGAGAGCTGAAGAGTTTTGGTCTGCTCCGTGTTCGGAAATTAATTTTTTGTGTGTAAAAACTAATAATAGTGGCGTCTATTAACGAAAGTGATTGAGAGTTTGAAGTGCGTCTGATATCCTATAGTTCTTTCCTGGCCACGGCGTATTAAGGTACATGGTAGGTAGGTCGGTAAGGCGGCCGCCAGAAGGGAGCACTTAGGCTTACATTGACCCTTTGTGATACCGCATATGACAACAGGTCCCATCCCTTTCAAAGGTCCAGCCATTTGGAGCTATTAATGAAGCAGTTTTTAGATATCTCCCAAAGAGCCCAGAAAGTAATCGCCTAGGAAAGTGCGCCTCCTTCTAGACAGCGCTGGACACGTGCACAACAGGTGAGCAATGGACTCTTCCTCCCCCTCGTCAATGCAACTCCTGCAGAAGTCGTTAGAGACGATCCCCAGCCTACACCCGTGTGTGCTGGGGAGTCCAGTGTCCCGTTAGGACGGTAATCACGGAACCTATGCATTGTCTATTTAGAGCCACTAGGTCCTTAGAGCTTTTGACATTTATCTCTGGCCATCTTTGTCTAGCTATTTTACACCCTGAAAATTCAGACCAGCGCGTGCTAAAGTGAAGCCACCAGCAGTAGCTGAGAGCACTTTTAATACTGCAAATGTTCTCACACCCACAAATGGTTCAAAGCAGAACATTTAACCAATAACCCAGCAGGGAATAGTGGAACAACACAAACCGGTCTTGATAGATATATTCTTATAACTAAGCTCAAGCGAAGTCCACACTCAAGTGTCATCAAAGCTAACACTCCAAAAATTATTAAATCTGGTGAGACCCAACTATCTAGCAACAACCGCTTAACCTTACTTTAAAGTGTTGAGGATAAAATGATGCACCAAAATATGAATTTAAACCACCTCCCATATATTTGCGTGAACATATCTCTAATAAGTTAGTCAACAAGCTAACAGAGCTCATAGGTTCAAAAAGTTTCAGCGTGACCCGGCTCGTTAAAGCTAATTCAAGAAACAACAATTCAAAATTATACAAATAAAAAAAGCTAGCACTTACCAGCTCAAAAACAAAAGGTCCTTACAATTATTATGAAGGGACTGAAATCAGATATTCCCCTGCTGAAATCAAACAAGCACTACATGATGATTCGTAGCCCTCTCAATTATAAATATTATTAATCGCAATAAAATACCAACCACTGTTTCGTGTAGAGCTCGAGCCAGAAACCCAAAAGCTTTAAAAGGATAAGTACAACCACCGGTATATACAACCACCGCTACCTTATGCATCGTAGAATTACGGTGGTCGAGCCCCTCAAATGGAATGGTCCAGTACAATGTAGTAAATGCCAAGAGTTCAGTCACACACGATCGTACTGCACACTTCGTAGTGTTGCCTGTGGTGAGAACTGACAGTGCTACTCGAAAGTGCAGTTATTGTGGTGGTAACTATACTGCCAATTACAGAGGTTGCCCTGTTTGCCAGGAAATCAGTAATAAGTATCTTAAAACTTTGTGATACAAAGCATCTCGCTGGTAAAGCACATGATGGCATTGATTAAAAAAAATAGTAAACTTTTTGCTATGGAAGAATACAACTAAGAATACCTTCAAGCAACATCAATTTGTTTAGTCGGATGCGTACTGTCCTGTCAGTTTTCAGAATTTTTCTCTACACTGCACAGTGGTCGAAATCACTGTTCTAGCGGTATTTAAGTCAAATTTTAAAACTTTTAAATCAATAAATGTTTTGCTTTTTATCGATTACCAACACTACACTGAGTAAATTGATGTGTCTACTATTGTTTTGCTTTAATATTCGGACAGCTGTCAAATCTAATATACATTGCAGCAAGTGCATTGAAATAATTTGGCGCCTATTTACTCAGGGCGTGCATTTTGTCCATATTAACACAGTTGATTGAAATCTTTGTAAATGGATGGTATATATTTACTAAAACATAAATGTTTGTGGCCAGTGTTTATCTAGTTTAATAGAAATGTATTGTAGTTGGTAACATTTGTGATATCATATTTGAAGTGTTATATACTATAGTTTCGTGGAGTGCAACTTATGGGCTTCGATCGGTTTCGGTCTAGTTCTTGTCTTGTTTATTAATTTGGTTTATTACTGTTGTGAAAAGTCTATATTTCTGAGAAGTGGAAGAACTGCAACAGAACGTTATCAAATTTTGAAGAACTTAATAAAGATTGGTTGGACAGGGACATTGTATTAGTTGAGCCAACAAAAAGCAAACATTTTGGACGGCCTTCAAAGGAGTGCTAAGAATGTACTTCGAAGACAGAAGTGAAGCAAGTTGCACAGCTTGTGAATAAATCTTCATGCAATGAACTTGTAACGTTAGTTTTCACAAGGCAGGAAAAAAAATCGCATCAGAAATGGTATCAATGCTGCATTCTGATACTGAGATGGCAGCAAAGATTAAAAGAACTATTGCTTCTAAGGCCAATAATGATATTGCATACACTCCTGATGAAGCTTTAGCTGTATACGCGGACGGGAATTTTACAAAGCACTTGTACAAATTAATGCAATCTGGTTCAAAAATAAGAAATGCAAACATATATCCAATATATGATATGAAGTCTTCCTACAGAGGTTGGTTGATCATACTGCAACAAGGATTGTAGAATCAATCTTTCGTCAACCTTAATGAAGATAGTATTACTACAATACAAAAGGGGTTATGATGGTAGTAGTGGTCCTTCTACTTACCGGCAAAGCTTTTCTGACTCTAAATCAAGCAGAATTGACGAAAACTTATTTGCTGTGTGCATTGTGCCCTTGCAAGTGAAAATGGGAAGTGTTATTGTATGGGAGAATTCCCGGTCAACATATATCTGAAATTATTCCAACACAGTTTGATTATTTTCAAATTCATCACAAATTTTACATGACAAGGATCGACTGCAAAATTTTTAGTATCATTTCAGAATCCTCTTCACAAACATGTGGCATCTGCGGCGCCACACGAAAAATGATGAATGACCTTAATGCTATTCGAAATCTTGCAGATAATACAAATATGTACGAGTATGGCTTAATATGTTTTGCTTGGATAAGATGTTTTGAGTGCATTTTGCGTACAGATTACCAATTAAAAAGTGGGAAATTCGTGGGCTATGATAAATCTATTGTACAGCACAGTAAACCAAATATACAAGAAAAGTTAAGAAAGGACATGTATTTATTAGTTGATATTCCAAAGCCCTGGGAAAATTTTTTCAACAACCAAAACACTTTTAACAGGAGTCAGTGAGGAAATAATTGGTAGATTCAATATTATTTTATGAACAATGGCTTCTGGGTATAAAGTTAATACACATGCGTTTAAAATATATTGCTGCCAAACAGGGAAAATCTTTGATTGTATATACCATCTTCTGTGTACAACATATTAATTCACGCTGAAATCATAAATAACGTCTCTCTTCCAATTGGCATGATATCAGAAGAAGCACAGTTATCCCGAAAAATGGGTTTAAGGAATTTTAGGCAACACCATTATAGAAAAACACAATGAAGGATTTAATGCACTAATTTCTTTTCTCTTCTGATCCTGTCATATCCTCGCTCTCAAAACAACCTTTTAGCTACTCCCGCAACAATATAAAAATATATAGAGCTGTACTTCATTCACTTTAATAGCCAAATATGCAACAAGACTCTGATTAGAAACAGATATATTTGCCTTAAATTATTTGCATTAATTATATTAACTTCTTATATTTAAAACATTAAAATAAATAAAAATTTTGTAAAATTTACTTATTTAAGAATTTCGTAGTGAAAAATAAGCATTAGGCTTTGATATTTTACAGTTGCGAATTTTATCCCCCTAGATTGGGTATTTCGACCACTGTGCACTGGGAACAAGTTTCCTAGCTGCTGGCAAATACAATGCTAAACACACCTACTGGGGCTCACGGCTATCAACGCCAAAAGGAAAACAACTGTATAAGTTCATGATTTCTAACACCAAGATAGATATTATATCTTCAGGACAATAATCGTACTGGCAAACAGAGCCTCGCAAGATCCCTGACCTTATAGATTTTGGAGTTATAAAAACCTAAAACGAGAGCAATTAAAAGTGGAATACCTTTTCGACCTCTCTTCAGATCACTACTCTATAATAATATACCTCAACAAAAAGTTACGCCCTACATTATATTTCGCACCCCTTAGAACTAATTGGTTGAAATACAGAAAATAAGTTAGCTAATAGTCCCATCGAAAGGATTACACATGCTCGCCTATTAAATGTAAAAAAAAAATAAGTAACGCAAAGGTTGGAAAAAAACCCCCACTGAACTCTCCTCGAGGGTACCGACTGGTAATAGATATCACAGTATGATCCTGTTGTTAGGGGGTAGGGGTATCTACTTAAGATGAGAATGTAAAGTGGGGTGTCTGTTAATCCTCAATAGTACAGAATTTGAACTTTGCACTCTTATCACAGCTGGGTAAAGGGCTGGATTAAGATGTTATGCGATCCGTGCCGAGGATCAGCCAGAACCTTCTCTGGAAAATACCCCAGTCTCTAACGTGAGCTTACGGATACATGGCGCCCTTCATAATAATTAGCCTTACCTGCGTAGTTCGGAGCTATACGCAGGCGGACATGTTTTCTCCGACACTTGTGGGTCCAAAATTGAATACAAATAAACAAAATGAAAAATTAGCCAAGAAACCTAAGGAGCCCGGTCCTCCGATTAATACACCGGAAGGGTCATGACGAATACAGAGCAACGGTGTTACCGAGCTCGAAACAAGCCCCTACAAAGACAGTAGCGAAGCCTGGTCCGAGTAGTGCAACAAGAAGTGTTGGTGCTAAATGCTACGACTATCTCTAGCAAAGTGGTGCCCTTTGATGCCGCCGAAACAACCAGTAAAGTCGAAATCCAGCGAACAGTGACTGAGACTAAGGTTTGTGAAGGTCAGGACAAAGATAACCCAATGGCCAAAAATCGATATCTCCTTCCCACCGAAAGCGAGTTATCATGAGATAACCAGCCAGATTTCCAAATGGACCGCGTACATGTCCCGGCGCCAAAAAGACACAGATCCTACGAGGAAACTAAGACGGCGAAAAGAGAAGAGGCAAACCGCATTATAATGGGTGTGCTTGACACAGGAAACCCTGAAGGGAAAATTCCACGAAGACAATGGAAGTGTGTACAAGCCGCCTTAGCCAAAGTATTCTTAGAAGTACTGACAAGTAATCCCGGTCCTCCAGCGGCATGCGACGTTGCAGGCTGGCATCAGGGCCAGATTAAGATCGGCGGAGCTGTATAAGACTGCCATCTCGGAAGTAGGAGAGGTGTACTCGTGCGCCAAATTAGTAGCGGTCGATAAGGAAGAAATTCCATCTTGTCCGAGAGCGAGAGTTTGGATCCCGGCTACACCCCAAGACCCCGAAACAATCAAGAAAATCTTCAGGGCGAGTATCCCGGAACTCCCGGTAAATGAATGTAGATTCGTTAAAATCGAAAGTTGCAGCGATGTAAAAGAAGCGGTTAAGGCGAAACGTCCCACGATGCAGATGTTGTTGCTACGCACAAAAGAAACTGTGGATCCGTTAGCGAAATGCGACGGTTTAGTACGATATGAATTCGGCAAAGTGGAGGTGAAAGCTTATAAAGCTGACACCGAAGCAGTTGATTTCCTCGTGTCAACAGCAGAATCGGAAACAAATGACTAGACTGATAACAAGGTAGAGATGATGACTAATGTCTATGGACAGAGGAGCGAAGATGGGTACATATCTTCAGGTACTGAGCTAAGCAAGGCCCTGAAGAGAATATACTCAGAGAAGGAGCTACTTAGCGATTCGCAAGAATATGCAAACGCGACGCTCGTAGCAAATGCAACTCCTACAAATAAACCTCCACCACATTAAGACAGATTTGGCTGCACTCCTGAATCGACTGGCGGAACACCAGCCAGATTTTCTCCTCATTCAGAAGCCATGGGTGAGTGGAGGAAGAGTGCGTAGGCTGAGATCTCCAGCCAATAGTGTAAGTAAAATTAGAGCGTGTATACTTGCTAAATCACAAATTAATGTTTTCGTGATTCATAAATACAGTAATGAAAACCTTGCAACGGTCAGTTGGGAAATTAATGGGAACATCTACCTATTGGCTTCAATATACCTAGCACATGATGAAACAGGGCCATTACCATCAAACCTGTCTAGGGAGCTAATAGCGAACACCGAAGCTTCCGGCGTGGGTCTTATACTTGGGGGTGATGCAAATGCCCACTATACAGGTAGCTCTAACATCAATGAACGGGGTGAGCTACTTTTCAATTATATTATTAGTAGGAAGTTACTGCTTGGTTATATGGCAAATGAACATACTTTAAAACGCGCAATCGTCAGGAGGTTCTAGATATTACATTGGTTTCTGTCGAATTATTCGAAAATATGCTACAATGGAAGGTATTGTCGGAACACTCATTCTCTGACAATCGCTATATTCTGGTCGCCTTACACGAGGATACGGCCCAACCAATTATATATGGGAATCATAGGAAGAGTAACTGGCAGAACTATAATCAAGCACTAGAGAAAAATCTTCTAATTTATCCATATCAAATTTCTGACAATGCTGAGTCCGTAGATAATCTTGTTAGGTCATTCACTAACTCGTGCATGAAAGCACTTTTTAAATCGTGTCCTAGAAGATATAATAGAGGTAAGAGACAACACCCTGATGGTCCTCTGAACTTAACAAACTAAGAATGGTTTCTAGAGACCAGTTCAATAAAGCGAAGTCCTCTCGGGACGAATGTGGCTTGAACTATTATCGCGATAAGCTAAAGGTATATAAAGGAATTAAGAAAAGCGAAAAGAAACTCTTGGAGGGTCTTCTGTGGTGATATTGAGGCACTACGGAGGCATCTTCGATTACGAAAAATTCTCTCAAGTTCCACTCCAACAATAACTTACCTCCAGAAACCCCGCAATAGCTGGACAGTTTCAAGTGAATGTTTAAATCTGTTGGGTCATTTCGGAGGCTAATTTCATGTGGGCTGTAAAAACCCTTAAACCCCTTTAATTCGCCGATACCAGACGGAATCTTCCCAGCTAAGCTGCAGAATTCAATAATCTACATTATGGAGAGGTTAATAACCATTTTCAAATGTGCGTTGTTTTCAAATAATATCCCCTCACTATGGAAAGTGAAAGTGGTATTCATCCCAAAGGCGGGGACAAGCTCACATGTCCGATGGAAAGAAAACAATACAGATTGCCCAGAAATTCACTGCGCCCGAAAGTAGCCCCCAAGCTCATTCCTGAGGTGTAGTACAGTGTTGCCAATACTTCGCAGCCGTACAGGAAGTGAGTTCCAGAGTCTTACTGCATACACGAAAAACTGACGATCAGACATAAAAGACGAGTGTTTGCACGGAACAAGTTGGTTACAACGACAGGAACGTGTGAACCTGAGACATCTAAACACATAAGGAGGTTGCCGGGTGTAAATAATCTTGCGAAGAAAAATGATAGTCTTAGACTCCAAGAGTTGATCAAATGTGATCCCCAAACTTGTCTTGATAAAGTGGATATATGATACAGCAATATTGGGAGAAGGTAGGCCTTAGCCAACAGCATTCTGATTCCTTGTGGGGTGAAATATGTTGACCACAGTGAACGCAGCATACCGTAAACTTTGTCAACCGTGACTGCAACGTGGTTACTCTATGTTAGAGAACCATCAAATATAACTCCCAGGTTTTTAGCCGTATTTACACATTCAATCACAGACGCATTCATTATAATACTGGGTAGTATTGTGGTATCAAAGTGTTTCTCGTAAGTCACTAAACATGTTGACTTAGCAGGATTAAAGCAAAGCCCAGTTTTCTTTGCCCAGTTATAAACATTAGATAAGTCATTATTAATTTGAGTGACACAATTAATAAGTTCGTCCCTTTTACAGCTTACGTAAAGTTGGACGTCATCAGCATACAAATGAATATCACAATCGTGCAATGCAGTCAGTAGATCATTTATAAATATACAAAAAAGAAGAGGCCCAATATGGAACCGACAAGAAATCCGAAGCGTCGTCATCACACTAACTCCGTTGGTAAACCGCTTGGGTTCTTTCTGTAAGGTATGATTCTATCAACTTCACTGCCCTGGATGCGAAATTGTACATTCTCAGAAGATCCGTACATAAAATATTGTGGTCAACACAGTCAAATGCCTTTGAATAGTCCAATAATACCAAGAAAGACATCCTATTTAAGTAAAGTGATACGCGAATACTCTCCACTATATATATATATATATTGTCACAAAATTTCAATGTTTTATGACGCTCCAGTAAACTGTTACAGCATTTGAATGTTGCAAACTTTATAGGTGTATTACGAACAGTATGAAAGTTAGGGCCATTTGAAGTTTCATCAGTGTTTAATTTTTTACTCAAGAGTAGGTTTGTTGTACTGACATCTCAAATTGATAATAGTACTTTATTGTCACAAAATTTCAAGGTTTTATTACGTTCCGGTAAAAAGTTACAGCATTTGAATGTTGCAAACTTTGATAGTTTTGTTAAGCACAGTATAAAAGTTAGAGCCATTTGAAGCTTTATAAATTTTTCATTTTGGACTCAAGGGTAGCATTATTATACCGATATCTCAAATTGACAATAGTACATTATTGTCACAATATATATATATATATATTTTTTATACGGAAAGTGGGGCTTAAAACAAAGCATTTGTGGTTTTGCGTATAAAAAAGTTTTGCCATGTCATGATCACTTGAAAATATGAAATAAATATGCATGATAGAAAATATTTTACTTTTGAATATTTTATGTGTAAATTTATGAAATAGCGGTGTAATATTTGTTACAGCTATAAATGTATGAAGTATATTTTTTATTCTTTATTAGTTGATATATTAATAAAGTGCAATCAACGCATTGTTGAAAAGGAAATTATTTTTTTATATATATATGTTAACACGATCGCCTAGCGACAGCGGCCGTTGACGTATATTACCGTTTTATGCAAAAATTACCCAACTCCACACACGAGGCGCACGATCAGCGGTTTCAACAAATAGTGCAACAGTTAACCAACACCACACACGAGGCGCAAGATCAGCAGTTTCAACATTCTGCAGTAAATGCAAGATCAGCATTTAAGGTCTTTTATTTAAGTCTAGCCTTAATACTTTTGTATTTTAGAATTTAGTCTGCTTTTAATATTGAAATAAACTACACGGCTCGGTCTAACAGTACCAAATCTAGTTTTATTCTTTATATGTGGCCAATGAAAAACGTTACTGGCGCCCAACTATAACTCGAACCGGAAAAATAATACTATAAAAATTCTGAAAAGATAATAAAATTTGCAGTGCATCAACAAGCAATTAAAAAATAAAAAATAAAAAAAACAACGGCAGCAACTAACGTCGCACCGGAAAAATAATCGAAAAAATAAAAATACAAAAAACTCTGAAAAGATAACAAAAATTGCAACGTATCAACAAGCAAATAAAAAATAAAAAACAACGGGAGCAACTAACGTCGCAGTCAACCAAATAATAGCAGCAACAGTGCCCTGAAAGATTCACCTGCGGACCACAGAAAGCAGCCTTATTTAGATAAGAATAAAAAAAACGAAATGTGAGTAGAATTTATGACAATTTTTTTTTTCTCTCAATCAAACCAAAAAATTTTACGAAAAAAAACCGCCAACTTTAATCTTGGCAAAACTACTATTTTTTATTTCCTCACATTTTTAGTAACCGGTATAACAAAATCTTAATACTAAATTTTTTTTTTTTTATCTATAACTAAAATATAAGGTGTTAGTGTCAATTCTTTGTCAATTGTTTTCCTTTTTTCAAATAATTTCATGAGTGACAACGAACAAAGTCTTGAATTTTTCTTCAAAAAACTTACAACTGAGAAGAGAGTAAGCGATAACAGTAGTAACACAAATTGGTGGTCAAGGAAAATTGACGAAAAAAATAAAATGGAACCAGCGCAGTTAATGGCTTTGATAGAGGGTGCAGTTAGTAGCGCACTTACCGTACAGAGGGCCAATTTTGAACAAACTATAGCAGGAATTGACACTATCACCTCCAGGGGCATGATACTATTGGCGTTGCTGATTTTGTAAGTAGTGAAATAAATGACTTATTAAAAAAGGACATAATACGCCCATCCCGTTCACCTTACAACAACCCCATTTGGGTTGTTGATAATAAAGGAAGAGACGAATACGGTAATATCAAAAAGCGTCTCGTCATAGATTTTCGGAAACTAAACCAAAAAAGTATAGACGACAAGTATCCGATCCCAAACATTTCAGTGATACTATCAAACTTGGGAAAAGCTAGGTACTTCACAACTCTGGACCTAAAGTCAGGGTTCCACCAAATATCCCTCGCTGAACGTGACAGGGAGAAAACGGTTTTTTCCGTGGATAACGGGAAATATGAATTTAATAGGCTTCCTTTTGGTTTGAAAAATGCCCCCAGCATTTTTCAGCGAGCCATCGATGATTTTCTCAGAGAACAAATAGGAAAAACATGCTACGTTAAGTTGATGACGTAATAATTTTCTCTGAAGACACGAAAGACCATATCCAACATATAGAATGGGTCTTAAGGGCATTATATCAAGCAAATATGAGAGTCGCTCGTGAAAAAACACACTTTTTTAAAGAAAGCGTGGAATACTTGGGATTTGTCGTATCTGGCGAGGGTATAAAAACAAGTCCTAGCAAGGTAGAAGCTATTCGCAATTATGAACAACCCTCTACACTCTTCAATGTCAGGTCGTTTCTCGGGTTGGCAAGCTACTATCGTTTTTTCATCAAGGACTTCGCGTCCTTGGCGAAGCCCTTGACGGATATACTTAAAGGTGATAACGGTAAAATTAGTGCGAACCATTCAAAAAAAGTAATAATAATTCTCGATGAAAAACAGGCCCAAGCCTTCAACAAGCTCAAAGAAATTCTGGCATCAGAAAATGTCACCCTACTTTACCCAGACTTTAAGAAGCCGTTCGATCTTACGACAGATGCTTGAGCGTCAGGTCTAGGGGCGGTCCTCTCTCAAAATAAAAGACCAATAACAATGATTTCGAGAACCCTAAAAGATAACGAACTAAATCTCGCCTCCAACGAACGTGAACTTTTAGCAATCGTATGGGCTCTCATAAGCCTGAGAAATTACCTTTATGGGGTTAAAGATCTAAATATCTGCACCGATCATCAGCCGCTTACGTTTGCGGTCTCCGAAAGGAATTCGAACCCAAAATTTAAGCGATGGAAAGCATTTGTGGAAGACCACAATGCAAAAATCTTCTACAAACCAGGGAGGGAAAACCACGTGGCCGATGCACTATCACGGCAACATATTCATGCCTTGGAACAAGAGGCTTTTTCGGATCACGCTACGATCCACAGCGAGGAATCGCTAACCTACACGATCGAAGCAACTGACAAGCCAGTCAATTACTTTAGAAACCAGATAATTCTGGAAGAAGCACAATTCAATTCCAAGCGTTACTTCATATTTTTCGGAAAAAAAACTCGTCACCTAATCAACTTCACAGACAAGAACACCCTATTGAATGAGATCAAAACTATTATAAACCCAGATGTAGTCAATGCGATATATTGCGAGCTACCAGTGCTCGCAAGCATTCAGCACCAATTGGTCAGACAGTTTCCATCAACGAAGTTTTGGCACTGTAGAAAAATGGTGTCAGCTATTGTTGACAAAACTGAACAAAGGGAAATAGTTCAAACCGAAAATGACGAAGTTAGCCAATGAAATCGTCACAGACTATAAGATTTGCACAAAAGCCAAATACGACAGACACCCACAAAAACAGGAGCTTGGGGTAACACCCATTCCATCACGCGAAGGCGAAATCTTGCACATCGATATTTTTTCAACGGGAAAAAAATATTTTCTTACTTGCGTTGACAAGTTTTCAAAGTTCGCAGTCGTTCAACCCATACCATCGCGTACAATAAATGACATTAAGGCACCAATTCTACAGTTAATGAAATTTTCACGAACACAAAGATAATCTATTGCGATAATGAAGCATCCTTCAATTCAGAAACCATTTCTTCCGTACTAAAAAACCAATTCGGGATTGACGTGGTGAATGCGCCCCCACTTCACAGCACTTCAAATGGGCTTTGAAATGGGTTGAAAGGCTCCATAGCACTCTTTTGGAGATTGCAAGGTGCCTGAAACTGGAAAACAAAATAGACGACGTGGTAGATCTAATATTGATGGCCACAGTTGAGTACAACCGTTCGATTCACTCAGTAAGCGGCAAAAGACATAATCCAGGCCACACCCCAGGAAACTAGAAAAGTAATAATGGAAAAGATCGAAAAGGCTCAACAGGCTCAACTTGAAAGGAACAATCCTTCCCGACAAAACAGGGTGTTCGAGGTGGGAGAACGTGTTCTCGTAAAATCGAACAGAAGACTAGGAAACAAATAAACGCCATTGTATGCTGAAGAGAAAATAGAAGCTGATTTGGGAACCACGGTTCTTATTAAAGGGAGGGTGGTCCATAAGGACAATCTTAGATGAGCATTCCAGTCTTATTTTTTTCTTCCCTCTTTCTTTTTTTCCCTCTCTTTCTTCTAAACTGACTAATCTTGGGGTTGCACCTATCTTTTTATATTTTAGGTTCTATATAGGGATACTTTTTGTTCAAGTGATAGCGGCAAAAATAACGGACTACTCCAACGCGGATTACATTCCAATCTCAGACGGGGATGTAACAATCTGGCAGGGCTTCGATTATTTTAAACATTCCACCAACCTTGAATCATATTCAGCAATGGCAAGTGAGACTAAACAGCTCACAAATCATTTCCCTCTGTTAAACATGAGAAAACTGCTTGATGCTGATGTTGAACACATCAACACCCTCTTGGCAACTCTGAACGTGCACCATCGACACGCTAGAAGTATCAACCTCTTGGGAACCGCACTCAAAGTAATCGCAGGAACCCCAGACTTCGATGACTTCGAAAAACTAAAATTTAGACAGCAAGAACTTATAAATTCCGAAAACAGACAGGTAACTATCAACTCAAAGACACAGGAACAGATTAACAAAATAACCGATGCAGTCAACAAGATAATTGAAAACTCGAAAACAAAACAAATTGACACTGGCATTTTATATGATTCACTCTTAGCTAGAAACAGAATAATGATTTCCAAACTAGAAAATTTAATGCTAACCATTACTCTTGCAAAGATTAAAATAATAAACCCCACAATTTTGGACTCTGAAGATATAAAAAATGTAATTGTCATGCGTTCTACAAATATTAGTATAACAGATCTTATGGAAGTATCTTATATTAAGGTTTTGTTAGATAATAAGTTTTTACATTTTCTTATTAAATATCCAATACCTAAGTTAGAGAGTAAAAAGGTAACATTATTCCCAGTCCAGCGTAACGGGAATATCTTGCACTTCTCCGAATACAACAATGTTGCCGAATGTGGCTGCCGAGTACTGGGTATCGGAAACTGCACCGCGACGCTTACAACAACATTTTGTCAAGAACTGAATCACCCTACATGCGCTCAACAACTTCACACTGGCAACATCGCTAGTTGCAGTACTAGACCAAGTCACCTAGAACCGCTGGTAGTCGTTGATGATGGCATCATTATAATCATCGAGAACTCCGCCGTTATAACTTCCACAGGACGGTCACTGGTACCTTTCTCCTAACTTTCAACGAGGAAATTTGCATCAATGGGTCCACATACATGAATCGAGACGGGGTATTGAAGAGATCACCAGGGTCAGCCGCGATGGCTGCTCTGAACATAACCAGCCATAACGAGATACTAAGTCTACCATACCTCCAAAGAATGAGCGTAGAGAACCTAAATTATATCGGGGATGTCGAGGAGAAATTAGCAACAAGACCCCTCTTATCAGGCGTAGCAACAGTTGTCATTATAATTGGCTGCTACGCACTCCTCAAGCTATACCAAGAACGAAGAAGAAGACAAATGAAAAAATCCCTCCAGATCGTGATCGACAGTTTCAGGAAGCCCGAGGACGGCCATCACTTAAGCGAGGGAGGTGTTAACACGATCGCCTAGCGACAGCGGCCGTTGACGTATATTACCGTTTTATGCAAAAGTTACCCAACTCCACACACGAGGCGCAAGATCAGCGGTTTCAACAAATAGTGCAACAGTTACCCAACACCACACACGAGGCGCAAGATCAGCAGTTTCAACATTCTGCAGTAAATGCAAGATCAGCATTTAAGGTATTTTATTTAAGTCTAGCCTTAATACTTTTGTATTTTAGAATTTAGTCTGCTTTTAATATTGAAATAAACTACACGGCTCGGTCTAACAGTACCAAATCTAGTTTTATTCTTTATATGTGGCCAATGAAAAACGTTACTTATATAATAGTTGCTTTACCAAAATTTGTAAGTGGCGCATTTTTTTATGTGGTCTCACCAATAGGCCTAATCCACATGCGTGTCCAATTGTACACCGCCCATTGCATGTGACTGGAAATTTCCCATAATCGATATCAATAGCTTTGGTTCCATGAATCCAGGCTATAATTTAATAAATCAAAATCAATAACAGTTTTGCCATCAAAAAACACCTCCAAGAAAAAATACCAGTTTCAAAAGGAAACATGCAATTGAATGTTTAAAAGATTTGCAATAATTTGATACAAAGCATATCGATAACAGAAATGATTATAAAGCAAGTTACACGCATTGCAAAATCTATACTTGCCATCCTCAAAGTATATATGAACCTTAAAATATCGTATATAGGTGGACCGGAAAATCTTTATAGCATAACTATATTATTATATATAAGGGAGAATCACTTGACCGAATTTTATAGTTTATATTAAATTAAAATAAAAACAACTGAAAATTTAATAAAATTTAAATATGGAAGAGGTGATGAAGAAGCAAACTAGCTGAAGCCAAAACTGCTGTGTAACCAAGAGTACTGCAATAATGAAAGTGATGCGTTAATATACCTTTTACGAAATAAAGAAAAAAGGAGTTTTGCGGGAAGATGCGTGCTTACCGATCGGCGTTTGCTTTAATAAGAAAGTCTTGTTCTATAGTTAGAATTTAAGTAGAATCAAGAGAAGCGAATTTTAGAACTAAGTACAGTAAGCGAAAGGCAACTTACACGCTAACATGCCGCCAGCCTTGAATTAAGTTCAACATACATTTCATTAATTACGTGATACAATATAAAGATAATACATATAAGAAGCTAATATAAAATTGTCAGCTAAACTCCCTCACCGAATAGGTCCCCTTCGTTGGCAAGCTGCAAAGTTTCACAGCAGGATGAACACGTTCTCCATCTGTGGTTCTAATGGTGACAACTCGTATAAGACCGTCTGCTCCTGGATGACACTTTAATACCCTGCCAAGTTTCCATTTAGTCGGAAGAACGATCATCATGGATGACAACAACATCCTCCACTTGCCGGTTGGGCTTTTGACGAAACCATTTGACCCTGCGTTGCAGACTGATGAGGTATTCGTCACGCCATCGTCGCTAAAAATGTTGTCTCAAAGTGGAGATTGCATGCCAACGTTGGTAAATATTGGCCTTATTGAATTCAGTTTCTGGCTCTGGCAATGCTCTCAGTGGCTCACCAAGTATAAAGTGACCTGGCGTTAGGATTTCCAAGTCATCCACGTCGGATGCATGTGAACAGAGGGGCCGCGAGTTGGCACAAGCTTCGACTTATGTTAAGAGCGTATTTAATTCTTCAAATGTCAGCAACGTATCACCAAAAACTCTTCTAAGGTGATATTTGATACGGTTAATGCCAGTTTCCCAATAGCCACCCATGTGAGGAGCATTAGGTGGGTTAAAATGCCAATTTATGTTGGATTGTATAAAATATCTGCTCAAGGTCTTATCAGCCATACATTGACGGAGAATGACTCGTAGTTCCTTCTTAGCACCGACCAAATTCATGCCGTTATCCGAATGCATATGTTGGCATTAATCTTCTGTTACCGAACCATTTGAAAGCGTTGATAAAAGCTACAGTCAAGTCGCCTACAAATTCAATGTGCATGGCACCGGTGATCATACATATAAATGAGCAGATGTAACATTTTACCGCTTTTCCTCCTCTACCAGCTGAAAATTTGTAGGAGTATGGGCCAGCGAAGTCTATTGCACTAGGAGGAAACAATGTGAATACGTCAAACGGTTAATTGGCAAATCCGCCATGGATTGTTGGAGCGTTTTACGATTTAATCGCTTGCATTTAGCGCAATGGCGATATACCCTTCGTACCATATCGCGAGAACCAAGTACCCAAAACCGCCGTTGTAGAACTGCTCGCATAATTTGAGGTCCACCATGTAACGTGAATCTGTGAATGTACCATATGATGAGTGTAGCGATAGGCGATTTCTTCGGTGTTTTAGGGTGTTTGACATCATTAGAGACGATAGCATGTATAATGCGACCACCAACTCGCAACACCTCTTTTTCATCTAAAAATGGTTGTAATCGCAGCAAAGTACTCCGCAGAGGGATTGGCTTATTTGATCTACAAAGTGAAATTTTTGGATATACTTAACTAAAGCAATTTCAGCGTTCTGCAATTCGTTGCACGTTACAGACCCAATCGAAGCAAGACCTTCATTTCCTGCTCTCTTAGCGCGTATGTTAGCCAGAAATCGCAAGAGATATGCAGTTTGTCTCTTCAATTTGGTGAATGAAGAATATTTCGTCAATAGTGCCCAGGATTCCTGCGATTCAGCAATATGAACTACAGGTTTGCGAGGCTTTAGCTCTAAGTCCGTTGTAAGTTGTACTGATGAATGATGATTCCAGCCAGCACTAGGTTCTCTTAACCAGTCTGGACCATGCCACCATAATATATTTTGAATAAGATTAGAAGGCGTGATCCCTCTAGATGCGCAATCCGCAGGGTTGTGCTCGGAAGACACATGTCTCCAACATTCTGGGGGAAGCACCTCGTGAATTGAAGCCACTCTATTAGCTACAAAAGTGGACCAACGACTTGCAGGAACAGCAGATTTTACCTTCAGAAGGATAGGAACAGCAGATTTTACCTTCGTAGCGTCGAGCATTGCGGTTAATACTGGTTGACCACCATTCGTTGGGTTAAGTGAACAAATAGAGCGGTTTTTGGCGGTATTATGAGAAATTTCGGCGCTCTTTGCAGTCACCATGTCGCACCTGTTGTGCAGGAGTGTATGATGGCGTTCACGACAAATATGACACGTTGATGTACTATTGGATTTGGTCTTATAATGTCCTAAGCTCAAACAATTCAAGCACGCAACTTTTTTCTGACAAGTTGAAGTCTTGCAGTGGCGTTAAGTGATCTAAATTTATCACAAATGTAAACTTTGTGCGCAGCTCCACAACATAAGCAGGAATTAAAGCTGCCAGACGTAGTAGTTAAACTTGAAGGTAAATCGCTTCGATCTCCAGTCACATGCAACACATTTGTTGGACGTTGCAATCGAATAGCGGGTTTTCTTGGAAGCGGTAATGAATTAGATGTTGACAACATCCCGAGTGAATGGCAACGAGTTTCCAGAAACGCTTGTAACTGTTCAAAGTTCGGCAAATCATTTGTGAGCAATGATAATTAAATTAAAAATATATATATATATATATATATATATATATATATATATATATATATATATATATATATATATATATATATATATATATATATATATATATATATATATGAGGTCTGTTCAATAGAAAAGGTGAATTTTGAAATTTCTCGGGCTAGGTGCATTCGATTAGCGCTTTTTTATTTTTTTTTTTATGTTGACGCACTTGTCTCGAACATATGTTCTTATTTGAGTTTGTTTGTGTTTAGTTTAGTTTGTTTGTGAGAGGTAGAATAGTTAGACGTGTTTTCATTGTTCATCGATTTTCTGCTGTGGAACAAAATGGAACAAAGAATTTGCATCAAATTTTTTGTAAAAAATGGAATTAAGTACTCAAAGGCACTTGAAATGTTGAAAGGGGCATATGGTGATTGTACTCTAAGTCAGAAAAATGTTTACAAGTGGTACAAGCTTTTCAAAGAAGGTCGAGAAGATGTGAATGACGACGAATGGTGAAGGGAGGGGTAGTCAGTATAGCTGGCCTCATCCTGGTGATAATGATGGTGACAACGCTCATTTCGAAGAAATGGTGCAAGATAGTAGCGGCCCTTCAAAGACTTGAATCAACCACACCAACGGCGCAGCACAACAACCATACCGACAACGGCAGCCGACAACCGGATCATCAGTTAGCAGAGGTTGTAGCATAAGATAGATGTAAATATCATAGTGAAATATAAGATTTTAAGTATAAGAGTCAAATGTATTGTACGCTAGTGAGAATGAGTTGGCACAAGCTTCGACTTATGTTAAGAGCGTATTTAATTCTTCAAATGTCAGCAACGTATCACCAAAAACTCTTCTAAGGTGATATTTGATACGGTTAATGCCAGTTTCCCAATAGCCACCCATGTGAGGAGCATTAGGTGGGTTAAAATGCCAATTTATGTTGGATTGTATAAAATATCTGCTCAAGGTCTTATCAGCCATACATTGACGGAGAATGACTCGTAGTTCCTTCTTAGCACCGACCAAATTCATGCCGTTATCCGAATGCATATGTTGGCATTAATCTTCTGTTACCGAACCATTTGAAAGCGTTGATAAAAGCTACAGTCAAGTCGCCTACAAATTCAATGTGCATGGCACCGGTGATCATACATATAAATGAGCAGATGTAACATTTTACCGCTTTTCCTCCTCTACCAGCTGAAAATTTGTAGGAGTATGGGCCAGCGAAGTCTATTGCACTAGGAGGAAACAATGTGAATACGTCAAACGGTTAATTGGCAAATCCGCCATGGATTGTTGGAGCGTTTTACGATTTAATCGCTTGCATTTAGCGCAATGGCGATATACCCTTCGTACCATATCGCGAGAACCAAGTACCCAAAACCGCCGTTGTAGAACTGCTCGCATAATTTGAGGTCCACCATGTAACGTGAATCTGTGAATGTACCATATGATGAGTGTAGCGATAGGCGATTTCTTCGGTGTTTTAGGGTGTTTGACATCATTAGAGACGATAGCATGTATAATGCGACCACCAACTCGCAACACCTCTTTTTCATCTAAAAATGGTTGTAATCGCAGCAAAGTACTCCGCAGAGGGATTGGCTTATTTGATCTACAAAGTGAAATTTTTGGATATACTTAACTAAAGCAATTTCAGCGTTCTGCAATTCGTTGCACGTTACAGACCCAATCGAAGCAAGACCTTCATTTCCTGCTCTCTTAGCGCGTATGTTAGCCAGAAATCGCAAGAGATATGCAGTTTGTCTCTTCAATTTGGTGAATGAAGAATATTTCGTCAATAGTGCCCAGGATTCCTGCGATTCAGCAATATGAACTACAGGTTTGCGAGGCTTTAGCTCTAAGTCTGTTGTAAGTTGTACTGATGAATGATGATTCCAGCCAGCACTAGGTTCTCTTAACCAGTCTGGACCATGCCACCATAATATATTTTGAATAAGATTAGAAGGCGTGATCCCTCTAGATGCGCAATCCGCAGGGTTGTGCTCGGAAGACACATGTCTCCAACATTCTGGGGGAAGCACCTCGTGAATTGAAGCCACTCTATTAGCTACAAAAGTGGACCAACGACTTGCAGGAACAGCAGATTTTACCTTCAGAAGGATAGGAACAGCAGATTTTACCTTCGTAGCGTCGAGCATTGCGGTTAATACTGGTTGACCACCATTCGTTGGGTTAAGTGAACAAATAGAGCGGTTTTTGGCGGTATTATGAGAAATTTCGGCGCTCTTTGCAGTCACCATGTCGCACCTGTTGTGCAGGAGTGTATGATGGCGTTCACGACAAATATGACACGTTGATGTACTATTGGATTTGGTCTTATAATGTCCTAAGCTCAAACAATTCAAGCACGCAACTTTTTTCTGACAAGTTGAAGTCTTGCAGTGGCGTTAAGTGATCTAAATTTATCACAAATGTAAACTTTGTGCGCAGCTCCACAACATAAGCAGGAATTAAAGCTGCCAGACGTAGTAGTTAAACTTGAAGGTAAATCGCTTCGATCTCCAGTCACATGCAACACATTTGTTGGACGTTGCAATCGAATAGCGGGTTTTCTTGGAAGCGGTAATGAATTAGATGTTGACAACATCCCGAGTGAATGGCAACGAGTTTCCAGAAACGCTTGTAACTGTTCAAAGTTCGGCAAATCATTTGTGAGCAATGATAATTAAATTAAAAAAAAAAAAATATATATATATATATATATATATATATATATATATATATATATATATATATATATATATATATATATATATATATATATATATATATATATATATATATATATATATATACAGCTGTGTTCATGAAAATAGTAGTGCCGTTGAGTTGAGAGTATTAAAGTGTGAAATAAAAAGAAATCTACAATTTACGCTTTTAAAATTGTGAAAATAGAATTTAACATATATTTTCTAGAATATTTACAGTTTTTTTAATTATACATTTATTGACTTTCGTTACAAGGGCATTTTCAAATTAAAATTTGAAAATGGTGCTGTTCACGAAAATAGTAGTGTCTATTACAAAGTTAAAAAAAAACAACAAAGTTCAAGTTAAACAATATTTTAGATGTTCTCAACATGTTTTAATGACTAGTACTTAGTAGTAAATCCTTTATTTTTAATTACGGCGTCGCACCGGCGTGGCATAGAGTCAATAAGGTCCATGCAACGCTTTACGGGAATTTGAGCCCATGCCTCTTGAACCACCTGCCATAGTTGGGCTCTGTTGGAAGGACTTGCAGTAGATACTATTCGTTTAACATCTCCCCACAAATTTTCTATCGGATTAAGATCCGGAGACTGAGGGGGCCATGGCATAACTTCGATCTTTTCAGATGCAAACCAGTCCTTAGCTAGTTTCCTGGTATGTTTGGGGTCATTATCCTGCTGGAATGTCCATTTTACAGGCATTTCCCAACTGGCATATGGTAGCATTGTACATTTTAGTATGTCAACGTATACAGTTTGGTCCATGATGCCATTAATCATATGAATCGGGCCAACACCAGTATACGAAAAACAAGCCCATACCATTATGCTCAGCCCACCATGTTTAACTGTTTTCGTAGTGTATTGTGGTTGGTATTCTGTGTTTGGTGGACGTCGAACATACTGCCTGGAGCCTGTTCCACCAAATAAAACTATTTTGCTCTCGTCTGTCCACAATATATTGCGCCACTTTTGGGGGGGCCAGTCCATATGGCTTTTAGCAAATTTCAATCTTGCAACACCGTGCTTTTTCGTCAAAAGTGGCACCTTTCTAGGGCTTCTCGCAAACAAATTTTGCTCTATTAGTCGACGACGTACTGTTACGGCACTGACTGATAAGTTTAAATCCTTTTTAATCATCTTGGAGGATGCTGAAGGCTTCATCTTGCTATATCGCACAATTCGTCTATCTTCCAAAACTGTCGTCCTCCGCTTACAACCACGGCGTTCAGTCTTATTCTCGTATTTAATAGCATTAAATACCATAGTGGCAGTGCATCCAACAATTCTTTCAATTTCTTTGTATGTTTAGCCTTCATTTCTCAGCCTAACTATTAAGTCTCTTTTCTCGATCCTCTACCCACTAAAAATTAAAGAACTTCGCAATTGCAGTAAATTTCTAATTAATTTAATTAATTAAGTAATTTTTTATTACTATATTGCACTTACTTTCGTCAACTATTATTAATTTTTTGTACTATTATTAATATTTTGCAACTATTCACATAAAGCACTACTATTCTAATGAACACCTGTTTCTGGTGCATTTATCAAAAGTGATCGACGAAAGAAAAAAAAGAATACAAAAGTAGCGGTATTTTTTCGTTTTTTTGTTCTTAACATTCTGTTCTACAAAAACAATACACAAGTGTTCAATTTGCTAGACTGAACATGTCAAAACAGTATTGTAAATATTATGAGCCGCTGCACTACTATTTTCATGAACACAACTGTATATATATATATATATATATATGAGGTCTGTTCAATAGAAAAGGTGAATTTTGAAATTTCTCGGGCTAGGTGCATTCGATTAGCGCTTTTTTATTTTTTTTTTTATGTTGACGCACTTGTCTCGAACATATGTTCTTATTTGAGTTTGTTTGTGTTTAGTTTAGTTTGTTTGTGAGAGGTAGAATAGTTAGACGTGTTTTCATTGTTCATCGATTTTCTGCTGTGGAACAAAATGGAACAAAGAATTTGCATCAAATTTTTTGTAAAAAATGGAATTAAGTACTCAAAGGCACTTGAAATGTTGAAAGGGGCATATGGTGATTGTACTCTAAGTCAGAAAAATGTTTACAAGTGGTACAAGCTTTTCAAAGAAGGTCGAGAAGATGTGAATGACGACGAATGGTGAAGGGAGGGGTAGTCAGTATAGCTGGCCTCATCCTGGTGATAATGATGGTGACAACGCTCATTTCGAAGAAATGGTGCAAGATAGTAGCGGCCCTTCAAAGACTTGAATCAACCACACCAACGGCGCAGCACAACAACCATACCGACAACGGCAGCCGACAACCGGATCATCAGTTAGCAGAGGTTGTAGCATAAGATAGATGTAAATATCATAGTGAAATATAAGATTTTAAGTATAAGAGTCAAATGTATTGTACGCTAGTGAGAATGAGTTGGCACAAGCTTCGACTTATGTTAAGAGCGTATTTAATTCTTCAAATGTCAGCAACGTATCACCAAAAACTCTTCTAAGGTGATATTTGATACGGTTAATGCCAGTTTCCCAATAGCCACCCATGTGAGGAGCATTAGGTGGGTTAAAATAATGCCAATTTATGTTGGATTGTATAAAATATCTGCTCAAGGTCTTATCAGCCATACATTGACGGAGAATGACTCGTAGTTCCTTCTTAGCACCGACCAAATTCATGCCGTTATCCGAATGCATATGTTGGCATTAATCTTCTGTTACCGAACCATTTGAAAGCGTTGATAAAAGCTACAGTCAAGTCGCCTACAAATTCAATGTGCATGGCACCGGTGATCATACATATAAATGAGCAGATGTAACATTTTACCGCTTTTCCTCCTCTACCAGCTGAAAATTTGTAGGAGTATGGGCCAGCGAAGTCTATTGCACTAGGAGGAAACAATGTGAATACGTCAAACGGTTAATTGGCAAATCCGCCATGGATTGTTGGAGCGTTTTACGATTTAATCGCTTGTATTTAGCGCAATGGCGATATACCCTTCGTACCATATCGCGAGAACCAAGTACCCAAAACCGCCGTTGTAGAACTGCTCGCATAATTTGAGGTCCACCATGTAACGTGAATCTGTGAATGTACCATATGATGAGTGTAGCGATAGGCGATTTCTTCGGTGTTTTAGGGTGTTTGACATCATTAGAGACGATAGCATGTATAATGCGACCACCAACTCGCAACACCTCTTTTTCATCTAAAAATGGTTGTAATCGCAGCAAAGTACTCCGCAGAGGGATTGGCTTATTTGATCTACAAAGTGAAATTTTTGGATATACTTAACTAAAGCAATTTCAGCGTTCTGCAATTCGTTGCACGTTACAGACCCAATCGAAGCAAGACCTTCATTTCCTGCTCTCTTAGCGCGTATGTTAGCCAGAAATCGCAAGAGATATGCAGTTTGTCTCTTCAATTTGGTGAATGAAGAATATTTCGTCAATAGTGCCCAGGATTCCTGCGATTCAGCAATATGAACTACAGGTTTGCGAGGCTTTAGCTCTAAGTCCGTTGTAAGTTGTACTGATGAATGATGATTCCAGCCAGCACTAGGTTCTCTTAACCAGTCTGGACCATGCCACCATAATATATTTTGAATAAGATTAGAAGGCGTGATCCCTCTAGATGCGCAATCCGCAGGGTTGTGCTCGGAAGACACATGTCTCCAACATTCTGGGGGAAGCACCTCGTGAATTGAAGCCACTCTATTAGCTACAAAAGTAGACCAACGACTTGCAGGAACAGCAGATTTTACCTTCAAAAGGATAGGAACAGCAGATTTTACCTTCGTAGCGTCGAGCATTGCGGTTAATACTGGTTGACCACCATTCGTTGGGTTAAGTGAACAAATAGAGCGGTTTTTGGCGGTATTATGAGAAATTTCGGCGCTCTTTGCAGTCACCATGTCGCACCTGTTGTGCAGGAGTGTATGATGGCGTTCACGACAAATATGACACGTTGATGTACTATTGGATTTGGTCTTATAATGTCCTAAGCTCAAACAATTCAAGCACGCAACTTTTTTCTGACAAGTTGAAGTCTTGCAGTGGCGTTAAGTGATCTAAATTTATCACAAATGTAAACTTTGTGCGCAGCTCCACAACATAAGCAGGAATTAAAGCTGCCAGACGTAGTAGTTAAACTTGAAGGTAAATCGCTTCGATCTCCAGTCACATGCAACACATTTGTTGGACGTTGCAATCGAATAGCGGGTTTTCTTGGAAGCGGTAATGAATTAGATGTTGACAACATCCCGAGTGAATGGCAACGAGTTTCCAGAAACGCTTGTAACTGTTCAAAGTTCGGCAAATCATTTGTGAGCAATGATAATTAAATTAAAAATTATATATATATATATATATATATATATATATATATATATATATATATATATATATATATATATATATATATATATATATATATATGAGGTCTGTTCAATAGAAAAGGTGAATTTTGAAATTTCTCGGGCTAGGTGCATTCGATTAGCGCTTTTTTATTTTTTTTTTTTATGTTGACGCACTTGTCTCGAACATATGTTCTTATTTGAGTTTGTTTGTGTTTAGTTTAGTTTGTTTGTGAGAGGTAGAATAGTTAGACGTGTTTTCATTGTTCATCGATTTTCTGCTGTGGAACAAAATGGAACAAAGAATTTGCATCAAATTTTTTGTAAAAAATGGAATTAAGTACTCAAAGGCACTTGAAATGTTGAAAGGGGCATATGGTGATTGTACTCTAAGTCAGAAAAATGTTTACAAGTGGTACAAGCTTTTCAAAGAAGGTCGAGAAGATGTGAATGACGACGAATGGTGAAGGGAGGGGTAGTCAGTATAGCTGGCCTCATCCTGGTGATAATGATGGTGACAACGCTCATTTCGAAGAAATGGTGCAAGATAGTAGCGGCCCTTCAAAGACTTGAATCAACCACACCAACGGCGCAGCACAACAACCATACCGACAACGGCAGCCGACAACCGGATCATCAGTTAGCAGAGGTTGTAGCATAAGATAGATGTAAATATCATAGTGAAATATAAGATTTTAAGTATAAGAGTCAAATGTATTGTACGCTAGTGAGAAAAGAGTCGATTAACGACCAAGACCAAATAAAAAAGGGGAATATATAAAAAATGTAAAAGAACAAAATAAAACAAGAGAGAAAAGTAAAAACTATAGAAAAAAAAGTAATAAGAAAGGAAAAAAAAACTAAAAAAAGAAATTAATCAAAAAAAGCATAAAGAAAATAATATAAAAAAGGAAATAAAAAGAACCCAAAATATAAAAATAAGGCGGATTCGAAAAAAAAGAAACAAATTATACACATGTATTGTAGGTTTAAGAAAATGCACTGACTGTTTAAAGTGCAGAAATGAATGTAAACTTTCATTAGAAGTTAGTTGCACTAACTTATTTTAGAAAGAGGCGAGGGATGTTGTGAGTTAGAATCAAACTACCTACGTGTAGTTGACTCACAGCATCGACTCCTAATAGATGCCACACTCTGTTGAATTAGCATGTGATAAAATTGTTTAACGATAATACATACTTTTAGGGTCTAAGTATTTTAAGTTAATATGATCTGTGTAATGTTATCATGTAAGGTTTTAGGGTATTACAGTTCCGCAGTCGAGTCGACGAGGGCAGCGTAATGCACCGTCGCCACTTTTGAAGTAGGTCGGTTGGCTTGACCAACTGACACCAATTAGCAGGTGCGGAACTGGAACACCAGAAAGGTCAGTTCACAGACTGAGATAGATGTAAAAAAATAGTATATAAGTATTAGGTTTTGTAAGAATAAATCTTCTTGTGATTCAAATCTTAAAAGTGTAAAGTGTTTTAATTTAACGATAGGGTTTCTAAGTTTCCAGCCACGCGCCCAAAGGAACCGCGACAGGACGTCCCCCGCCAAACAAGCAAGGACACAAGACCCCAACATTTTCTGCCTCCTTTACCAAATCGTTGATTGCTCTGCTGTTCGTCGTAAGGGTTTTCCGTAGATCCTTGAAATGCATGAGTGAGACTGTGTTCGGTGTTGTGCGCGTAATCGCCAGAAACACCTTGTTTATGATTTTCCAGCAACTCCAGCAGTTTCGTCTTTAAGCGGTTTGTTCCCATGACGGACGTTGAGAATTTATACCGTGACTCTTCTTGACTTTTATGGACCAGCATTATCCCTTTGCCGATCACTCTGCAACCAGCTTCGATGGTCATAAACCCGGTGTTTACTAATTCCAACCGTGTGGTTTCGTCTGAGCACACCGCCGTGAAAATCACCTGGTCTCAAAATGGTAGAGCCATCTGTTTATGGTTCTGGTAGCTACCAGAATTCCTCCCGTGGCTGGAATGGCTATGTGATCGCATTGATCTTGCTCATGCTTCAATACTTCTATCTCTCAATAATCGCTTGCTCGCGAAATTACTTTTCCGGGATGATAGCATAAACGTTTTGTTGTGCCCACCTCTCGACATTTCCCCTCGTCCTCTATTGATAGGCCGATGTAATGCTCTTCAGCCTGGCTTGCTGCTATGTAATCATATCTCGTCTTCGGCAGCACGCACCAATCTGGGTTTAGTCTTTTGCGTATAGGGTACACTTTGTGCATTGTAAATAACTCTAATAATGGCACTGGAATCTTTATGACTACTTTCAACCCGTTCTCCGCCTCTTCTGTGCGAACCTCGGCTAGTTCATAGAACCGCTCCGGTGCCTCGCTATACCATGAAATTCCTTTCATCGACACTGGTGCCGCCTTGAGCAATTCATCAGACGTCAGGAACAATGGGTGTAGCTTGCCATGTATCAAATCATCAAGCACCACTATCTCCGTTTGCTGTTGGTCCTGGAACCTCAGCATCTCCTCAGAAACAACTTTCCCCAACATGAAAGATTCTGCTAAGTTCACCTCTGCTTCCTCATGTCTCTTTCCAATGCCTTCCAACGCCAAGTGCATCTCTTCCAGCTCCTGGAAAGTCTTATTCACTGCTTCGTGAAGGCCCTGGTAACCTGCTCTCATCACAGTCACCTCTTTTCCCAGCAATGACAACGTCTTTGATTGCTTCTTCTCAAGGTCCTGTAAGTGACCATAAATCCGATCTGAATCTTGGTGGTCCATCGTACCAATTGCCCATTTGAGAACTTCACCGCCAACATCTATTAGCGACCGGCGTTTCCTTCCTTTCAGAGACAATGTCTTCTCCTTTTCCAAGAATCTTCTCATTATAGTCTCTATTTCCAAAATCGAAGAATCGCATCTACGTTTTAGCTCGGTCCTGCTGGCCGCTGCATGCCTCTCACATAACCTCCTGGTTGTCTCCTGCATTCCTTTGAATTGTTCCACAATAATCCTCAATTCCGTTCGTGGAAACTCAGTTACAACCAACCAATAATCTTTGGCGAACCATACATCTCCTGTTTTCTCCATCAATACATCCGTCTCCGGAAGTTTGTCCAACCGCACTTCCGCACGTACCCCGTTGGTAACCGCAATCAACATCACTAATATGATCTATAAAATGATAAAATTTTACACTAAATATACCATACTTCAGACTAAAAATACAATAATATCTTCATAAATTGCTTATTCCATAATTGAATGCTATATCATTAAATTCTCCGTCCACTCGTCTTCTCCCCTTACATTCTGGGATTCGCTACCGCATCCCAGAGGAAAAGAAGACTGGACTATGTTACATTATTGCCATATAGTGCATTAGTTTCGCTTTGATTAATTTTCCGTGCTCTTTTCAACACGTGAGTTATCACTCATTCCAGTTTCGAACCAATTCATTGGTCCTCCGACAAAACCAGATTATATAAAATAATCCCGTTTGTGTCAAAACTTTCCATTGCATGACTATATCTTTCATCGCACATAACTACTTTTTATTTAAATTTACGCTTATCCTGATATGTATATATCCATTAACGACTGTCTCTTCCTAGATCGTACATGGCTACATACATACATTCAAGGTACTATCCTATTCACTAACCTACGTTATTATCCTAAATTGTCTTTCTCCATTTATCTATACACTAAATTCTTAACTAATAAACAGTACTTATCTAACCCGCTGCAAAGTCTGTAACCTCATAAATTCTAATTACCCGACTTCATATATTCGATCACACAATAAAACTACCTACTTGTTTAAATATATATACGAACCCCTACCCAATACCTAGTCCCCATAACTTAAATCTGGTCGTAAGGTGCTCATCCTTCTCTTAGCCGAACCTGCTCACTACACTATGACCCGATTATCGCTGGCCGACTTGAGAACATGTCTCAGCACTTTAGCTCAGCTCTTTTCGGTTAATTTTTTACGATACTCTGCTGAAATGTGCCTTGATAGCACATTTCCGCAAACAGACCGCTTATTGTTTTACTATAAAACCGTGCTTTTGCACTGAATTTCAGCACAGTTACGCTTCACCAACTATAATGAACACTACCCTAGGACAATTCATGCTGGATTTTAAACAGGTGACCAGAACCCTGGTGGAAGAATCGGCAGCCCTGGTGCACCCTGCTTGCGCTGCACTCAGCATAGAGGAACACCGCCGCCTAACGGATCTCCCCCACGGATCCTATACGCCGACCTACGCCATGCTAAATAATCACTTAACGGAGATTGACAACCGATGGGACTACCCGGAGGCAGTGGACGCCTGTTGGAGGCTCCTACTAACATCCCGACTCAACCCAGACGAACCAGGAGTTGAGAGAGTGCTCGGACAACTTTTACTCGTGCTGCACCGGGCGCACGAGATGACCGTGCCCGGATTCCCACCCGGGAATCCAATCTTAATCAAGAAATTTTTCCCCTAACTGAATTAATAAAAAATTAAATTTAAAAAAATTAAATTAAATATTAATTGACTACTTATTTTGTAATTTCCATTTACCGTAAGTATGCCCTCTCTCCCCTGATGCCCTTATGCTCAATCGCCTGGTTACAATGCCTATGCCTCAAACTGCCGTATGTACATACATACATACCCATTCCTCATACCCATTTCTCATAACTAGGATACTCACTTTTTTTTTCCAAATACACATTTGCACTTCCATTCTTTATCCCAAACACATATGTATATACACATACATATTTCATTTCACCAGCAGTTCCGCCGCTTGGCGTTAACGCTCAAGCGTCAAAATTCAGTGCATACACCGCTGTATGTATTTACGTACATATTCGAAGGTTTTTATTATCTACCCACGACTTTCTTATATTTTATTTTATTTTTTTTAAATACGTGCAATGAACCCGTTTATTATTGTAAATAAAAAAAAATATTTTTCTCTACTGCCTTCATTCGGCAATAGTGTTTAATAAGCAGATTTTCATTACGTCAATTTACTTGCCCGAGTTTAAGCGGCACACTTTTACTGGCATAGACTCTGAAAATCGGCGCTGTGTGTGTTATTTGATACACACACGTACTTGTTTATGTTATTATTCTTGTGTTTACACTTGTAAAACACTATTAACACATGAATCTAGGTGTGTGGTCTAATGTGGAATAATTTCAACAAATTATTATGTAGCTTTTTATTTTTTCCCTTAATCGTTACGACTGTTGTAACTGGGCTTCGGATCTCTGCTACTACATACGGACCTATCCACACAGGTGAGAATTTGTTTCTCCTAGCCTGATTCCTCATGAGTACCTGATCACCCACGTTCAAAGCGACTGGGTTTAGTACCTTGTTATAGGCCTCCCTGGCTACTCGTTTAGCGCAATCCTGATTTTCTCTGACCAACTCGTGCGCTCGCTGTAGCTGATACTTTTGCACTTTATTCGGGTCATCAGCATTGTACACTGGCGCACATTTGCGCTTCAGATTTGCTGGCATGTTAAAATCAAACACGTAGAGCGTCCTGAACGGAGTTTGCTTCGTTGATACATGTACCGTATTATTGTGTACATGCATTGCAGTGGTTAACCATTGATCCCAATTCGAGCCGTCTTCCTTGGCAAAACTACGCAAGTACTCGGCCAAAAGTCGATGACTACGTTCCAATGAGCCATTCGCCTATGGATGATATGGTGTTATGTGCAACTTCTTGATTCCCAGCATTTTACACGTTTCTGAGAATAGTTTTGATACAAAATTTGAACCATTTTCAGTTATCAATACCTTAGGTATGTTGTACCGTGCTATTATTTCATCAAAGAATGCCTTGGCCACCGTACCAGCTTCAGCATCGGGTATAGCCACGCACGCCATATACTTTGAGAAATCGTCTTGGAACGTAAATATGTACTTGTTTCCCGAAACTGTCTCAGGTAAAATATCTACAATATCCATATGAACTTTGTCAAATGGTCGTTTTGGTGTGTCAGTTAACACCATTGGCATCTTTGTCAGCCTTGAACTTTTGTTGGCCTGACATTTTAGACAACTCTTCACATACTTTGTTATGTCTCTGAGCATACCTTTCCATCCGTATACTCGCCTAATTCTGTCATGGGTTTTCCAGAACCCCTGGTGTCCTCCTAGAGGCGAATCATGGAAACCCTTTAACACGGCCTGGATATCCTTTATATCCTCCAGCCATTCCACACTGCTGCCTCTTTATTCATGGGCATCTTCACCCGTCTTGCTAACATTTCTTGTTGCATCAATTTTATCCCCTTGAATTCTCTCGGCCTTCTCCTTATCTGACCGTGCTTTGGACCTCGTTTGCACTACTGATACTTTCTGTGCCTGCGGTACTCTGCTGAGTGCATCGGCATTGAGATTCTATTTCCCAGCTTTGTATATGATTTCAAAATCATACTCAGACAATTTGTGTCTGAACCTGGCTAGCCTAGACGTTTGGTCTTTCAAATTGGCTATGCCTCTCAACGGCTGGTGATCAGTGTATATTTTAAATGGGCGTCCTAGCAGATATGCCCTAAAATTCTTCGTAGCCCACACTATGGCCAGGAATTCCTTTTCTATTGTGGAGTTTCTTTTCTCCGTATCGCTAAGCGCTCTGCTTGCGAATGCTATTGGTCGGGCATTACCGACTGCCCCTTGTGACAATACTGCACCTAATGCTTCATTGCTAGCATCAGTGGTCAACAAAAAGGTTTGCTCAAAGTCGGGGTACGCCAAAGTTGGTGGCGAGCTAATTATTACTTTTAGCCTCTCGAATGCTTGTTGACAACTCTCTGGCCATTCGAACTTTGCTTCTTTTCGTAGCAACTTATTCACTGGCAACGCTATTCCGGCTAGTCTTTCTACGAACTTCCTGTAATAGTTCACTAGTCCTAGGAATGCTTGCACTTCTTTTCTATTTCTTGGAACCGCTAAATTTTTAACGCATTCCACCTTCTGCGGGTCAGGCAGTGCTCCTGCCTCTGAGCAACGATGGCCTAAATAAACCACCTCCCTTCGCAAAAATTGACACTTCTCCGTGTTCAATTTCAAATTGTGTTCTCGCAATTTCTGGAGCACCTTGCACAAGCGTTGCGAATGCTGCTGCAAGTTCTTCCCATAAATCACAATATCATCGAGATACTCAAAACAATCTAACCCTTGTAGGCCTGTTAGCACGTGGTTCATTAGCCGTTGGAAGGTAGCCGGTGCTCCTGTTAATCCAAACGGCATTCTATTGAACTCATAATGCCCGAAACCGGTGCTGAACGCGGTTTTCTGCTTATCTTGGGTATCCACCAGAACTTGGTGGTAGCCACTCGCTAAATCAAGCGTAGAAAAATATCTACTATGCCCCAATTGGTCCAGAATCTCTTCTATCCTTGGAATCGGGAACACCTGCTTGATAGTGGCGTCGTTCAATTTCCTAAAATCGACGACCATTCTCCACTTCTTCTGACCCTGAGCACCTCCCTTCTTTGGTACCAAAATTATTGGTGAGTTCCAAGGCGAGATACTTGGTGAAATTTTGTTATCCTTTAACATTCCTTCCACTTGCCTATTTACCTCATCTTTGTGAGCTTGTGACAATCTGTATTGTTTCTGGTTAATTGGGGCTTGATCCACCCTAGTAGGTATTTCATGTTCTACCTCTGGTGTATATGTTAACTGGTCTCCTTCCAGCAAAAATATGTCATGGAATGACGCACAAATGGCTTCTATTGATGCCTTCTCTTCTGAATTTACGCTTGGGTCTAACTTTAGTGATTCTAGCACTCTCTCCATTCTTTTTCTTATATCTACCTGCTTAATCTGATTAACCGATCTATAATTCGGTTCCTTAAAACTATCATAACTAGTAAACTTAGGCCTAAAATCCTTATCCATATAGTAGTCTTCTTCTGATGCATTTAGTACACAAGCGTACACCTTACCCTTGTTAACGTGCGTTATGGTCTCTCCCATATATACGCCGTCCGCTAGCTGCTGCTTGTGCAAAACAAGAGTCCTAAGTTTCGTGTTTACACGCATAGTAACTACTCTGGTTGACCTTGCGTTCACTACCTCTATACAATTCTTAACCCTATTCACGGTTCCTTCCTGCCAAGACTTTAATGGAAAAGTAAGGATTATATTCTTATTATCATCATAAAATGATAACTGTTTTTTTAGCGCATCCAGTATGGTGCGGCCCCAGAGATTATCGCGGCAAATTATCCCATCGGCCGGGATACCTTCCCTATCCAATTCGACTGCGTGCACTCTAAAACTCACGCCCTTAACTTCACTGTGCCCTATTCTGAGTGACCCCAGTGTCCTGATGCAACCTCCGAACGCTCCATTAAGCGTTCTTACATCTTTTGGGTTAACAACTAGTCCTTTCCGTAAAACGCTAGATTTTACGAGGCTAGTATCCGCCCCTGATTCTACCAAAAGCACTAGCTTTCCACTAGCTGCCTCCTTGCAGGGTATCTCGATAAAAGCATCTCCTATCCTGCTCACAACGAAACAACGCCCTTTTGATTCCAAAATGGACGCGTATCTACTTCGTAACTTTCCCAATTTTCTCCTCCATGCACCGCAGTTATGCCTTACAATCCTATACTCCCTCAAAATTACCGTTGATACCTTAACTATACATCCTCGTACCACGTACACGGCGATTGGCCTATACTCTCTAACCTTATTAAAACTTAATCCAAGTACTAGAATCATCACAGTTACCCAAATCAATACGCAATCAAAAATTTTCTCGCGGAGAGACTCTTGCTCCTCCGTAACTTGAACCATTGTTCTTACGTTACTTCGTACGTGGTATTGGAGAGCCTCTTGCTCCTCCTTTTCCTGGACTGTACCTCCTACATTACTAGTCACACGTACCTCCGGCCTAACTGTTGCTTCCTTTCTTTTGGCTTTCCAGTCTATTGGCCTCGACTGGGCCGCTGGAAGTTTCCCTGGTTCCTTTGTTGGAACTGCCTATCCCTGCATTCCGCAGCTCGATGTCCCATCCGTCCACATGAGAAACATTTCAACCCCTGTTGGGTGTTGCCTATACTTTGTTTAGCTCTAGTATTCCAATTTGGTCGCTGCTGACCATTCCCAGTGTTGAAAGGATTTCTTCCTTGGTTAATCCCTTCCGTTGAATTGACTCGAGGACTACTACCCCTGCTGTCCCTTAAGGGTGGATCCAGGCGCCTCGTATATGGCTGCCTCCCATTTTGATCCCATTTATTGTCTATTTGGCACTGTCTACTTGCCTCATGACCATATGTCTGGCACTCCATACAATAGGGCGTATTCTTGCGTGTAATGCACTCATCCCTTGTATGACCTGGCTTATGGCAGAATGAACAAATGGGTTTCCTCGGCTGAAATCTCTCGACTAGGAATCCTTGGTCTCTTTGTTGCGGAACTTGATCCATCAATCTGCCGATTCCCCTTGGGTTCCGCTGCTGTACCGGTCCTACCTCTGCAGGAGCATTATTCCAACAGATTCCACTTGTTGTCGCTCGCTGTTGGATTGCTTCTTCGGCGGAAGAGACCGCTTCGACTAATTCTGCTAACTAATACTCCTCTGCGTGAGATTAAGAGTATAATTAGCCAAGTCCCTATTTATCAGACCTGCCTTAAACACAGAAATCATAGCTCGTTCTACTTGAGCCTTGTATGCTGCAACATTTCCTGGAAACTGCCTGTTGGCTTCTGTCTCAGCAGCGTTCCCCAGAGACTGGAGCCTTCGTCCCCAGGCTTTCAATTCCTCCCCTGGTTTCTGAGTTGATTCCTGTATTTCCCGTACGACTTTTGTTTCAAATATGTCCGATCTAAAAGTGCGTATAACTCCGGCAGGGTGCTTACTGAGCTATGTGCTAGTAAATCAAACGCATCACCTGTGGTCCTTTGTCTAATACACTTTATCAAGTGTTCCCCTGCTGCTTCCGGAAGACTCTGTTGCGCTAACTCACAACCTTCTTTGAAGCGCCGTATCTCAGTTCTCAGATCATACAACTCGACTCCTGAGAACATGGGCACCAGCCTCTCCACCGCATGAGCTACTTCCAGAATGCCCATTTTACTCCTATGTGCTTGCTTAAGTTTTGATAAAAAATTAGCGTTAATCTCTGTGGGGGTTTCCAGATTTTCTTCTCCCGAATCTGAGAGGTACTTAACCAGTGACGGACTCAAACTTATTAGTCTTCGACCGTTTGCTTCTATAGGCGAAATATTGTTCACTGTAATGGGACTTTCCTGTACCGTTACTGCTTCTGGCTCCTTTGATGGATACACCTGATTCTTATTATCTATTGAGCTTCCTGGAGAAAATGGCTTGACACCGATTTCCGATGCATCAAATAAAAACCCCGCTTCACTCTCTCCGGTCAATATTAATCTAGGCTTTACCACACGACCTATCCCTTCCGGAGTTAAATACTCCGGCCAGCGAACTTCTGGTGGCAGAGCTAGTACTGTCTGCGTTTGAATTTGAGAGGTTGAAGCCGATCTCACTCTTGCTGGCTTAGTGGTTGCCCCGATTATTTTGAGCTCCAAGTTTTCCTTCTCCAGATGCGATGCGGCTTCCTCAGTTTCCCGGAGTTGCCTAGAAAGTACTCTAGTTTTATTTTCGAGAAATTCCGTATTTATCTTCAATTCTTTAGTATCTTTGAAGACTTGGAAAAATTTTTCTTCCGTCCGACTCTGAATAGTAGCTAACGCTTGGTCTGCTGCTTCCAGAGTTGACAGGTTTCCACCGTCTCTCGCTAATCTCCAGAGTACCTGGGCTTCAGTCTTGCTGGTTGCCGCTTCCAATTGTTCAAACAATTTTTCTGCGAACTATTTTACCTCAGTTTGTAGAGACCTAAGCTTGTCTCGAGCCTTGTCCTCCTGCGAACTAGGACTATCTCCCTGTGCTTCCAGTTCTTCTAGATCCAGTCTGAATTTGGTCAACCAGTCCCGTGTCAAACCGTTGACGTGTAACGGGTAATCCTTGGTAAAGTACTTGTCACCACAACAGTCCTTAAACTTTAACAACTCTTGTTGCTATTGAATACATTCAACAAGGCTTCTAACTCCGTTATGCGCTTGCGGTAGTACGCGCTGTTTTTCCTTGCTTTGCTATCCTTCCTACAATTTCTGATTCTCTTCTGAATTGCCTCGCTCTGTAGCTTTTCAGCTTCCAGCAATCTTATCGCTTCTCTTGGCGTTTCCATAGACCAAACAAATTCTTATCTATGACGCCGTAATAAATGGTACAAACTCGTTTTCTTTCTTTTTATATTTATAAATTTTATTAATAAACAATTCTTTTTTTTTTTTTTTTTTAAACAGTTAAGATAATTAAACTAACAAATTATAAATAACAATGATTTTATTCATACAGCATTCCACGTCTCCTGCATTGTTGCTCCTCCAATCGGCATACCTCTTGCCACAATCTATTAGCTTGCTCCCACGGCATAGGGACCTCCACAGTTTGCTGTTCCTTCAGTATTTCCCTCAAACACGCCAGTCGCTTCCGTTCCCGCTTTTGCTCTCCACTTTTTCTAATCCCAAACCGCTTTCCGTCCTTCAGTAACGACGTTATATCCTTCAGTTGTCGCTCAGTGCTTCCAGGTTCAGTTCCAACTTTTGTTTTCTTTAAAAGCAAAGAGAAAAATAAAACAATTTTGATTGCTTAAATTCTCACTCAACACGATTTCGTTTCCATTTTTCCTTCGGCAGGAAATAAACTATATATCAAAATTATACTTATTCTAGTACAAAAATTATACTTTCACTAGCATAAAAATTATACTTATATTAATAATACAAAAAATTACACTTAATTTATTACGTAACCACCGTTGGTAATTATAGATTTTTTAAAATATTTCTCCTAATTCCGAAGATGTTTCATAAAATTGTTTCCAAAAATATTCATACCCAAAGAAAGAAATTTCACAGTAGAATCATACGCATTTTCATTTCCGCACATTGATATGCTTGCATGCTTTGTCTTTTTCGTACGAAAAATTACTTTAACGTTGCTACGCAAATTGTAGTTTCGGAACTACATAAACTCGATGCACAACACGTGTTGTAAACACTTCTTGAAATATTTTTTCCTAATACCCTAATCTCAAAAGCCAATCAGTTAAATCAAACGTTCTACGTTTGTTTTCAAACAACATAAATTCAGAATCTCAGAATTTATACAATACAAAAAAAAGAAATTAAATTTCTCAATATAGACTACATGGCCTTATAAACAAATTCAAAGCCTCACGACAAACAAATTCAAATCCCCTACAAAAAAAAATCCTCACAGCTGGGATGAACATACATAGACCGTCCGATCATACTGACGGTTTATGGTTGCCATTCAAAGCTGCGTGCAACAGCGCAAACGCGCCTTTATGTCGCAACTTCTTTGACCAGTGCTACGGCGCCTTCAGGGTCGCAGAAGTATCTACTTATTTTACGCTAATATACACTCTACTCACCAAAATTTTTTCCGATGACATCTTTTTAATTAGTGTCCTTAGTTGACGTTGTGGCCAAAATGGTCACATAGCACGACTATGTCGCAACGCGCAGATACTGTTTTGTTAGGCGTGTGGCCGTAGTGGAGGACGATCGAGTGCTGCAACCAGAGTGCACCACCCAACAGAAGATTACCGTCAGACACGCAGCATGGAGCAGAGCAGCGACACCAGACTTTACCATGGAAAACCGCATTGCACTGTGTCGGGCAACGAATCTGCGCTAACGTTTCTATTGGCACAGAAACTGTCACCGCGACGCTGGACACAGGTGCAACGCACAGTTTTATGAGCAGACGCCTAGCACACAAGTTACGCGCTTCTACCGGCAAATTTGGAAAAATCCAATACCATAGTGCTTATGGCAGACGGAAGTGCTAGGAGGGTCAAAGACACATTTGTGACGAATGTAAGGTTTGGAGGGCAGGCATGCCAGATAGAACTACTTATCATGCCTGACTCCAGCGATGATCTACTCCTGGAAGTGGATTTCATGACATGTCTGGGAACGACATTGAAGTGCGGCGATCAGGAGGTCACGCTGGGACCTCATAACGGTTGCGTGCAACCACGAGACTTTGCAACGTGAACAACCATCCGTGTGGAGAATTTCCCACAGGTAAATGCATCGATGCCTTCCAAGATGGCAACTAACGTCAGAAATTCTAAGGAACAGAGACACAACAGAGAATACAGCGCAAGCCAACGCAGTAGCAAATATACACAAGAACGCGTTCACTTGCCACGGATTCTGCCGAGGGAAAACCAAAAACGAATTACCACAGGGGCCTCAGGAGAACACGGGTGCACCAAATGGTAGTTAGATCACGCCATTAAGGCGTCAAACGACCATGACAAGCAGCGGATCTTCCAATTATTCCGCAAGGTGTTCGCCAGCGGCGGAAAGCAGAGATATGCCACGTAGACAAAACGACAGATCCAGGGACATACAGCGTGCAATTAGCTGCACTAATAACAGCAGAAGCATATACAAGAGAGACGAACGCGACGCACATAGATACCGCAGCACAGTAGTAGACAACGGAACGGGACTACAGGGAGCCCGTCAACAGAGAAACAGATGCCAAATACAGACGACTCAGCCAAGCAATGGAACCATGTCACATTCCACAGTTTGGAAGAGCTACAGGAATCGAAAGGAGCTGGTCTACCACAGGAGTTAGTAGCAGAAATTGTGCGTAAAGCTAAAGGGGCACAGGAGAACCCGGCACGAAGACGATTACGGTTTAGTCGAGACGCGTATCGAGTGTCCCTCTACCATGACGTGGTTAAAATTTCTCGTCGGTGAAGTTGGGAGGGCGTGTGACGAGCAGAATTATTGATTAATTTTGCTCACACAATAAATGTCCCCCAAAACAATAATCACTGCGAAAAAGGACCGCCAGCATCACTCGCGTGCGAAGAATTGAGAGTGCCGTAACCGTATTAGAATACCTTCGCACCAATGGAAACCACGGCGAAGGTGGGAGCGCAGGAAATGCACGAAATATTAAACGTTGGTCAATAAATCACATGCAAATTGTAACAACTACACAAGCGGAATGTCAACCACAGCATTGGCAAAGCCAAGCCGACCGCTTGCGTAAGACACGGAAAATGAGTTGCATGTGGATTATACCAACAAGAATGCGCCGACAGACTTGGCGAACTCAAGCCAGCTGTTTGCACTGATCGACAACAACAACAACAACACCACAAGCAGACTTCAATTAATCGTGCGTTAATTACAACAACACGACTCAGTAGAATTTACCGAGTGCGTCAGCTCGGGAAATAGTACAACAACAACACGAGGCAGGAATGATAAGAAAAGAGACGACGACATAACAATCGCTGTGCTGAAAAGTGGCGCGGACATCACACAAAGGAGAAACACACAAATAGTGTTCAAACGCTGGTGGATAATTTAAATAATATTAACCACCAGCAGAAAGACATCATGCGTGCAACAACAACAGGACGTGCAAGAGCAACCACGTGCCGCTGCAACTACTACGCGCTTGACAGCAGCCGGACTTTTCCAGGAAAACGCTGAGGGTCGCCTAAGGTCAAGAGGAAAACACCAACAATGCCTTCACCTTAGCAACAGGAAGCGGTAGTCGGAGCAACGGCCAGCGGGACTGGAACAACAGATGGCTATAAAAGCGCCTGTAACCGGACACACGGTCGCTTTTCCTGCTAACACATCGCGCAAGTAAGTACCTTAGAAACGTTGCCGCACAGACGCCACGAGATCAGAAATCAGTACCAACGGACACACACACACACACACAAGCGCTGCAGTTACTACGAAAGCTGGATTTTAATCCACTCTCGTAGTGAACCAAAACTTGTTCGTCAACGTTAGAACGGTGGAAGTGGTTTGTCAATCCACCACCGTTGAAGTGAAAGACTCAAGACACGGACCTAGACACTAAGAAGTACTGCGTTTGCTACGTACGCTGGGCTTTTCAATCCGCCTTCATAGAAAACCAGGACTTGCTTCTCAAAGTCAAACCGGTGGAAGTGGTTTTTTTAGTTCACCACCGTTGAGACTGGAGACAGGACGACACAGCACCAAGTTCAGGAGCGGCCTTCATAAAGCCCATCATTTTTGTAATAACGTGTAAACCTAGAAATAAGAATAAGGATTTAATAAAGAAAGTTTACAACATTACAACGCCCGAGTATATTTTCTGTATACGACCCCTGGAGCCGCTGAGTTTTACCCCAGATATAAATTTGAGTCATTATAGTGGCGCCCGAGGAGGGACTATAAAAACAAGGAAATTCAACGCATCTGACGCCTACCCATTGTCTGTCTTCGCCATTAACCAAGAAAATCACAGGATGGGGAAAACAAGCTGGGTGTACTTGCTACGGAAAGATGAGTTAGGGATATTTGCGGAGGAATTCGGTTTGGAAGCTGCAGGCACAGTGGATGAGCTCCGAAAGCGGCTTTCTGAGTTTTCACAGAAACGGTACTGACTCAGGAACAACAATACCGGTTGATGAATCTGCAATGCAGGTATGTTAAAAGCACATCACTAAGGCCGGCTGCATCTATAGTTCCCAGCGAAACGTTGCAAGTGGACAGGCCAGAGGCATACACGGGTGCAACTCTAACAGCATGGAATCCAGAGATACGTAGAATACCACAGCATCCCTCCGTTTCACCTGCACCAATGGATCAACAATACAACGGGTCTACACAGTACGCCGCTGTTATTGATCAAGTACGGAAGTGGTCTCTTAACTTTGACGATGGGCGTGACCCACTAGCTTTTATCGAGCGGGTGGAAGAACTTGCAGATGTGTACAGCATCAACAAAGATTTCCTCCCGCGTACTATGCCTGAAAACTCTTGAGAGAACGTGGCGGGAATGGAGCACATATAGAAGGGATTTCTTGAAATTCTTATTACCGGCCCGTTTCATGAAGAAACTCGACGACCAGATCCGACAGCGTCACCAGAGGCATCGAGAGTCGTTCAAGCAGTATGTGCTCGAACTGCAAAATCTTATGCGACACGTGGAGTATTCGGAGGAGCAGAAGCTGGAAAGAATCTTCCCGAACATCGTGCCACAATATCAGCTACACGTGCGCCGTAAAGAAATTGGATCGCTACAGGAGCTGATAGAGATGGCCGAGGATTTCGAGAGCATACGGGGAGAAAGCGAACAGCTATCAGCGCCACCCACACAAAGGCGAACAGAGCAAGGTCCACCTCGAGAGGTAAGGAAACGACAGGTGACGGTAGAGAGCAAAGTGGCACTTTATATCCCAAAACAGCCTGCCGGCGTTGTGGCCAAAATGGTCACATAGCACGACTATGTCGCAACGCGCAGATACTGTTTTGTTGGGAGTGTGGCCGTAGTGGAGTTAGGACGATCGAGTGCTGCAACCAGAGTGCACCACCCAACAGAAGATTACCGTCAGACACGCAGCATGGAGCAGAGCAGCGGCACCAGACTTTACCATGGAAAACCGCATTGCACTGTGTCGGGCAACGAATCTGCGCTAACGTTTCTATTGGCACAGAAACTGTCACCGCGACGCTGGACACAGGTGCAACGCACAGTTTTATGAGCAGACGCCTAGCACACAAGGTACGCGCTTCTACCGGCAAATTTGGAAAAATCCAATACCATAGTGCTTATGGCAGACGGAAGTGCTAGGAGGGTCAAAGACACATTTGTGACGAATGTAAGGTTTGGAGGGCAGGCATGCCAGATAGAACTACTTATCATGCCTGACTCCAGCGATGATCTACTCCTGGGAGTGGATTTCATGACATGTCTGGGAACGACATTGAAGTGCGGCGATCAGGAGGTCACGCTGGGACCTCATAACGGTTGCGTGCAACCACGAGACTTTGCAACGTGAACAACCATCCGTGTGGAGAATTTCCCACAGGTAAATGCATCGATGCCTTCCAAGATGGCAACTAACGTCAGAAATTCTAAGGAACAGAGACACAACAGAGAATACAGCGCAAGCCAACGCAGTAGCAAATATACACAAGAACGCGTTCACTTGCCACGGATTCTGCCGAGGGAAAACCAAAAACGAATTACCACAGGGGCCTCAGGAGAACACGGGTGCACCAAATGGTAGTGAGATCACGCCATTAAGGCGTCAAACGACCATGACAAGCAGCGGATCTTCCAATTATTCCGCAAGGTGTTCGCCAGCGGCGGAAAGCAGAGATATGCCACGTAGACAAAACGACAGATCCAGGGACATACAGCGTGCAATTAGCTGCACTAATAACAGCAGAAGCATATACAAGAGAGACGAACGCGACGCACATAGATACCGCAGCACAGTAGTAGACAACGGAACGGGACTACAGGGAGCCCGTCAACAGAGAAACAGATGCCAAATACAGACGACTCAGCCAAGCAATGGAACCATGTCACATTCCACAGTTTGGAAGAGCTACAGGAATCGAAAGGAGCTGGTCTACCACAGGAGTTAGTAGCAGAAATTGTGCGTAAAGCTAAAGGGGCACAGGAGAACCCGGCACGAAGACGATTACGGTTTAGTCGAGACGCGTATCGAGTGTCCCTCTACCATGACGTGGTTAAAATTTCTCGTCGGTGAAGTTGGGAGGGCGTGTGACGAGCAGAATTATTGATTAATTTTGCTCACACAATAAATGTCCCCCAAAACAATAGTCACTGCGAAAAAGGACCGCCAGCATCACTCGCGTGCGAAGAATTGAGAGTGCCGTAACCGTATTAGAATACCTTCGCACCAATGGAAACCACGGCGAAGGTGGGAGTGCAGGAAATGCACGAAATATCAAACGTTGGTCAATAAATCACATGCAAATTGTAACAACTACACAAGCGGAATGTCAACCACAGCATTGGCAAAGCCAAGCCGGCCGCTTGCGTAAGACACGGAAAATGAGTTGCATGTGGATTATACCAACAAGAATGCGCCGACAGACTTGGCGAACTCAAGCCAGCTGTTTGCACTGATCGAACACAACAACAACACTACAAGCAGACTTCAATTAATCGTGCGTTAATTACAACAACACGACTCGGTAGAATTTACCGAGTGTGTCAGCTCGGGAAATAGTATATCAACTACACGAGGAAGAATTATAAGAAAAGCGACGACGACATAACAATCGCTGTGCTGACAAGTGGCGTGGACATCACACAAAGGAGAAACACACAAATAGTGTTCAAACGCTAATTTAAATAATATTAACCACCAGCAGAAAGAAATCATGCGTGCAACAACAACAGGACGTGCAACAGCAACCACGTGCCGCTGCAACTACTACGCGCTTAACAACAGCCGGACTTTTCCAGGAAAACGCTGAGGGTCGCCTAATGTCAAGAGGAAAACACCAACAATGCCTTCACCTTAGCAACAGGAAGCGGTAGTCGGAGCAACGGCCAGCGGGACTGGAACAACAACTAGAGGTTCAACAGATGGCTATAAAAGCGCCTGTAACCGGACACACGGTCGCTTTTCCTGCTAACACATCGCGCAAGTAAGTACCTTAGAAACGTTGCCGCACAGACGCCACGAGATCAGAAATCAGTACCAACGGACACACACACACACACAAGCGCTGCAGTTACTACGAAAGCTGGATTTTAATCCACTCTCGTAGTGAACCAAAACTTGTTCGTCAACGTTAGAACGGTGGAAGTGGTTTGTCAATCCACCACCGTTGAAGTGAAAGACTCAAGACACGGACCTAGACACTAAGAAGTACTGCGTTTGCTACGTACGCTGGGCTTTTCAATCCGCCTTCATAGAAAACCAGGACTTGCTTCTCAAAGTCAAACCGGTGGAAGTGGTTTTTTTAATTCACCACCGTTGAGACTGGAGACAGGACGACACAGCACCAAGTTCAGGAGCGGCCTTCATAAAGCCCATCATTTTTGTAATAACGTGTAAACCTAGAAATAAGAATAAGGATTTAATAAAGAAAGTTTACAACATTACAACGCCCGAGTATATTTTCTGTATACGACCCCTGGAGCCGCTGAGTTTTACCCCAGATATAAATTTGAGTCATTATAGTGGCGCCCGAGGAGGGACTATAAAAACAAGGAAATTCAACGCATCTGACGCCTACCCATTGTCTGTCTTCGCCATTAACCAAGAAAATCACAGGATGGGGAAAACAAGCTGGGTGTACTTGCTACGGAAAGATGAGTTGGGGATATTTGCGGAGGAATTCGGTTTGGAAGCTGCAGGCACAGTGGATGAGCTCCGAAAGCGGCTTTCTGAGTTTTCACAGAAACGGTACTGACTCAGGAACAACAATACCGGTTGATGAATCTGCAATGCAGGTATGTTAAAAGCACATCACTAAGGCCGGCTGCATCTATAGTTCCCAGCGAAACGTTGCAAGTGGACAGGCCAGAGGCATACACGGGTGCAACTCTAACAGCATGGAATCCAGAGATACGTAGAATACCACAGCATCCCTCCGTTTCATCTGCACCAATGGATCAACAATACAACGGGTCTACACAGTACGCCGCAGTTATTGATCAAGTACGGAAGTGGTCTCTTAACTTTGACGATGGGCGTGACCCACTAGCTTTTATCGAGCGGGTGGAAGAACTTGCAGATGTGTACAGCATCAACAAAGATTTCCTCCCGCGTACTATGCCTGAGAACTCTTGAGAGAACGCGCACTCATGTGGTTCAGAAACAACAATCGAGCGTGGCGGGAATGGAGCACATATAGAAGGGACTTCTTGAAATTCTTATTACCGGCCCGTTTCATGGAGAAACTCGACGACCAGATCCGACAGCGTCACCAGAGGCATCGAGAGTCGTTCAAGCAGTATGTGCTCGAACTGCAAAATCTTATGCGACACGTGGAGTATTCGGAGGAGCAGAAGCTGGAAAGAATCTTCCCGAACATCGTGCCACAATATCAGCTACACGTGCGCCGTAAAGAAATTGGATCGCTACAGGAGCTGATAGAGATGGCCGAGGATTTCGAGAGCATACGGGGAGAAGGCGAACAGCTATCAGCGCCACCCACACAAAGGCGAACAGAGCAAGGTCCACCTCGAGAGGTAAGGAAACGACAGGTGACGGTAGAGAGCAAAGTGGCACTTTATATCCCAAAACAGCCTGCCGGCGTTGTGGCCAAAATGGTCACATAGCACGACTATGTCGCAACGCGCAGATACTGTTTTGTTGGGAGTGTGGCCGTAGTGGAGTTAGGACGATCGAGTGCTGCAACCAGAGTGCACCACCCAACAGAAGATTACCGTCAGACACGCAGCATGGAGCAGAGCAGCGGCACCAGACTTTACCATGGAAAACCGCATTGCACTGTGTCGGGCAACGAATCTGCGCTAACGTTTCTATTGGCACAGAAACTGTCACCGCGACGCTGGACACAGGTGCAACGCACAGTTTTATGAGCAGACGCCTAGCACACAAGTTACGCGCTTCTACCGGCAAATTTGGAAAAATCCAATACCATAGTGCTTATGGCAGACGGAAGTGCTAGGAGGGTCAAAGACACATTTGTGACGAATGTAAGGTTTGGAGGGCAGGCATGCCAGATAGAACTACTTATCATGCCTGACTCCAGCGATGATCTACTCCTGGGAGTGGATTTCATGACATGTCTGGGAACGACATTGAAGTGCGGCGATCAGGAGGTCACGCTGGGACCTCATAACGGTTGCGTGCAACCACGAGACTTTGCAACGTGAACAACCATCCGTGTGGAGAATTTCCCACAGGTAAATGCATCGATGCCTTCCAAGATGGCAACTAACGTCAGAAATTCTAAGGAACAGAGACACAACAGAGAATACAGCGCAAGCCAACGCAGTAGCAAATATACACAAGAACGCGTTCACTTGCCACGGATTCTGCCGAGGGAAAACCAAAAACGAATTACCACAGGGGCCTCAGGAGAACACGGGTGCACCAAATGGTAGTGAGATCACGCCATTAAGGCGTCAAACGACCATGACAAGCAGCGGATCTTCCAATTATTCCGCAAGGTGTTCGCCAGCGGCGGAAAGCAGAGATATGCCACGTAGACAAAACGACAGATCCAGGGACATACAGCGTGCAATTAGCTGCACTAATAACAGCAGAAGCATATACAAGAGAGACGAACGCGACGCACATAGATACCGCAGCACAGTAGTAGACAACGGAACGGGACTACAGGGAGCCCGTCAACAGAGAAACAGATGCCAAATACAGACGACTCAGCCAAGCAATGGAACCATGTCACATTCCACAGTTTGGAAGAGCTACAGGAATCGAAAGGAGCTGGTCTACCACAGGAGTTAGTAGCAGAAATTGTGCGTAAAGCTAAAGGGGCACAGGAGAACCCGGCACGAAGACGATTACGGTTTAGTCGAGACGCGTATCGAGTGTCCCTCTACCATGACGTGGTTAAAATTTCTCGTCGGTGAAGTTGGGAGGGCGTGTGACGAGCAGAATTATTGATTAATTTTGCTCACACAATAAATGTCCCCCAAAACAATAGTCACTGCGAAAAAGGACCGCCAGCATCACTCGCGTGCGAAGAATTGAGAGTGCCGTAACCGTATTAGAATACCTTCGCACCAATGGAAACCACGGCGAAGGTGGGAGTGCAGGAAATGCACGAAATATCAAACGTTGGTCAATAAATCACATGCAAATTGTAACAACTACACAAGCGGAATGTCAACCACAGCATTGGCAAAGCCAAGCCGGCCGCTTGCGTAAGACACGGAAAATGAGTTGCATGTGGATTATACCAACAAGAATGCGCCGACAGACTTGGCGAACTCAAGCCAGCTGTTTGCACTGATCGAACACAACAACAACACTACAAGCAGACTTCAATTAATCGTGCGTTAATTACAACAACACGACTCGGTAGAATTTACCGAGTGTGTCAGCTCGGGAAATAGTATATCAACTACACGAGGAAGAATTATAAGAAAAGCGACGACGACATAACAATCGCTGTGCTGACAAGTGGCGTGGACATCACACAAAGGAGAAACACACAAATAGTGTTCAAACGCTAATTTAAATAATATTAACCACCAGCAGAAAGAAATCATGCGTGCAACAACAACAGGACGTGCAACAGCAACCACGTGCCGCTGCAACTACTACGCGCTTAACAACAGCCGGACTTTTCCAGGAAAACGCTGAGGGTCGCCTAATGTCAAGAGGAAAACACCAACAATGCCTTCACCTTAGCAACAGGAAGCGGTAGTCGGAGCAACGGCCAGCGGGACTGGAACAACAACTAGAGGTTCAACAGATGGCTATAAAAGCGCCTGTAACCGGACACACGGTCGCTTTTCCTGCTAACACATCGCGCAAGTAAGTACCTTAGAAACGTTGCCGCACAGACGCCACGAGATCAGAAATCAGTACCAACGGACACACACACACACACAAGCGCTGCAGTTACTACGAAAGCTGGATTTTAATCCACTCTCGTAGTGAACCAAAACTTGTTCGTCAACGTTAGAACGGTGGAAGTGGTTTGTCAATCCACCACCGTTGAAGTGAAAGACTCAAGACACGGACCTAGACACTAAGAAGTACTGCGTTTGCTACGTACGCTGGGCTTTTCAATCCGCCTTCATAGAAAACCAGGACTTGCTTCTCAAAGTCAAACCGGTGGAAGTGGTTTTTTTAATTCACCACCGTTGAGACTGGAGACAGGACGACACAGCACCAAGTTCAGGAGCGGCCTTCATAAAGCCCATCATTTTTGTAATAACGTGTAAACCTAGAAATAAGAATAAGGATTTAATAAAGAAAGTTTACAACATTACAACGCCCGAGTATATTTTCTGTATACGACCCCTGGAGCCGCTGAGTTTTACCCCAGATATAAATTTGAGTCATTATAGTGGCGCCCGAGGAGGGACTATAAAAACAAGGAAATTCAACGCATCTGACGCCTACCCATTGTCTGTCTTCGCCATTAACCAAGAAAATCACAGGATGGGGAAAACAAGCTGGGTGTACTTGCTACGGAAAGATGAGTTAGGGATATTTGCGGAGGAATTCGGTTTGGAAGCTGCAGGCACAGTGGATGAGCTCCGAAAGCGGCTTTCTGAGTTTTCACAGAAACGGTACTGACTCAGGAACAACAATACCGGTTGATGAATCTGCAATGCAGGTATGTTAAAAGCACATCACTAAGGCCGGCTGCATCTATAGTTCCCAGCGAAACGTTGCAAGTGGACAGGCCAGAGGCATACACGGGTGCAACTCTAACAGCATGGAATCCAGAGATACGTAGAATACCACAGCATCCCTCCGTTTCATCTGCACCAATGGATCAACAATACAACGGGTCTACACAGTACGCCGCAGTTATTGATCAAGTACGGAAGTGGTCTCTTAACTTTGACGATGGGCGTGACCCACTAGCTTTTATCGAGCGGGTGGAAGAACTTGCAGATGTGTACAGCATCAACAAAGATTTCCTCCCGCGTACTATGCCTGAGAACTCTTGAGAGAACGTGGCGGGAATGGAGCACATATAGAAGGGATTTCTTGAAATTCTTATTACCGGCCCGTTTCATGAAGAAACTCGACGACCAGATCCGACAGCGTCACCAGAGGCATCGAGAGTCGTTCAAGCAGTATGTGCTCGAACTGCAAAATCTTATGCGACACGTGGAGTATTCGGAGGAGCAGAAGCTGGAAAGAATCTTCCCGAACATCGTGCCACAATATCAGCTACACGTGCGCCGTAAAGAAATTGGATCGCTACAGGAGCTGATAGAGATGGCCGAGGATTTCGAGAGCATACGGGGAGAAAGCGAACAGCTATCAGCGCCACCCACACAAAGGCGAACAGAGCAAGGTCCACCTCGAGAGGTAAGGAAACGACAGGTGACGGTAGAGAGCAAAGTGGCACTTTATATCCCAAAACAGCCTGCCGGCGTTGTGGCCAAAATGGTCACATAGCACGACTATGTCGCAACGCGCAGATACTGTTTTGTTGGGAGTGTGGCCGTAGTGGAGTTAGGACGATCGAGTGCTGCAACCAGAGTGCACCACCCAACAGAAGATTACCGTCAGACACGCAGCATGGAGCAGAGCAGCGGCACCAGACTTTACCATGGAAAACCGCATTGCACTGTGTCGGGCAACGAATCTGCGCTAACGTTTCTATTGGCACAGAAACTGTCACCGCGACGCTGGACACAGGTGCAACGCACAGTTTTATGAGCAGACGCCTAGCACACAAGGTACGCGCTTCTACCGGCAAATTTGGAAAAATCCAATACCATAGTGCTTATGGCAGACGGAAGTGCTAGGAGGGTCAAAGACACATTTGTGACGAATGTAAGGTTTGGAGGGCAGGCATGCCAGATAGAACTACTTATCATGCCTGACTCCAGCGATGATCTACTCCTGGGAGTGGATTTCATGACATGTCTGGGAACGACATTGAAGTGCGGCGATCAGGAGGTCACGCTGGGACCTCATAACGGTTGCGTGCAACCACGAGACTTTGCAACGTGAACAACCATCCGTGTGGAGAATTTCCCACAGGTAAATGCATCGATGCCTTCCAAGATGGCAACTAACGTCAGAAATTCTAAGGAACAGAGACACAACAGAGAATACAGCGCAAGCCAACGCAGTAGCAAATATACACAAGAACGCGTTCACTTGCCACGGATTCTGCCGAGGGAAAACCAAAAACGAATTACCACAGGGGCCTCAGGAGAACACGGGTGCACCAAATGGTAGTGAGATCACGCCATTAAGGCGTCAAACGACCATGACAAGCAGCGGATCTTCCAATTATTCCGCAAGGTGTTCGCCAGCGGCGGAAAGCAGAGATATGCCACGTAGACAAAACGACAGATCCAGGGACATACAGCGTGCAATTAGCTGCACTAATAACAGCAGAAGCATATACAAGAGAGACGAACGCGACGCACATAGATACCGCAGCACAGTAGTAGACAACGGAACGGGACTACAGGGAGCCCGTCAACAGAGAAACAGATGCCAAATACAGACGACTCAGCCAAGCAATGGAACCATGTCACATTCCACAGTTTGGAAGAGCTACAGGAATCGAAAGGAGCTGGTCTACCACAGGAGTTAGTAGCAGAAATTGTGCGTAAAGCTAAAGGGGCACAGGAGAACCCGGCACGAAGACGATTACGGTTTAGTCGAGACGCGTATCGAGTGTCCCTCTACCATGACGTGGTTAAAATTTCTCGTCGGTGAAGTTGGGAGGGCGTGTGACGAGCAGAATTATTGATTAATTTTGCTCACACAATAAATGTCCCCCAAAACAATAGTCACTGCGAAAAAGGACCGCCAGCATCACTCGCGTGCGAAGAATTGAGAGTGCCGTAACCGTATTAGAATACCTTCGCACCAATGGAAACCACGGCGAAGGTGGGAGTGCAGGAAATGCACGAAATATCAAACGTTGGTCAATAAATCACATGCAAATTGTAACAACTACACAAGCGGAATGTCAACCACAGCATTGGCAAAGCCAAGCCGGCCGCTTGCGTAAGACACGGAAAATGAGTTGCATGTGGATTATACCAACAAGAATGCGCCGACAGACTTGGCGAACTCAAGCCAGCTGTTTGCACTGATCGAACACAACAACAACACTACAAGCAGACTTCAATTAATCGTGCGTTAATTACAACAACACGACTCGGTAGAATTTACCGAGTGTGTCAGCTCGGGAAATAGTATATCAACTACACGAGGAAGAATTATAAGAAAAGCGACGACGACATAACAATCGCTGTGCTGACAAGTGGCGTGGACATCACACAAAGGAGAAACACACAAATAGTGTTCAAACGCTAATTTAAATAATATTAACCACCAGCAGAAAGAAATCATGCGTGCAACAACAACAGGACGTGCAACAGCAACCACGTGCCGCTGCAACTACTACGCGCTTAACAACAGCCGGACTTTTCCAGGAAAACGCTGAGGGTCGCCTAATGTCAAGAGGAAAACACCAACAATGCCTTCACCTTAGCAACAGGAAGCGGTAGTCGGAGCAACGGCCAGCGGGACTGGAACAACAACTAGAGGTTCAACAGATGGCTATAAAAGCGCCTGTAACCGGACACACGGTCGCTTTTCCTGCTAACACATCGCGCAAGTAAGTACCTTAGAAACGTTGCCGCACAGACGCCACGAGATCAGAAATCAGTACCAACGGACACACACACACACACAAGCGCTGCAGTTACTACGAAAGCTGGATTTTAATCCACTCTCGTAGTGAACCAAAACTTGTTCGTCAACGTTAGAACGGTGGAAGTGGTTTGTCAATCCACCACCGTTGAAGTGAAAGACTCAAGACACGGACCTAGACACTAAGAAGTACTGCGTTTGCTACGTACGCTGGGCTTTTCAATCCGCCTTCATAGAAAACCAGGACTTGCTTCTCAAAGTCAAACCGGTGGAAGTGGTTTTTTTAATTCACCACCGTTGAGACTGGAGACAGGACGACACAGCACCAAGTTCAGGAGCGGCCTTCATAAAGCCCATCATTTTTGTAATAACGTGTAAACCTAGAAATAAGAATAAGGATTTAATAAAGAAAGTTTACAACATTACAACGCCCGAGTATATTTTCTGTATACGACCCCTGGAGCCGCTGAGTTTTACCCCAGATATAAATTTGAGTCATTATAGTGGCGCCCGAGGAGGGACTATAAAAACAAGGAAATTCAACGCATCTGACGCCTACCCATTGTCTGTCTTCGCCATTAACCAAGAAAATCACAGGATGGGGAAAACAAGCTGGGTGTACTTGCTACGGAAAGATGAGTTGGGGATATTTGCGGAGGAATTCGGTTTGGAAGCTGCAGGCACAGTGGATGAGCTCCGAAAGCGGCTTTCTGAGTTTTCACAGAAACGGTACTGACTCAGGAACAACAATACCGGTTGATGAATCTGCAATGCAGGTATGTTAAAAGCACATCACTAAGGCCGGCTGCATCTATAGTTCCCAGCGAAACGTTGCAAGTGGACAGGCCAGAGGCATACACGGGTGCAACTCTAACAGCATGGAATCCAGAGATACGTAGAATACCACAGCATCCCTCCGTTTCATCTGCACCAATGGATCAACAATACAACGGGTCTACACAGTACGCCGCAGTTATTGATCAAGTACGGAAGTGGTCTCTTAACTTTGACGATGGGCGTGACCCACTAGCTTTTATCGAGCGGGTGGAAGAACTTGCAGATGTGTACAGCATCAACAAAGATTTCCTCCCGCGTACTATGCCTGAGAACTCTTGAGAGAACGCGCACTCATGTGGTTCAGAAACAACAATCGAGCGTGGCGGGAATGGAGCACATATAGAAGGGACTTCTTGAAATTCTTATTACCGGCCCGTTTCATGGAGAAACTCGACGACCAGATCCGACAGCGTCACCAGAGGCATCGAGAGTCGTTCAAGCAGTATGTGCTCGAACTGCAAAATCTTATGCGACACGTGGAGTATTCGGAGGAGCAGAAGCTGGAAAGAATCTTCCCGAACATCGTGCCACAATATCAGCTACACGTGCGCCGTAAAGAAATTGGATCGCTACAGGAGCTGATAGAGATGGCCGAGGATTTCGAGAGCATACGGGGAGAAGGCGAACAGCTATCAGCGCCACCCACACAAAGGCGAACAGAGCAAGGTCCACCTCGAGAGGTAAGGAAACGACAGGTGACGGTAGAGAGCAAAGTGGCACTTTATATCCCAAAACAGCCTGCCGGCGTTGTGGCCAAAATGGTCACATAGCACGACTATGTCGCAACGCGCAGATACTGTTTTGTTGGGAGTGTGGCCGTAGTGGAGTTAGGACGATCGAGTGCTGCAACCAGAGTGCACCACCCAACAGAAGATTACCGTCAGACACGCAGCATGGAGCAGAGCAGCGGCACCAGACTTTACCATGGAAAACCGCATTGCACTGTGTCGGGCAACGAATCTGCGCTAACGTTTCTATTGGCACAGAAACTGTCACCGCGACGCTGGACACAGGTGCAACGCACAGTTTTATGAGCAGACGCCTAGCACACAAGTTACGCGCTTCTACCGGCAAATTTGGAAAAATCCAATACCATAGTGCTTATGGCAGACGGAAGTGCTAGGAGGGTCAAAGACACATTTGTGACGAATGTAAGGTTTGGAGGGCAGGCATGCCAGATAGAACTACTTATCATGCCTGACTCCAGCGATGATCTACTCCTGGGAGTGGATTTCATGACATGTCTGGGAACGACATTGAAGTGCGGCGATCAGGAGGTCACGCTGGGACCTCATAACGGTTGCGTGCAACCACGAGACTTTGCAACGTGAACAACCATCCGTGTGGAGAATTTCCCACAGGTAAATGCATCGATGCCTTCCAAGATGGCAACTAACGTCAGAAATTCTAAGGAACAGAGACACAACAGAGAATACAGCGCAAGCCAACGCAGTAGCAAATATACACAAGAACGCGTTCACTTGCCACGGATTTTGCCGAGGGAAAACCAAAAACGAATTACCACAGGGGCCTCAGGAGAACACGGGTGCACCAAATGGTAGTGAGATCACGCCATTAAGGCGTCAAACGACCATGACAAGCAGCGGATCTTCCAATTATTCCGCAAGGTGTTCGCCAGCGGCGGAAAGCAGAGATATGCCACGTAGACAAAACGACAGATCCAGGGACATACAGCGTGCAATTAGCTGCACTAATAACAGCAGAAGCATATACAAGAGAGACGAACGCGACGCACATAGATACCGCAGCACAGTAGTAGACAACGGAACGGGACTACAGGGAGCCCGTCAACAGAGAAACAGATGCCAAATACAGACGACTCAGCCAAGCAATGGAACCATGTCACATTCCACAGTTTGGAAGAGCTACAGGAATCGAAAGGAGCTGGTCTAACACAGGAGTTAGTAGCAGAAATTGTGCGTAAAGCTAAAGGGGCACAGGAGAACCCGGCACGAAGACGATTACGGTTTAGTCGAGACGCGTATCGAGTGTCCCTCTACCATGACGTGGTTAAAATTTCTCGTCGGTGAAGTTGGGAGGGCGTGTGACGAGCAGAATTATTGATTAATTTTGCTCACACAATAAATGTCCCCCAAAACAATAGTCACTGCGAAAAAGGACCGCCAGCATCACTCGTGTGCGAAGAATTGAGAGTGCCGTAACCGTATTAGAATACCTTCGCACCAATGGAAACCACGGCGAAGGTGGGAGCGCAGGAAATGCACGAAATATTAAACGTTGGTCAATAAATCACATGCAAATTGTAACAACTACACAAGCGGAATGTCAACCACAGCATTGGCAAAGCCAAGCCGACCGCTTGCGTAAGACACGGAAAATGAGTTGCATGTGGATTATACCAACAAGAATGCGCCGACAGACTTGGCGAACTCAAGCCAGCTGTTTGCACTGATCGAACACAACAACAACACTACAAGCAGACTTCAATTAATCGTGCGTTATTACAACAACACGACTCGGTAGAATTTACCGAGTGTGTCAGCTCGGGAAATAGTATATCAACTACACGAGGAAGAATTATAAGAAAAGCGACGACGACATAACAATCGCTGTGCTGACAAGTGGCGTGGACATCACACAAAGGAGAAACACACAAATAGTGTTCAAACGCTGGTGGATAATTTAAATAATATTAACCACCAGCAGAAAGAAATCATGCGTGCAACAACAACCGGACGTGCAACAGCAACCACGTGCCGCTGCAACTACTACGCGCTTAACAACAGCCGGACTTTTCCAGGAAAACGCTGAGGGTCGCCTAATGTCAAGAGGAAAACACCAACAATGCCTTCACCTTAGCAACAGGAAGCGGTAGTCGGAGCAACGGCCAGCGGGACTGGAACAACAACTAGAGGTTCAACAGATGGCTATAAAAGCGACTGTAACCGGACACACGGTCGCTTTTCCTGCTAACACATCGCGCAAGTAAGTACCTTAGAAACGTTGCCGCACAGACGCCACGAGATCAGAAATCAGTACCAACGGACACACACACACACACAAGCGCTGCAGTTACTACGAAAGCTGGATTTGAATCCACTCTCGTAGTGAACCAAAACTTGTTCGTCAACGTTAGAACGGTGGAAGTGGTTTGTCAATCCACCACCGTTGAAGTGAAAGACTCAAGACACGGACCTAGACACTAAGAAGTACTGCGTTTGCTACGTACGCTGGGCTTTTCAATCCGCCTTCATAGAAAACCAGGACTTGCTTCTCAAAGTCAAACCGGTGGAAGTGGTTTTTTTAATTCACCACCGTTGAGACTGGAGACAGGACGACACAGCACCAAGTTCAGGAGCGGCCTTCATAAAGCCCATCATTTTTGTAATAACGTGTAAACCTAGAAATAAGAATAAGGATTTAATAAAGAAAGTTTACAACATTACAACGCCCGAGTATATTTTCTGTATACGACCCCTGGAGCCGCTGAGTTTTACCCCAGATATAAATTTGAGTCATTATAGTGGCGCCCGAGGAGGGACTATAAAAACAAGGAAATTCAACGCATCTGACGCCTACCCATTGTCTGTCTTCGCCATTAACCAAGAAAATCACAGGATGGGGAAAACAAGCTGGGTGTACTTGCTACGGAAAGATGAGTTAGGGATATTTGCGGAGGAATTCGGTTTGGAAGCTGCAGGCACAGTGGATGAGCTCCGAAAGCGGCTTTCTGAGTTTTCACAGAAACGGTACTGACTCAGGAACAACAATACCGGTTGATGAATCTGCAATGCAGGTATGTTAAAAGCACATCACTAAGGCCGGCTGCATCTATAGTTCCCAGCGAAACGTTGCAAGTGGACAGGCCAGAGGCATACACGGGTGCAACTCTAACAGCATGGAATCCAGAGATACGTAGAATACCACAGCATCCCTCCGTTTCACCTGCACCAATGGATCAACAATACAACGGGTCTACACAGTACGCCGCTGTTATTGATCAAGTACGGAAGTGGTCTCTTAACTTTGACGATGGGCGTGACCCACTAGCTTTTATCGAGCGGGTGGAAGAACTTGCAGATGTGTACAGCATCAACAAAGATTTCCTCCCGCGTACTATGCCTGAAAACTCTTGAGAGAACGCGCACTCATGTGGTTCAGAAACAACAATCGAGCGTGGCGGGAATGGAGCACATATAGAAGGGACTTCTTGAAATTCTTATTACCGGCCCGTTTCATGGAGAAACTCGACGACCAGATCCGACAGCGTCACCAGAGGCATCGAGAGTCGTTCAAGCAGTATGTGCTCGAACTGCAAAATCTTATGCGACACGTGGAGTATTCGGAGGAGCAGAAGCTGGAAAGAATCTTCCCGAACATCGTGCCACAATATCAGCTACACGTGCGCCGTAAAGAAATTGGATCGCTACAGGAGCTGATAGAGATGGCCGAGGATTTCGAGAGCATACGGGGAGAAGGCGAACAGCTATCAGCGCCACCCACACAAAGGCGAACAGAGCAAGGTCCACCTCGAGAGGTAAGGAAACGACAGGTGACGGTAGAGAGCAAAGTGGCACTTTATATCCCAAAACAGCCTGCCGGCGTTGTGGCCAAAATGGTCACATAGCACGACTATGTCGCAACGCGCAGATACTGTTTTGTTGGGAGTGTGGCCGTAGTGGAGTTAGGACGATCGAGTGCTGCAACCAGAGTGCACCACCCAACAGAAGATTACCGTCAGACACGCAGCATGGAGCAGAGCAGCGGCACCAGACTTTACCATGGAAAACCGCATTGCACTGTGTCGGGCAACGAATCTGCGCTAACGTTTCTATTGGCACAGAAACTGTCACCGCGACGCTGGACACAGGTGCAACGCACAGTTTTATGAGCAGACGCCTAGCACACAAGTTACGCGCTTCTACCGGCAAATTTGGAAAAATCCAATACCATAGTGCTTATGGCAGACGGAAGTGCTAGGAGGGTCAAAGACACATTTGTGACGAATGTAAGGTTTGGAGGGCAGGCATGCCAGATAGAACTACTTATCATGCCTGACTCCAGCGATGATCTACTCCTGGGAGTGGATTTCATGACATGTCTGGGAACGACATTGAAGTGCGGCGATCAGGAGGTCACGCTGGGACCTCATAACGGTTGCGTGCAACCACGAGACTTTGCAACGTGAACAACCATCCGTGTGGAGAATTTCCCACAGGTAAATGCATCGATGCCTTCCAAGATGGCAACTAACGTCAGAAATTCTAAGGAACAGAGACACAACAGAGAATACAGCGCAAGCCAACGCAGTAGCAAATATACACAAGAACGCGTTCACTTGCCACGGATTCTGCCGAGGGAAAACCAAAAACGAATTACCACAGGGGCCTCAGGAGAACACGGGTGCACCAAATGGTAGTGAGATCACGCCATTAAGGCGTCAAACGACCATGACAAGCAGCGGATCTTCCAATTATTCCGCAAGGTGTTCGCCAGCGGCGGAAAGCAGACATATGCCACGTAGACAAAACGACAGATCCAGGGACATACAGCGTGCAATTAGCTGCACTAATAACAGCAGAAGCATATACAAGAGAGACGAACGCGACGCACATAGATACCGCAGCACAGTAGTAGACAACGGAACGGGACTACAGGGAGCCCGTCAACAGAGAAACAGATGCCAAATACAGACGACTCAGCCAAGCAATGGAACCATGTCACATTCCACAGTTTGGAAGAGCTACAGGAATCGAAAGGAGCTGGTCTACCACAGGAGTTAGTAGCAGAAATTGTGCGTAAAGCTAAAGGGGCACAGGAGAACCCGGCACGAAGACGATTACGGTTTACGAGTGTCCCTCTACCATGACGTGGTTAAAATTTCTCGTCGGTGAAGTTGGGAGGGCGTGTGACGAGCAGATTTATTGATTAATTTTGCTCACACAATAAATGTCCCCCAAAACAATAGTCACTGCGAAAAAGGACCGCCAGCATCACTGGCGTGCGAAGAATTGAGAGTGCCGTAACCAATCAGCTTGCGCGGCCCCATCAACGCTTAATATTATTTATTAGAATACCTTCGCACCAATGGAAACCACGGCGAAGGTGGGAGCGCAGGAAATGCACGAAATATTAAACGTTGGTCAATAAATCACATGCAAATTGTAACAACTACACAAGCGGAATGTCAACCACAGCATTGGCAAAGCCAAGCCGGCCGCTTGCGTAAGACACGGAAAATGAGTTGCATGTGGATTATACCAACAAGAATGCGCCGACAGACTTGGCGAACTCAAGCCAGCTGTTTGCACTGATCGAACACAACAACAACACTACAAGCAGACTTCAATTAATCGTGCGTTAATTACAACAACACGACTCGGTAGAATTTACCGAGTGTGTCAGCTCGGGAAATAGTATATCAACTACACGAGGAAGAATTATAAGAAAAGCGACGACGACATAACAATCGCTGTGCTGACAAGTGGCGTGGACATCACACAAAGGAGAAACACACAAATAGTGTTCAAACGCTGGTGGATAATTTAAATAATATTAACTACCAGCAGAAAGAAATCATGCGTGCAACAACAACAGGACGTGCAACAGCAACCACGTGCCGCTGCAACTACTACGCGCTTAACAACAGCCGGACTTTTCCAGGAAAACGCTGAGGGTCGCCTAATGTCAAGAGGAAAACACCAACAATGCCTTCACCTTAGCAACAGGAAGCGGTAGTCGGAGCAACGGCCAGCGGGACTGGAACAACAACTAGAGGTTCAACAGATGGCTATAAAAGCGCCTGCAACCGGACACACGGTCGCTTTTCCTGCTAACACATCGCGCAAGTAAGTACCTTAGAAACGTTGCCGCACAGACGCCACGAGATCAGAAATCAGTACCAACGGACACACACACACACACAAGCGCTGCAGTTACTACGAAAGCTGGATTTGAATCCACTCTCGTAGTGAACCAAAACTTGTTCGTCAACGTTAGAACGGTGGAAGTGGTTTGTCAATCCACCACCGTTGAAGTGAAAGACTCAAGACACGGACCTAGACACTAAGAAGTACTGCGTTTGCTACGTACGCTGGGCTTTTCAATCCGCCTTCATAGAAAACCAGGACTTGCTTCTCAAAGTCAAACCGGTGGAAGTGGTTTTTTTAATTCACCACCGTTGAGACTGGAGACAGGACGACACAGCACCAAGTTCAGGAGCGGCCTTCATAAAGCCCATCATTTTTGTAATAACGTGTAAACCTAGAAATAAGAATAAGGATTTAATAAAGAAAGTTTACAACATTACAACGCCCGAGTATATTTTCTGTATACGACCCCTGGAGCCGCTGAGTTTTACCCCAGATATAAATTTGAGTCATTATAGTGGCGCCCGAGGAGGGACTATAAAAACAAGGAAATTCAACGCATCTGACGCCTACCCATTGTCTGTCTTCGCCATTAACCAAGAAAATCACAGGATGGGGAAAACAAGCTGGGTGTACTTGCTACGGAAAGATGAGTTAGGGATATTTGCGGAGGAATTCGGTTTGGAAGCTGCAGGCACAGTGGATGAGCTCCGAAAGCGGCTTTCTGAGTTTTCACAGAAACGGTACTGACTCAGGAACAACAATACCGGTTGATGAATCTGCAATGCAGGTATGTTAAAAGCACATCACTAAGGCCGGCTGCATCTATAGTTCCCAGCGAAACGTTGCAAGTGGACAGGCCAGAGGCATACACGGGTGCAACTCTAACAGCATGGAATCCAGAGATACGTAGAATACCACAGCATCCCTCCGTTTCACCTGCACCAATGGATCAACAATACAACGGGTCTACACAGTACGCCGCTGTTATTGATCAAGTACGGAAGTGGTCTCTTAACTTTGACGATGGGCGTGACCCACTAGCTTTTATCGAGCGGGTGGAAGAACTTGCAGATGTGTACAGCATCAACAAAGATTTCCTCCCGCGTACTATGCCTGAAAACTCTTGAGAGAACGCGCACTCATGTGGTTCAGAAACAACAATCGAGCGTGGCGGGAATGGAGCACATATAGAAGGGACTTCTTGAAATTCTTATTACCGGCCCGTTTCATGGAGAAACTCGACGACCAGATCCGACAGCGTCACCAGAGGCATCGAGAGTCGTTCAAGCAGTATGTGCTCGAACTGCAAAATCTTATGCGACACGTGGAGTATTCGGAGGAGCAGAAGCTGGAAAGAATCTTCCCGAACATCGTGCCACAATATCAGCTACACGTGCGCCGTAAAGAAATTGGATCGCTACAGGAGCTGATAGAGATGGCCGAGGATTTCGAGAGCATACGGGGAGAAGGCGAACAGCTATCAGCGCCACCCACACAAAGGCGAACAGAGCAAGGTCCACCTCGAGAGGTAAGGAAACGACAGGTGACGGTAGAGAGCAAAGTGGCACTTTATATCCCAAAACAGCCTGCCGGCGTTGTGGCCAAAATGGTCACATAGCACGACTATGTCGCAACGCGCAGATACTGTTTTGTTGGGAGTGTGGCCGTAGTGGAGTTAGGACGATCGAGTGCTGCAACCAGAGTGCACCACCCAACAGAAGATTACCGTCAGACACGCAGCATGGAGCAGAGCAGCGGCACCAGACTTTACCATGGAAAACCGCATTGCACTGTGTCGGGCAACGAATCTGCGCTAACGTTTCTATTGGCACAGAAACTGTCACCGCGACGCTGGACACAGGTGCAACGCACAGTTTTATGAGCAGACGCCTAGTACACAAGTTACGCGCTTCTACCGGCAAATTTGGAAAAATCCAATACCATAGTGCTTATGGCAGACGGAAGTGCTAGGAGGGTCAAAGACACATTTGTGACGAATGTAAGGTTTGGAGGGCAGGCATGCCAGATAGAACTACTTATCATGCCTGACTCCAGCGATGATCTACTCCTGGGAGTGGATTTCATGACATGTCTGGGAACGACATTGAAGTGCGGCGATCAGGAGGTCACGCTGGGACCTCATAACGGTTGCGTGCAACCACGAGACTTTGCAACGTGAACAACCATCCGTGTGGAGAATTTCCCACAGGTAAATGCATCGATGCCTTCCAAGATGGCAACTAACGTCAGAAATTCTAAGGAACAGAGACACAACAGAGAATACAGCGCAAGCCAACGCAGTAGAAATATACACAAGAACGCGTTCACTTGCCACGGATTTTGCCGAGGGAAAACCAAAAACGAATTACCACAGGGGCCTCAGGAGAACACGGGTGCACCAAATGGTAGTGAGATCACGCCATTAAGGCGTCAAACGACCATGACAAGCAGCGGATCTTCCAATTATTCCGCAAGGTGTTCGCCAGCGGCGGAAAGCAGAGATATGCCACGTAGACAAAACGACAGATCCAGGGACATACAGCGTGCAATTAGCTGCACTAATAACAGCAGAAGCATATACAAGAGAGACGAACGCGACGCACATAGATACCGCAGCACAGTAGTAGACAACGGAACGGGACTACAGGGAGCCCGTCAACAGAGAAACAGATGCCAAATACAGACGACTCAGCCAAGCAATGGAACCATGTCACATTCCACAGTTTGGAAGAGCTACAGGAATCGAAAGGAGCTGGTCTACCACAGGAGTTAGTAGCAGAAATTGTGCGTAAAGCTAAAGGGGCACAGGAGAACCCGGCACGAAGACGATTACGGTTTAGTCGAGACGCGTATCGAGTGTCCCTCTACCATGACGTGGTTAAAATTTCTCGTCGGTGAAGTTGGGAGGGCGTGTGACGAGCAGAATTATTGATTAATTTTGCTCACACAATAAATGTCCCCCAAAACAATAGTCACTGCGAAAAAGGACCGCCAGCATCACTCGCGTGCGAAGAATTGAGAGTGCCGTAACCGTATTAGAATACCTTCGCACCAATGGAAACCACGGCGAAGGTGGGAGCGCAGGAAATGCACGAAATATTAAACGTTGGTCAATAAATCACATGCAAATTGTAACAACTACACAAGCGGAATGTCAACCACAGCATTGGCAAAGCCAAGCCGGCCGCTTGCGTAAGACACGGAAAATGAGTTGCATGTGGATTATACCAACAAGAATGCGCCGACAGACTTGGCGAACTCAAGCCAGCTGTTTGCACTGATCGAACACAACAACAACACTACAAGCAGACTTCAATTAATTGTGCGTTAATTACAACAACACGACTCGGTAGAATTTACCGAGTGTGTCAGCTCGGGAAATAGTATATCAACTACACGAGGAAGAATTATAAGAAAAGCGACGACGACATAACAATCGCTGTGCTGACAAGTGGCGTGGACATCACACAAAGGAGAAACACACAAATAGTGTTCAAACGCTGGTGGATAATTTAAATAATATTAACCACCAGCAGAAAGAAATCATGCGTGCAACAACAACAGGACGTGCAACAGCAACCACGTGCCGCTGCAACTACTACGCGCTTAACAACAGCCGGACTTTTCCAGGAAAACGCTGAGGGTCGCCTAATGTCAAGAGGAAAACACCAACAATGCCTTCACCTTAGCAACAGGAAGCGGTAGTCGGAGCAACGGCCAGCGGGACTGGAACAACAACTAGAGGTTCAACAGATGGCTATAAAAGCGCCTGTAACCGGACACACGGTCGCTTTTCCTGCTAACACATCGCGCAAGTAAGTACCTTAGAAACGTTGCCGCACAGACGCCACGAGATCAGAAATCAGTACCAACGGACACACACACACACACAAGCGCTGCAGTTACTACGAAAGCTGGATTTGAATCCACTCTCGTAGTGAACCAAAACTTGTTCGTCAACGTTAGAACGGTGGAAGTGGTTTGTCAATCCACCACCGTTGAAGTGAAAGACTCAAGACACGGACCTAGACACTAAGAAGTACTGCGTTTGCTACGTACGCTGGGCTTTTCAATCCGCCTTCATAGAAAACCAGGACTTGCTTCTCAAAGTCAAACCGGTGGAAGTGGTTTTTTTAATTCACCACCGTTGAGACTGGAGACAGGACGACACAGCACCAAGTTCAGGAGCGGCCTTCATAAAGCCCATCATTTTTGTAATAACGTGTAAACCTAGAAATAAGAATAAGGATTTAATAAAGAAAGTTTACAACATTACAACGCCCGAGTATATTTTCTGTATACGACCCCTGGAGCCGCTGAGTTTTACCCCAGATATAAATTTGAGTCATTATAGTGGCGCCCGAGGAGGGACTATAAAAACAAGGAAATTCAACGCATCTGACGCCTACCCATTGTCTGTCTTCGCCATTAACCAAGAAAATCACAGGATGGGGAAAACAAGCTGGGTGTACTTGCTACGGAAAGATGAGTTAGGGATATTTGCGGAGGAATTCGGTTTGGAAGCTGCAGGCACAGTGGATGAGCTCCGAAAGCGGCTTTCTGAGTTTTCACAGAAACGGTACTGACTCAGGAACAACAATACCGGTTGATGAATCTGCAATGCAGGTATGTTAAAAGCACATCACTAAGGCCGGCTGCATCTATAGTTCCCAGCGAAACGTTGCAAGTGGACAGGCCAGAGGCATACACGGGTGCAACTCTAACAGCATGGAATCCAGAGATACGTAGAATACCACAGCATCCCTCCGTTTCACCTGCACCAATGGATCAACAATACAACGGGTCTACACAGTACGCCGCTGTTATTGATCAAGTACGGAAGTGGTCTCTTAACTTTGACGATGGGCGTGACCCACTAGCTTTTATCGAGCGGGTGGAAGAACTTGCAGATGTGTACAGCATCAACAAAGATTTCCTCCCGCGTACTATGGCTGAAAACTCTTGAGAGAACGCGCACTCATGTGGTTCAGAAACAACAATCGAGCGTGGCGGGAATGGAGCACATATAGAAGGGACTTCTTGAAATTCTTATTACCGGCCCGTTTCATGGAGAAACTCGACGACCAGATCCGACAGCGTCACCAGAGGCATCGAGAGTCGTTCAAGCAGTATGTGCTCGAACTGCAAAATCTTATGCGACACGTGGAGTATTCGGAGGAGCAGAAGCTGGAAAGAATCTTCCCGAACATCGTGCCACAATATCAGCTACACGTGCGCCGTAAAGAAATTGGATCGCTACAGGAGCTGATAGAGATGGCCGAGGATTTCGAGAGCATACGGGGAGAAGGCGAACAGCTATCAGCGCCACCCACACAAAGGCGAACAGAGCAAGGTCCACCTCGAGAGGTAAGGAAACGACAGGTGACGGTAGAGAGCAAAGTGGCACTTTATATCCCAAAACAGCCTGCCGGCGTTGTGGCCAAAATGGTCACATAGCACGACTATGTCGCAACGCGCAGATACTGTTTTGTTGGGAGTGTGGCCGTAGTGGAGTTAGGACGATCGAGTGCTGCAACCAGAGTGCACCACCCAACAGAAGATTACCGTCAGACACGCAGCATGGAGCAGAGCAGCGGCACCAGACTTTACCATGGAAAACCGCATTGCACTGTGTCGGGCAACGAATCTGCGCTAACGTTTCTATTGGCACAGAAACTGTCACCGCGACGCTGGACACAGGTGCAACGCACAGTTTTATGAGCAGACGCCTAGTACACAAGTTACGCGCTTCTACCGGCAAATTTGGAAAAATCCAATACCATAGTGCTTATGGCAGACGGAAGTGCTAGGAGGGTCAAAGACACATTTGTGACGAATGTAAGGTTTGGAGGGCAGGCATGCCAGATAGAACTACTTATCATGCCTGACTCCAGCGATGATCTACTCCTGGGAGTGGATTTCATGACATGTCTGGGAACGACATTGAAGTGCGGCGATCAGGAGGTCACGCTGGGACCTCATAACGGTTGCGTGCAACCACGAGACTTTGCAACGTGAACAACCATCCGTGTGGAGAATTTCCCACAGGTAAATGCATCGATGCCTTCCAAGATGGCAACTAACGTCAGAAATTCTAAGGAACAGAGACACAACAGAGAATACAGCGCAAGCCAACGCAGTAGCAAATATACACAAGAACGCGTTCACTTGCCACGGATTTTGCCGAGGGAAAACCAAAAACGAATTACCACAGGGGCCTCAGGAGAACACGGGTGCACCAAATGGTAGTGAGATCACGCCATTAAGGCGTCAAACGACCATGACAAGCAGCGGATCTTCCAATTATTCCGCAAGGTGTTCGCCAGCGGCGGAAAGCAGAGATATGCCACGTAGACAAAACGACAGATCCAGGGACATACAGCGTGCAATTAGCTGCACTAATAACAGCAGAAGCATATACAAGAGAGACGAACGCGACGCACATAGATACCGCAGCACAGTAGTAGACAACGGAACGGGACTACAGGGAGCCCGTCAACAGAGAAACAGATGCCAAATACAGACGACTCAGCCAAGCAATGGAACCATGTCACATTCCACAGTTTGGAAGAGCTACAGGAATCGAAAGGAGCTGGTCTACCACAGGAGTTAGTAGCAGAAATTGTGCGTAAAGCTAAAGGGGCACAGGAGAACCCGGCACGAAGACGATTACGGTTTAGTCGAGACGCGTATCGAGTGTCCCTCTACCATGACGTGGTTAAAATTTCTCGTCGGTGAAGTTGGGAGGGCGTGTGACGAGCAGAATTATTGATTAATTTTGCTCACACAATAAATGTCCCCCAAAACAATAGTCACTGCGAAAAAGGACCGCCAGCATCACTCGCGTGCGAAGAATTGAGAGTGCCGTAACCGTATTAGAATACCTTCGCACCAATGGAAACCACGGCGAAGGTGGGAGCGCAGGAAATGCACGAAATATTAAACGTTGGTCAATAAATCACATGCAAATTGTAACAACTACACAAGCGGAATGTCAACCACAGCATTGGCAAAGCCAAGCCGGCCGCTTGCGTAAGACACGGAAAATGAGTTGCATGTGGATTATACCAACAAGAATGCGCCGACAGACTTGGCGAACTCAAGCCAGCTGTTTGCACTGATCGAACACAACAACAACACTACAAGCAGACTTCAATTAATTGTGCGTTAATTACAACAACACGACTCGGTAGAATTTACCGAGTGTGTCAGCTCGGGAAATAGTATATCAACTACACGAGGAAGAATTATAAGAAAAGCGACGACGACATAACAATCGCTGTGCTGACAAGTGGCGTGGACATCACACAAAGGAGAAACACACAAATAGTGTTCAAACGCTGGTGGATAATTTAAATAATATTAACCACCAGCAGAAAGAAATCATGCGTGCAACAACAACAGGACGTGCAACAGCAACCACGTGCCGCTGCAACTACTACGCGCTTAACAACAGCCGGACTTTTCCAGGAAAACGCTGAGGGTCGCCTAATGTCAAGAGGAAAACACCAACAATGCCTTCACCTTAGCAACAGGAAGCGGTAGTCGGAGCAACGGCCAGCGGGACTGGAACAACAACTAGAGGTTCAACAGATGGCTATAAAAGCGCCTGTAACCGGACACACGGTCGCTTTTCCTGCTAACACATCGCGCAAGTAAGTACCTTAGAAACGTTGCCGCACAGACGCCACGAGATCAGAAATCAGTACCAACGGACACACACACACACACAAGCGCTGCAGTTACTACGAAAGCTGGATTTGAATCCACTCTCGTAGTGAACCAAAACTTGTTCGTCAACGTTAGAACGGTGGAAGTGGTTTGTCAATCCACCACCGTTGAAGTGAAAGACTCAAGACACGGACCTAGACACTAAGAAGTACTGCGTTTGCTACGTACGCTGGGCTTTTCAATCCGCCTTCATAGAAAACCAGGACTTGCTTCTCAAAGTCAAACCGGTGGAAGTGGTTTTTTTAATTCACCACCGTTGAGACTGGAGACAGGACGACACAGCACCAAGTTCAGGAGCGGCCTTCATAAAGCCCATCATTTTTGTAATAACGTGTAAACCTAGAAATAAGAATAAGGATTTAATAAAGAAAGTTTACAACATTACAACGCCCGAGTATATTTTCTGTATACGACCCCTGGAGCCGCTGAGTTTTACCCCAGATATAAATTTGAGTCATTATAGTGGCGCCCGAGGAGGGACTATAAAAACAAGGAAATTCAACGCATCTGACGCCTACCCATTGTCTGTCTTCGCCATTAACCAAGAAAATCACAGGATGGGGAAAACAAGCTGGGTGTACTTGCTACGGAAAGATGAGTTAGGGATATTTGCGGAGGAATTCGGTTTGGAAGCTGCAGGCACAGTGGATGAGCTCCGAAAGCGGCTTTCTGAGTTTTCACAGAAACGGTACTGACTCAGGAACAACAATACCGGTTGATGAATCTGCAATGCAGGTATGTTAAAAGCACATCACTAAGGCCGGCTGCATCTATAGTTCCCAGCGAAACGTTGCAAGTGGACAGGCCAGAGGCATACACGGGTGCAACTCTAACAGCATGGAATCCAGAGATACGTAGAATACCACAGCATCCCTCCGTTTCACCTGCACCAATGGATCAACAATACAACGGGTCTACACAGTACGCCGCTGTTATTGATCAAGTACGGAAGTGGTCTCTTAACTTTGACGATGGGCGTGACCCACTAGCTTTTATCGAGCGGGTGGAAGAACTTGCAGATGTGTACAGCATCAACAAAGATTTCCTCCCGCGTACTATGGCTGAAAACTCTTGAGAGAACGCGCACTCATGTGGTTCAGAAACAACAATCGAGCGTGGCGGGAATGGAGCACATATAGAAGGGACTTCTTGAAATTCTTATTACCGGCCCGTTTCATGGAGAAACTCGACGACCAGATCCGACAGCGTCACCAGAGGCATCGAGAGTCGTTCAAGCAGTATGTGCTCGAACTGCAAAATCTTATGCGACACGTGGAGTATTCGGAGGAGCAGAAGCTGGAAAGAATCTTCCCGAACATCGTGCCACAATATCAGCTACACGTGCGCCGTAAAGAAATTGGATCGCTACAGGAGCTGATAGAGATGGCCGAGGATTTCGAGAGCATACGGGGAGAAGGCGAACAGCTATCAGCGCCACCCACACAAAGGCGAACAGAGCAAGGTCCACCTCGAGAGGTAAGGAAACGACAGGTGACGGTAGAGAGCAAAGTGGCACTTTATATCCCAAAACAGCCTGCCGGCGTTGTGGCCAAAATGGTCACATAGCACGACTATGTCGCAACGCGCAGATACTGTTTTGTTGGGAGTGTGGCCGTAGTGGAGTTAGGACGATCGAGTGCTGCAACCAGAGTGCACCACCCAACAGAAGATTACCGTCAGACACGCAGCATGGAGCAGAGCAGCGGCACCAGACTTTACCATGGAAAACCGCATTGCACTGTGTCGGGCAACGAATCTGCGCTAACGTTTCTATTGGCACAGAAACTGTCACCGCGACGCTGGACACAGGTGCAACGCACAGTTTTATGAGCAGACGCCTAGTACACAAGTTACGCGCTTCTACCGGCAAATTTGGAAAAATCCAATACCATAGTGCTTATGGCAGACGGAAGTGCTAGGAGGGTCAAAGACACATTTGTGACGAATGTAAGGTTTGGAGGGCAGGCATGCCAGATAGAACTACTTATCATGCCTGACTCCAGCGATGATCTACTCCTGGGAGTGGATTTCATGACATGTCTGGGAACGACATTGAAGTGCGGCGATCAGGAGGTCACGCTGGGACCTCATAACGGTTGCGTGCAACCACGAGACTTTGCAACGTGAACAACCATCCGTGTGGAGAATTTCCCACAGGTAAATGCATCGATGCCTTCCAAGATGGCAACTAACGTCAGAAATTCTAAGGAACAGAGACACAACAGAGAATACAGCGCAAGCCAACGCAGTAGCAAATATACACAAGAACGCGTTCACTTGCCACGGATTTTGCCGAGGGAAAACCAAAAACGAATTACCACAGGGGCCTCAGGAGAACACGGGTGCACCAAATGGTAGTGAGATCACGCCATTAAGGCGTCAAACGACCATGACAAGCAGCGGATCTTCCAATTATTCCGCAAGGTGTTCGCCAGCGGCGGAAAGCAGAGATATGCCACGTAGACAAAACGACAGATCCAGGGACATACAGCGTGCAATTAGCTGCACTAATAACAGCAGAAGCATATACAAGAGAGACGAACGCGACGCACATAGATACCGCAGCACAGTAGTAGACAACGGAACGGGACTACAGGGAGCCCGTCAACAGAGAAACAGATGCCAAATACAGACGACTCAGCCAAGCAATGGAACCATGTCACATTCCACAGTTTGGAAGAGCTACAGGAATCGAAAGGAGCTGGTCTACCACAGGAGTTAGTAGCAGAAATTGTGCGTAAAGCTAAAGGGGCACAGGAGAACCCGGCACGAAGACGATTACGGTTTAGTCGAGACGCGTATCGAGTGTCCCTCTACCATGACGTGGTTAAAATTTCTCGTCGGTGAAGTTGGGAGGGCGTGTGACGAGCAGAATTATTGATTAATTTTGCTCACACAATAAATGTCCCCCAAAACAATAGTCACTGCGAAAAAGGACCGCCAGCATCACTCGCGTGCGAAGAATTGAGAGTGCCGTAACCGTATTAGAATACCTTCGCACCAATGGAAACCACGGCGAAGGTGGGAGCGCAGGAAATGCACGAAATATTAAACGTTGGTCAATAAATCACATGCAAATTGTAACAACTACACAAGCGGAATGTCAACCACAGCATTGGCAAAGCCAAGCCGGCCGCTTGCGTAAGACACGGAAAATGAGTTGCATGTGGATTATACCAACAAGAATGCGCCGACAGACTTGGCGATCTCAAGCCAGCTGTTTGCACTGATCGAGCACAACAACAACACTACAAGCAGACTTCAATTAATTGTGCGTTAATTACAACAACACGACTCGGTAGAATTTACCGAGTGTGTCAGCTCGGGAAATAGTATATCAACTACACGAGGAAGAATTATAAGAAAAGCGACGACGACATAACAATCGCTGTGCTGACAAGTGGCGTGGACATCACACAAAGGAGAAACACACAAATAGTGTTCAAACGCTGGTGGATAATTTAAATAATATTAACCACCAGCAGAAAGAAATCATGCGTGCAACAACAACAGGACGTGCAACAGCAACCACGTGCCGCTGCAACTACTACGCGCTTAACAACAGCCGGACTTTTCCAGGAAAACGCTGAGGGTCGCCTAATGTCAAGAGGAAAACACCAACAATGCCTTCACCTTAGCAACAGGAAGCGGTAGTCGGAGCAACGGCCAGCGGGACTGGAACAACAACTAGAGGTTCAACAGATGGCTATAAAAGCGCCTGTAACCGGACACACGGTCGCTTTTCCTGCTAACACATCGCGCAAGTAAGTACCTTAGAAACGTTGTCGCAGAGACGCCACGAGATCAGAAATCAGTACCAACGGACACACACACACACACAAGCGCTGCAGTTACTACGAAAGCTGGATTTTAATCCACTCTCGTAGTGAACCAAAACTTGTTCGTCAACGTTAGAACGGTGGAAGTGGTTTGTCAATCCACCACCGTTGAAGTGAAAGACTCAAGACACGGACCTAGACACTAAGAAGTACTGCGTTTGCTACGTACGCTGGGCTTTTCAATCCGCCTTCATAGAAAACCAGGACTTGCTTCTCAAAGTCAAACCGGTGGAAGTGGTTTTTTTAATTCACCACCGTTGAGACTGGAGACAGGACGACACAGCACCAAGTTCAGGAGCGGCCTTCATAAAGCCCATCATTTTTGTAATAACGTGTAAACCTAGAAATAAGAATAAGGATTTAATAAAGAAAGTTTACAACATTACAACGCCCGAGTATATTTTCTGTATACGACCCCTGGAGCCGCTGAGTTTTACCCCAGATATAAATTTGAGTCATTATAGTGGCGCCCGAGGAGGGACTATAAAAACAAGGAAATTCAACGCATCTGACGCCTACCCATTGTCTGTCTTCGCCATTAACCAAGAAAATCACAGGATGGGGAAAACAAGCTGGGTGTACTTGCTACGGAAAGATGAGTTAGGGATATTTGCGGAGGAATTCGGTTTGGAAGCTGCAGGCACAGTGGATGAGCTCCGAAAGCGGCTTTCTGAGTTTTCACAGAAACGGTACTGACTCAGGAACAACAATACCGGTTGATGAATCTGCAATGCAGGTATGTTAAAAGCACATCACTAAGGCCGGCTGCATCTATAGTTCCCAGCGAAACGTTGCAAGTGGACAGGCCAGAGGCATACACGGGTGCAACTCTAACAGCATGGAATCCAGAGATACGTAGAATACCACAGCATCCCTCCGTTTCACCTGCACCAATGGATCAACAATACAACGGGTCTACACAGTACGCCGCTGTTATTGATCAAGTACGGAAGTGGTCTCTTAACTTTGACGATGGGCGTGACCCACTAGCTTTTATCGAGCGGGTGGAAGAACTTGCAGATGTGTACAGCATCAACAAAGATTTCCTCCCGCGTACTATGCCTGAAAACTCTTGAGAGAACGCGCACTCATGTGGTTCAGAAACAACAATCGAGCGTGGCGGGAATGGAGCACATATAGAAGGGACTTCTTGAAATTCTTATTACCGGCCCGTTTCATGGAGAAACTCGACGACCAGATCCGACAGCGTCACCAGAGGCATCGAGAGTCGTTCAAGCAGTATGTGCTCGAACTGCAAAATCTTATGCGACACGTGGAGTATTCGGAGGAGCAGAAGCTGGAAAGAATCTTCCCGAACATCGTGCCACAATATCAGCTACACGTGCGCCGTAAAGAAATTGGATCGCTACAGGAGCTGATAGAGATGGCCGAGGATTTCGAGAGCATACGGGGAGAAGGCGAACAGCTATCAGCGCCACCCACACAAAGGCGAACAGAGCAAGGTCCACCTCGAGAGGTAAGGAAACGACAGGTGACGGTAGAGAGCAAAGTGGCACTTTATATCCCAAAACAGCCTGCCGGCGTTGTGGCCAAAATGGTCACATAGCACGACTATGTCGCAACGCGCAGATACTGTTTTGTTGGGAGTGTGGCCGTAGTGGAGTTAGGACGATCGAGTGCTGCAACCAGAGTGCACCACCCAACAGAAGATTACCGTCAGACACGCAGCATGGAGCAGAGCAGCGGCACCAGACTTTACCATGGAAAACCGCATTGCACTGTGTCGGGCAACGAATCTGCGCTAACGTTTCTATTGGCACAGAAACTGTCACCGCGACGCTGGACACAGGTGCAACGCACAGTTTTATGAGCAGACGCCTAGCACACAAGTTACGCGCTTCTACCGGCAAATTTGGAAAAATCCAATACCATAGTGCTTATGGCAGACGGAAGTGCTAGGAGGGACAAAGACACATTTGTGACGAATGTAAGGTTTGGAGGGCAGGCATGCCAGATAGAACTACTTATCATGCCTGACTCCAGCGATGATCTACTCCTGGGAGTGGATTTCATGACATGTCTGGGAACGACATTGAAGTGCGGCGATCAGGAGGTCACGCTGGGACCTCATAACGGTTGCGTGCAACCACGAGACTTTGCAACGTGAACAACCATCCGTGTGGAGAATTTCCCACAGGTAAATGCATCGATGCCTTCCAAGATGGCAACTAACGTCAGAAATTCTAAGGAACAGAGACACAACAGAGAATACAGCGCAAGCCAACGCAGTAGCAAATATACACAAGAACGCGTTCACTTGCCACGGATTTTGCCGAGGGAAAACCAAAAACGAATTACCACAGGGGCCTCAGGAGAACACGGGTGCACCAAATGGTAGTGAGATCACGCCATTAAGGCGTCAAACGACCATGACAAGCAGCGGATCTTCCAATTATTCCGCAAGGTGTTCGCCAGCGGCGGAAAGCAGAGATATGCCACGTAGACAAAACGACAGATCCAGGGACATACAGCGTGCAATTAGCTGCACTAATAACAGCAGAAGCATATACAAGAGAGACGAACGCGACGCACATAGATACCGCAGCACAGTAGTAGACAACGGAACGGGACTACAGGGAGCCCGTCAACAGAGAAACAGATGCCAAATACAGACGACTCAGCCAAGCAATGGAACCATGTCACATTCCACAGTTTGAAAGAGCTACAGGAATCGAAAGGAGCTGGTCTACCACAGGAGTTAGTAGCAGAAATTGTGCGTAAAGCTAAAGGGGCACAGGAGAACCCGGCACGAAGACGATTACGGTTTACGAGTGTCCCTCTACCATGACGTGGTTAAAATTTCTCGTCGGTGAAGTTGGGAGGGCGTGTGACGAGCAGAATTATTGATTAATTTTGCTCACACAATAAATGTCCCCCAAAACAATAGTCACTGCGAAAAAGGAGCGCCAGCATCACTCGCGTGCGAAGAATTGAGAGTGCCGTAACCAATCAGCTTGCGCGGCCCCATCAACGCTTAATATTATTTATTAGAATACCTTCGCACCACTGGAAACCACGGCGAAGGTGGGAGCGCAGGAAATGCACGAAATATTAAACGTTGGTCAATAAATCACATGCAAATTGTAACAACTACACAAGCGGAATGTCAACCACAGCATTGGCAAAGCCAAGCCGGCCGCTTGCGTAAGACACGGAAAATGAGTTGCATGTGGATTATACCAACAAGAATGCGCCGACAGACTTGGCGAACTCAAGCCAGCTGTTTGCACTGATCGAACACAACAACAACACTACAAGCAGACTTCAATTAATCGTGCGTTAATTACAACAACACGACTCGGTAGAATTTACCGAGTGTGTCAGCTCGGGAAATAGTATATCAACTACACGAGGAAGAATTATAAGAAAAGCGACGACGACATAACAATCGCTGTGCTGACAAGTGGCGTGGACATCACACAAAGGAGAAACACACAAATAGTGTTCAAACGCTGGTGGATAATTTAAATAATATTAACTACCAGCAGAAAGAAATCATGCGTGCAACAACAACAGGACGTGCAACAGCAACCACGTGCCGCTGCAACTACTACGCGCTTAACAACAGCCGGACTTTTCCAGGAAAACGCTGAGGGTCGCCTAATGTCAAGAGGAAAACACCAACAATGCCTTCACCTTAGCAACAGGAAGCGGTAGTCGGAGCAACGGCCAGCGGGACTGGAACAACAACTAGAGGTTCAACAGATGGCTATAAAAGCGCCTGTAACCGGACACACGGTCGCTTTTCCTGCTAACACATCGCGCAAGTAAGTACCTTAGAAACGTTGCCGCACAGACGCCACGAGATCAGAAATCAGTACCAACGGACACACACACACACACAAGCGCTGCAGTTACTACGAAAGCTGGATTTGAATCCACTCTCGTAGTGAACCAAAACTTGTTCGTCAACGTTAGAACGGTGGAAGTGGTTTGTCAATCCACCACCGTTGAAGTGAAAGACTCAAGACACGGACCTAGACACTAAGAAGTACTGCGTTTGCTACGTACGCTGGGCTTTTCAATCCGCCTTCATAGAAAACCAGGACTTGCTTCTCAAAGTCAAACCGGTGGAAGTGGTTTTTTTAATTCACCACCGTTGAGACTGGAGACAGGACGACACAGCACCAAGTTCAGGAGCGGCCTTCATAAAGCCCATCATTTTTGTAATAACGTGTAAACCTAGAAATAAGAATAAGGATTTAATAAAGAAAGTTTACAACATTACAACGCCCGAGTATATTTTCTGTATACGACCCCTGGAGCCGCTGAGTTTTACCCCAGATATAAATTTGAGTCATTATAGTGGCGCCCGAGGAGGGACTATAAAAACAAGGAAATTCAACGCATCTGACGCCTACCCATTGTCTGTCTTCGCCATTAACCAAGAAAATCACAGGATGGGGAAAACAAGCTGGGTGTACTTGCTACGGAAAGATGAGTTAGGGATATTTGCGGAGGAATTCGGTTTGGAAGCTGCAGGCACAGTGGATGAGCTCCGAAAGCGGCTTTCTGAGTTTTCACAGAAACGGTACTGACTCAGGAACAACAATACCGGTTGATGAATCTGCAATGCAGGTATGTTAAAAGCACATCACTAAGGCCGGCTGCATCTATAGTTCCCAGCGAAACGTTGCAAGTGGACAGGCCAGAGGCATACACGGGTGCAACTCTAACAGCATGGAATCCAGAGATACGTAGAATACCACAGCATCCCTCCGTTTCACCTGCACCAATGGATCAACAATACAACGGGTCTACACAGTACGCCGCTGTTATTGATCAAGTACGGAAGTGGTCTCTTAACTTTGACGATGGGCGTGACCCACTAGCTTTTATCGAGCGGGTGGAAGAACTTGCAGATGTGTACAGCATCAACAAAGATTTCCTCCCGCGTACTATGCCTGAAAACTCTTGAGAGAACGCGCACTCATGTGGTTCAGAAACAACAATCGAGCGTGGCGGGAATGGAGCACATATAGAAGGGACTTCTTGAAATTCTTATTACCGGCCCGTTTCATGGAGAAACTCGACGACCAGATCCGACAGCGTCACCAGAGGCATCGAGAGTCGTTCAAGCAGTATGTGCTCGAACTGCAAAATCTTATGCGACACGTGGAGTATTCGGAGGAGCAGAAGCTGGAAAGAATCTTCCCGAACATCGTGCCACAATATCAGCTACACGTGCGCCGTAAAGAAATTGGATCGCTACAGGAGCTGATAGAGATGGCCGAGGATTTCGAGAGCATACGGGGAGAAGGCGAACAGCTATCAGCGCCACCCACACAAAGGCGAACAGAGCAAGGTCCACCTCGAGAGGTAAGGAAACGACAGGTGACGGTAGAGAGCAAAGTGGCACTTTATATCCCAAAACAGCCTGCCGGCGTTGTGGCCAAAATGGTCACATAGCACGACTATGTCGCAACGCGCAGATACTGTTTTGTTGGGAGTGTGGCCGTAGTGGAGTTAGGACGATCGAGTGCTGCAACCAGAGTGCACCACCCAACAGAAGATTACCGTCAGACACGCAGCATGGAGCAGAGCAGCGGCACCAGACTTTACCATGGAAAACCGCATTGCACTGTGTCGGGCAACGAATCTGCGCTAACGTTTCTATTGGCACAGAAACTGTCACCGCGACGCTGGATACAGGTGCAACGCACAGTTTTATGAGCAGACGCCTAGCACACAAGTTACGCGCTTCTACCGGCAAATTTGGAAAAATCCAATACCATAGTGCTTATGGCAGACGGAAGTGCTAGGAGGGTCAAAGACACATTTGTGACGAATGTAAGGTTTGGAGGGCAGGCATGCCAGATAGAACTACTTATCATGCCTGACTCCAGCGATGATCTACTCCTGGGAGTGGATTTCATGACATGTCTGGGAACGACATTGAAGTGCGGCGATCAGGAGGTCACGCTGGGACCTCATAACGGTTGCGTGCAACCACGAGACTTTGCAACGTGAACAACCATCCGTGTGGAGAATTTCCCACAGGTAAATGCATCGATGCCTTCCAAGATGGCAACTAACGTCAGAAATTCTAAGGAACAGAGACACAACAGAGAATACAGCGCAAGCCAACGCAGTAGCAAATATACACAAGAACGCGTTCACTTGCCACGGATTTTGCCGAGGGAAAACCAAAAACGAATTACCACAGGGGCCTCAGGAGAACACGGGTGCACCAAATGGTAGTGAGATCACGCCATTAAGGCGTCAAACGACCATGACAAGCAGCGGATCTTCCAATTATTCCGCAAGGTGTTCGCCAGCGGCGGAAAGCAGAGATATGCCACGTAGACAAAACGACAGATCCAGGGACATACAGCGTGCAATTAGCTGCACTAATAACAGCAGAAGCATATACAAGAGAGACGAACGCGACGCACATAGATACCGCAGCACAGTAGTAGACAACGGAACGGGACTACAGGGAGCCCGTCAACAGAGAAACAGATGCCAAATACAGACGACTCAGCCAAGCAATGGAACCATGTCACATTCCACAGTTTGGAAGAGCTACAGGAATCGAAAGGAGCTGGTCTACCACAGGAGTTAGTAGCAGAAATTGTGCGTAAAGCTAAAGGGGCACAGGAGAACCCGGCACGAAGACGATTACGGTTTAGTCGAGACGCGTATCGAGTGTCCCTCTACCATGACGTGGTTAAAATTTCTCGTCGGTGAAGTTGGGAGGGCGTGTGACGAGCAGAATTATTGATTAATTTTGCTCACACAATAAATGTCCCCCAAAACAATAGTCACTGCGAAAAAGGACCGCCAGCATCACTCGCGTGCGAAGAATTGAGAGTGCCGTAACCGTATTAGAATACCTTCGCACCAATGGAAACCACGGCGAAGGTGGGAGCGCAGGAAATGCACGAAATATTAAACGTTGGTCAATAAATCACATGCAAATTGTAACAACTACACAAGCGGAATGTCAACCACAGCATTGGCAAAGCCAAGCCGGCCGCTTGCGTAAGACACGGAAAATGAGTTGCATGTGGATTATACCAACAAGAATGCGCCGACAGACTTGGCGAACTCAAGCCAGCTGTTTGCACTGATCGAACACAACAACAACACTACAAGCAGACTTCAATTAATTGTGCGTTAATTACAACAACACGACTCGGTAGAATTTACCGAGTGTGTCAGCTCGGGAAATAGTATATCAACTACACGAGGAAGAATTATAAGAAAAGCGACGACGACATAACAATCGCTGTGCTGACAAGTGGCGTGGACATCACACAAAGGAGAAACACACAAATAGTGTTCAAACGCTGGTGGATAATTTAAATAATATTAACCACCAGCAGAAAGAAATCATGCGTGCAACAACAACAGGACGTGCAACAGCAACCACGTGCCGCTGCAACTACTACGCGCTTAACAACAGCCGGACTTTTCCAGGAAAACGCTGAGGGTCGCCTAATGTCAAGAGGAAAACACCAACAATGCCTTCACCTTAGCAACAGGAAGCGGTAGTCGGAGCAACGGCCAGCGGGACTGGAACAACAACTAGAGGTTCAACAGATGGCTATAAAAGCGCCTGTAACCGGACACACGGTCGCTTTTCCTGCTAACACATCGCGCAAGTAAGTACCTTAGAAACGTTGCCGCACAGACGCCACGAGATCAGAAATCAGTACCAACGGACACACACACACACACAAGCGCTGCAGTTACTACGAAAGCTGGATTTGAATCCACTCTCGTAGTGAACCAAAACTTGTTCGTCAACGTTAGAACGGTGGAAGTGGTTTGTCAATCCACCACCGTTGAAGTGAAAGACTCAAGACACGGACCTAGACACTAAGAAGTACTGCGTTTGCTACGTACGCTGGGCTTTTCAATCCGCCTTCATAGAAAACCAGGACTTGCTTCTCAAAGTCAAACCGGTGGAAGTGGTTTTTTTAATTCACCACCGTTGAGACTGGAGACAGGACGACACAGCACCAAGTTCAGGAGCGGCCTTCATAAAGCCCATCATTTTTGTAATAACGTGTAAACCTAGAAATAAGAATAAGGATTTAATAAAGAAAGTTTACAACATTACAACGCCCGAGTATATTTTCTGTATACGACCCCTGGAGCCGCTGAGTTTTACCCCAGATATAAATTTGAGTCATTATAGTGGCGCCCGAGGAGGGACTATAAAAACAAGGAAATTCAACGCATCTGACGCCTACCCATTGTCTGTCTTCGCCATTAACCAAGAAAATCACAGGATGGGGAAAACAAGCTGGGTGTACTTGCTACGGAAAGATGAGTTAGGGATATTTGCGGAGGAATTCGGTTTGGAAGCTGCAGGCACAGTGGATGAGCTCCGAAAGCGGCTTTCTGAGTTTTCACAGAAACGGTACTGACTCAGGAACAACAATACCGGTTGATGAATCTGCAATGCAGGTATGTTAAAAGCACATCACTAAGGCCGGCTGCATCTATAGTTCCCAGCGAAACGTTGCAAGTGGACAGGCCAGAGGCATACACGGGTGCAACTCTAACAGCATGGAATCCAGAGATACGTAGAATACCACAGCATCCCTCCGTTTCACCTGCACCAATGGATCAACAATACAACGGGTCTACACAGTACGCCGCTGTTATTGATCAAGTACGGAAGTGGTCTCTTAACTTTGACGATGGGCGTGACCCACTAGCTTTTATCGAGCGGGTGGAAGAACTTGCAGATGTGTACAGCATCAACAAAGATTTCCTCCCGCGTACTATGCCTGAAAACTCTTGAGAGAACGCGCACTCATGTGGTTCAGAAACAACAATCGAGCGTGGCGGGAATGGAGCACATATAGAAGGGACTTCTTGAAATTCTTATTACCGGCCCGTTTCATGGAGAAACTCGACGACCAGATCCGACAGCGTCACCAGAGGCATCGAGAGTCGTTCAAGCAGTATGTGCTCGAACTGCAAAATCTTATGCGACACGTGGAGTATTCGGAGGAGCAGAAGCTGGAAAGAATCTTCCCGAACATCGTGCCACAATATCAGCTACACGTGCGCCGTAAAGAAATTGGATCGCTACAGGAGCTGATAGAGATGGCCGAGGATTTCGAGAGCATACGGGGAGAAGGCGAACAGCTATCAGCGCCACCCACACAAAGGCGAACAGAGCAAGGTCCACCTCGAGAGGTAAGGAAACGACAGGTGACGGTAGAGAGCAAAGTGGCACTTTATATCCCAAAACAGCCTGCCGGCGTTGTGGCCAAAATGGTCACATAGCACGACTATGTCGCAACGCGCAGATACTGTTTTGTTGGGAGTGTGGCCGTAGTGGAGTTAGGACGATCGAGTGCTGCAACCAGAGTGCACCACCCAACAGAAGATTACCGTCAGACACGCAGCATGGAGCAGAGCAGCGGCACCAGACTTTACCATGGAAAACCGCATTGCACTGTGTCGGGCAACGAATCTGCGCTAACGTTTCTATTGGCACAGAAACTGTCACCGCGACGCTGGATACAGGTGCAACGCACAGTTTTATGAGCAGACGCCTAGCACACAAGTTACGCGCTTCTACCGGCAAATTTGGAAAAATCCAATACCATAGTGCTTATGGCAGACGGAAGTGCTAGGAGGGTCAAAGACACATTTGTGACGAATGTAAGGTTTGGAGGGCAGGCATGCCAGATAGAACTACTTATCATGCCTGACTCCAGCGATGATCTACTCCTGGGAGTGGATTTCATGACATGTCTGGGAACGACATTGAAGTGCGGCGATCAGGAGGTCACGCTGGGACCTCATAACGGTTGCGTGCAACCACGAGACTTTGCAACGTGAACAACCATCCGTGTGGAGAATTTCCCACAGGTAAATGCATCGATGCCTTCCAAGATGGCAACTAACGTCAGAAATTCTAAGGAACAGAGACACAACAGAGAATACAGCGCAAGCCAACGCAGTAGCAAATATACACAAGAACGCGTTCACTTGCCACGGATTTTGCCGAGGGAAAACCAAAAACGAATTACCACAGGGGCCTCAGGAGAACACGGGTGCACCAAATGGTAGTGAGATCACGCCATTAAGGCGTCAAACGACCATGACAAGCAGCGGATCTTCCAATTATTCCGCAAGGTGTTCGCCAGCGGCGGAAAGCAGAGATATGCCACGTAGACAAAACGACAGATCCAGGGACATACAGCGTGCAATTAGCTGCACTAATAACAGCAGAAGCATATACAAGAGAGACGAACGCGACGCACATAGATACCGCAGCACAGTAGTAGACAACGGAACGGGACTACAGGGAGCCCGTCAACAGAGAAACAGATGCCAAATACAGACGACTCAGCCAAGCAATGGAACCATGTCACATTCCACAGTTTGGAAGAGCTACAGGAATCGAAAGGAGCTGGTCTACCACAGGAGTTAGTAGCAGAAATTGTGCGTAAAGCTAAAGGGGCACAGGAGAACCCGGCACGAAGACGATTACGGTTTAGTCGAGACGCGTATCGAGTGTCCCTCTACCATGACGTGGTTAAAATTTCTCGTCGGTGAAGTTGGGAGGGCGTGTGACGAGCAGAATTATTGATTAATTTTGCTCACACAATAAATGTCCCCCAAAACAATAGTCACTGCGAAAAAGGACCGCCAGCATCACTCGCGTGCGAAGAATTGAGAGTGCCGTAACCGTATTAGAATACCTTCGCACCAATGGAAACCACGGCGAAGGTGGGAGCGCAGGAAATGCACGAAATATTAAACGTTGGTCAATAAATCACATGCAAATTGTAACAACTACACAAGCGGAATGTCAACCACAGCATTGGCAAAGCCAAGCCGGCCGCTTGCGTAAGACACGGAAAATGAGTTGCATGTGGATTATACCAACAAGAATGCGCCGACAGACTTGGCGAACTCAAGCCAGCTGTTTGCACTGATCGAACACAACAACAACACTACAAGCAGACTTCAATTAATTGTGCGTTAATTACAACAACACGACTCGGTAGAATTTACCGAGTGTGTCAGCTCGGGAAATAGTATATCAACTACACGAGGAAGAATTATAAGAAAAGCGACGACGACATAACAATCGCTGTGCTGACAAGTGGCGTGGACATCACACAAAGGAGAAACACACAAATAGTGTTCAAACGCTGGTGGATAATTTAAATAATATTAACCACCAGCAGAAAGAAATCATGCGTGCAACAACAACAGGACGTGCAACAGCAACCACGTGCCGCTGCAACTACTACGCGCTTAACAACAGCCGGACTTTTCCAGGAAAACGCTGAGGGTCGCCTAATGTCAAGAGGAAAACACCAACAATGCCTTCACCTTAGCAACAGGAAGCGGTAGTCGGAGCAACGGCCAGCGGGACTGGAACAACAACTAGAGGTTCAACAGATGGCTATAAAAGCGCCTGTAACCGGACACACGGTCGCTTTTCCTGCTAACACATCGCGCAAGTAAGTACCTTAGAAACGTTGCCGCACAGACGCCACGAGATCAGAAATCAGTACCAACGGACACACACACACACACAAGCGCTGCAGTTACTACGAAAGCTGGATTTGAATCCACTCTCGTAGTGAACCAAAACTTGTTCGTCAACGTTAGAACGGTGGAAGTGGTTTGTCAATCCACCACCGTTGAAGTGAAAGACTCAAGACACGGACCTAGACACTAAGAAGTACTGCGTTTGCTACGTATGCTGGGCTTTTCAATCCGCCTTCATAGAAAACCAGGACTTGCTTCTCAAAGTCAAACCGGTGGAAGTGGTTTTTTTAATTCACCACCGTTGAGACTGGAGACAGGACGACACAGCACCAAGTTCAGGAGCGGCCTTCATAAAGCCCATCATTTTTGTAATAACGTGTAAACCTAGAAATAAGAATAAGGATTTAATAAAGAAAGTTTACAACATTACAACGCCCGAGTATATTTTCTGTATACGACCCCTGGAGCCGCTGAGTTTTACCCCAGATATAAATTTGAGTCATTATAGTGGCGCCCGAGGAGGGACTATAAAAACAAGGAAATTCAACGCATCTGACGCCTACCCATTGTCTGTCTTCGCCATTAACCAAGAAAATCACAGGATGGGGAAAACAAGCTGGGTGTACTTGCTACGGAAAGATGAGTTAGGGATATTTGCGGAGGAATTCGGTTTGGAAGCTGCAGGCACAGTGGATGAGCTCCGAAAGCGGCTTTCTGAGTTTTCACAGAAACGGTACTGACTCAGGAACAACAATACCGGTTGATGAATCTGCAATGCAGGTATGTTAAAAGCACATCACTAAGGCCGGCTGCATCTATAGTTCCCAGCGAAACGTTGCAAGTGGACAGGCCAGAGGCATACACGGGTGCAACTCTAACAGCATGGAATCCAGAGATACGTAGAATACCACAGCATCCCTCCGTTTCACCTGCACCAATGGATCAACAATACAACGGGTCTACACAGTACGCCGCTGTTATTGATCAAGTACGGAAGTGGTCTCTTAACTTTGACGATGGGCGTGACCCACTAGCTTTTATCGAGCGGGTGGAAGAACTTGCAGATGTGTACAGCATCAACAAAGATTTCCTCCCGCGTACTATGCCTGAAAACTCTTGAGAGAACGCGCACTCATGTGGTTCAGAAACAACAATCGAGCGTGGCGGGAATGGAGCACATATAGAAGGGACTTCTTGAAATTCTTATTACCGGCCCGTTTCATGGAGAAACTCGACGACCAGATCCGACAGCGTCACCAGAGGCATCGAGAGTCGTTCAAGCAGTATGTGCTCGAACTGCAAAATCTTATGCGACACGTGGAGTATTCGGAGGAGCAGAAGCTGGAAAGAATCTTCCCGAACATCGTGCCACAATATCAGCTACACGTGCGCCGTAAAGAAATTGGATCGCTACAGGAGCTGATAGAGATGGCCGAGGATTTCGAGAGCATACGGGGAGAAGGCGAACAGCTATCAGCGCCACCCACACAAAGGCGAACAGAGCAAGGTCCACCTCGAGAGGTAAGGAAACGACAGGTGACGGTAGAGAGCAAAGTGGCACTTTATATCCCAAAACAGCCTGCCGGCGTTGTGGCCAAAATGGTCACATAGCACGACTATGTCGCAACGCGCAGATACTGTTTTGTTGGGAGTGTGGCCGTAGTGGAGTTAGGACGATCGAGTGCTGCAACCAGAGTGCACCACCCAACAGAAGATTACCGTCAGACACGCAGCATGGAGCAGAGCAGCGGCACCAGACTTTACCATGGAAAACCGCATTGCACTGTGTCGGGCAACGAATCTGCGCTAACGTTTCTATTGGCACAGAAACTGTCACCGCGACGCTGGACACAGGTGCAACGCACAGTTTTATGAGCAGACGCCTAGCACACAAGTTACGCGCTTCTACCGGCAAATTTGGAAAAATCCAATACCATAGTGCTTATGGTAGACGGAAGTGCTAGGAGGGTCAAAGACACATTTGTGACGAATGTAAGGTTTGGAGGGCAGGCATGCCAGATAGAACTACTTATCATGCCTGACTCCAGCGATGATCTACTCCTGGGAGTGGATTTCATGACATGTCTGGGAACGACATTGAAGTGCGGCGATCAGGAGGTCACGCTGGGACCTCATAACGGTTGCGTGCAACCACGAGACTTTGCAACGTGAACAACCATCCGTGTGGAGAATTTCCCACAGGTAAATGCATCGATGCCTTCCAAGATGGCAACTAACGTCAGAAATTCTAAGGAACAGAGACACAACAGAGAATACAGCGCAAGCCAACGCAGTAGCAAATATACACAAGAACGCGTTCACTTGCCACGGATTTTGCCGAGGGAAAACCAAAAACGAATTACCACAGGGGCCTCAGGAGAACACGGGTGCACCAAATGGTAGTGAGATCACGCCATTAAGGCGTCAAACGACCATGACAAGCAGCGGATCTTCCAATTATTCCGCAAGGTGTTCGCCAGCGGCGGAAAGCAGAGATATGCCACGTAGACAAAACGACAGATCCAGGGACATACAGCGTGCAATTAGCTGCACTAATAACAGCAGAAGCATATACAAGAGAGACGAACGCGACGCACATAGATACCGCAGCACAGTAGTAGACAACGGAACGGGACTACAGGGAGCCCGTCAACAGAGAAACAGATGCCAAATACAGACGACTCAGCCAAGCAATGGAACCATGTCACATTCCACAGTTTGGAAGAGCTACAGGAATCGAAAGGAGCTGGTCTACCACAGGAGTTAGTAGCAGAAATTGTGCGTAAAGCTAAAGGGGCACAGGAGAACCCGGCACGAAGACGATTACGGTTTACGAGTGTCCCTCTACCATGACGTGGTTAAAATTTCTCGTCGGTGAAGTTGGGAGGGCGTGTGACGAGCAGAATTATTGATTAATTTTGCTCACACAATAAATGTCCCCCAAAACAATAGTCACTGCGAAAAAGGACCGCCAGCATCACTCGCGTGCGAAGAATTGAGAGTGCCGTAACCAATCAGCTTGCGCGGCCCCATCAACGCTTAATATTATTTATTAGAATACCTTCGCACCAATGGAAACCACGGCGAAGGTGGGAGCGCAGGAAATGCACGAAATATTAAACGTTGGTCAATAAATCACATGCAAATTGTAACAACTACACAAGCGGAATGTCAACCACAGCATTGGCAAAGCCAAGCCGGCCGCTTGCGTAAGACACGGAAAATGAGTTGCATGTGGATTATACCAACAAGAATGCGCCGACAGACTTGGCGAACTCAAGCCAGCTGTTTGCACTGATCGAACACAACAACAACACTACAAGCAGACTTCAATTAATCGTGCGTTAATTACAACAACACGACTCGGTAGAATTTACCGAGTGTGTCAGCTCGGGAAATAGTATATCAACTACACGAGGAAGAATTATAAGAAAAGCGACGACGACATAACAATCGCTGTGCTGACAAGTGGCGTGGACATCACACAAAGGAGAAACACACAAATAGTGTTCAAACGCTGGTGGATAATTTAAATAATATTAACTACCAGCAGAAAGAAATCATGCGTGCAACAACAACAGGACGTGCAACAGCAACCACGTGCCGCTGCAACTACTACGCGCTTAACAACAGCCGGACTTTTCCAGGAAAACGCTGAGGGTCGCCTAATGTCAAGAGGAAAACACCAACAATGCCTTCACCTTAGCAACAGGAAGCGGTAGTCGGAGCAACGGCCAGCGGGACTGGAACAACAACTAGAGGTTCAACAGATGGCTATAAAAGCGCCTGTAACCGGACACACGGTCGCTTTTCCTGCTAACACATCGCGCAAGTAAGTACCTTAGAAACGTTGCCGCACAGACGCCACGAGATCAGAAATCAGTACCAACGGACACACACACACACACAAGCGCTGCAGTTACTACGAAAGCTGGATTTGAATCCACTCTCGTAGTGAACCAAAACTTGTTCGTCAACGTTAGAACGGTGGAAGTGGTTTGTCAATCCACCACCGTTGAAGTGAAAGACTCAAGACACGGACCTAGACACTAAGAAGTACTGCGTTTGCTACGTACGCTGGGCTTTTCAATCCGCCTTCATAGAAAACCAGGACTTGCTTCTCAAAGTCAAACCGGTGGAAGTGGTTTTTTTAATTCACCACCGTTGAGACTGGAGACAGGACGACACAGCACCAAGTTCAGGAGCGGCCTTCATAAAGCCCATCATTTTTGTAATAACGTGTAAACCTAGAAATAAGAATAAGGATTTAATAAAGAAAGTTTACAACATTACAACGCCCGAGTATATTTTCTGTATACGACCCCTGGAGCCGCTGAGTTTTACCCCAGATATAAATTTGAGTCATTATAGTGGCGCCCGAGGAGGGACTATAAAAACAAGGAAATTCAACGCATCTGACGCCTACCCATTGTCTGTCTTCGCCATTAACCAAGAAAATCACAGGATGGGGAAAACAAGCTGGGTGTACTTGCTACGGAAAGATGAGTTAGGGATATTTGCGGAGGAATTCGGTTTGGAAGCTGCAGGCACAGTGGATGAGCTCCGAAAGCGGCTTTCTGAGTTTTCACAGAAACGGTACTGACTCAGGAACAACAATACCGGTTGATGAATCTGCAATGCAGGTATGTTAAAAGCACATCACTAAGGCCGGCTGCATCTATAGTTCCCAGCGAAACGTTGCAAGTGGACAGGCCAGAGGCATACACGGGTGCAACTCTAAAAGCATGGAATCCAGAGATACGTAGAATACCACAGCATCCCTCCGTTTCACCTGCACCAATGGATCAACAATACAACGGGTCTACACAGTACGCCGCTGTTATTGATCAAGTACGGAAGTGGTCTCTTAACTTTGACGATGGGCGTGACCCACTAGCTTTTATCGAGCGGGTGGAAGAACTTGCAGATGTGTACAGCATCAACAAAGATTTCCTCCCGCGTACTATGCCTGAAAACTCTTGAGAGAACGCGCACTCATGTGGTTCAGAAACAACAATCGAGCGTGGCGGGAATGGAGCACATATAGAAGGGACTTCTTGAAATTCTTATTACCGGCCCGTTTCATGGAGAAACTCGACGACCAGATCCGACAGCGTCACCAGAGGCATCGAGAGTCGTTCAAGCAGTATGTGCTCGAACTGCAAAATCTTATGCGACACGTGGAGTATTCGGAGGAGCAGAAGCTGGAAAGAATCTTCCCGAACATCGTGCCACAATATCAGCTACACGTGCGCCGTAAAGAAATTGGATCGCTACAGGAGCTGATAGAGATGGCCGAGGATTTCGAGAGCATACGGGGAGAAGGCGAACAGCTATCAGCGCCACCCACACAAAGGCGAACAGAGCAAGGTCCACCTCGAGAGGTAAGGAAACGACAGGTGACGGTAGAGAGCAAAGTGGCACTTTATATCCCAAAACAGCCTGCCGGCGTTGTGGCCAAAATGGTCACATAGCACGACTATGTCGCAACGCGCAGATACTGTTTTGTTGGGAGTGTGGCCGTAGTGGAGTTAGGACGATCGAGTGCTGCAACCAGAGTGCACCACCCAACAGAAGATTACCGTCAGACACGCAGCATGGAGCAGAGCAGCGGCACCAGACTTTACCATGGAAAACCGCATTGCACTGTGTCGGGCAACGAATCTGCGCTAACGTTTCTATTGGCACAGAAACTGTCACCGCGACGCTGGACACAGGTGCAACGCACAGTTTTATGAGCAGACGCCTAGCACACAAGTTACGCGCTTCTACCGGCAAATTTGGAAAAATCCAATACCATAGTGCTTATGGCAGACGGAAGTGCTAGGAGGGTCAAAGACACATTTGTGACGAATGTAAGGTTTGGAGGGCAGGCATGCCAGATAGAACTACTTATCATGCCTGACTCCAGCGATGATCTACTCCTGGGAGTGGATTTCATGACATGTCTGGGAACGACATTGAAGTGCGGCGATCAGGAGGTCACGCTGGGACCTCATAACGGTTGCGTGCAACCACGAGACTTTGCAACGTGAACAACCATCCGTGTGGAGAATTTCCCACAGGTAAATGCATCGATGCCTTCCAAGATGGCAACTAACGTCAGAAATTCTAAGGAACAGAGACACAACAGAGAATACAGCGCAAGCCAACGCAGTAGCAAATATACACACGAACGCGTTCACTTGCCACGGATTTTGCCGAGGGAAAACCAAAAACGAATTACCACAGGGGCCTCAGGAGAACACGGGTGCACCAAATGGTAGTGAGATCACGCCATTAAGGCGTCAAACGACCATGACAAGCAGCGGATCTTCCAATTATTCCGCAAGGTGTTCGCCAGCGGCGGAAAGCAGAGATATGCCACGTAGACAAAACGACAGATCCAGGGACATACAGCGTGCAATTAGCTGCACTAATAACAGCAGAAGCATATACAAGAGAGACGAACGCGACGCACATAGATACCGCAGCACAGTAGTAGACAACGGAACGGGACTACAGGGAGCCCGTCAACAGAGAAACAGATGCCAAATACAGACGACTCAGCCAAGCAATGGAACCATGTCACATTCCACAGTTTGGAAGAGCTACAGGAATCGAAAGGAGCTGGTCTACCACAGGAGTTAGTAGCAGAAATTGTGCGTAAAGCTAAAGGGGCACAGGAGAACCCGGCACGAAGACGATTACGGTTTAGTCGAGACGCGTATCGAGTGTCCCTCTACCATGACGTGGTTAAAATTTCTCGTCGGTGAAGTTGGGAGGGCGTGTGACGAGCAGAATTATTGATTAATTTTGCTCACACAATAAATGTCCCCCAAAACAATAGTCACTGCGAAAAAGGACCGCCAGCATCACTCGCGTGCGAAGAATTGAGAGTGCCGTAACCGTATTAGAATACCTTCGCACCAATGGAAACCACGGCGAAGGTGGGAGCGCAGGAAATGCACGAAATATTAAACGTTGGTCAATAAATCACATGCAAATTGTAACAACTACACAAGCGGAATGTCAACCACAGCATTGGCAAAGCCAAGCCGGCCGCTTGCGTAAGACACGGAAAATGAGTTGCATGTGGATTATACCAACAAGAATGCGCCGACAGACTTGGCGAACTCAAGCCAGCTGTTTGCACTGATCGAACACAACAACAACACTACAAGCAGACTTCAATTAATTGTGCGTTAATTACAACAACACGACTCGGTAGAATTTACCGAGTGTGTCAGCTCGGGAAATAGTATATCAACTACACGAGGAAGAATTATAAGAAAAGCGACGACGACATAACAATCGCTGTGCTGACAAGTGGCGTGGACATCACACAAAGGAGAAACACACAAATAGTGTTCAAACGCTGGTGGATAATTTAAATAATATTAACCACCAGCAGAAGGAAATCATGCGTGCAACAACAACAGGACGTGCAACAGCAACCACGTGCCGCTGCAACTACTACGCGCTTAACAACAGCCGGACTTTTCCAGGAAAACGCTGAGGGTCGCCTAATGTCAAGAGGAAAACACCAACAATGCCTTCACCTTAGCAACAGGAAGCGGTAGTCGGAGCAACGGCCAGCGGGACTGGAACAACAACTAGAGGTTCAACAGATGGCTATAAAAGCGCCTGTAACCGGACACACGGTCGCTTTTCCTGCTAACACATCGCGCAAGTAAGTACCTTAGAAACGTTGTCGCAGAGACGCCACGAGATCAGAAATCAGTACCAACAGACACACACACACACACAAGCGCTGCAGTTACTACGAAAGCTGGATTTTAATCCACTCTCGTAGTGAACCAAAACTTGTTCGTTAACGTTAGAACGGTGGAAGTGGTTTGTCAATCCACCACCGTTGAAGTGAAAGACTCAAGACACGGACCTAGACACTAAGAAGTACTGCGTTTGCTACGTACGCTGGGCTTTTCAATCCGCCTTCATAGAAAACCAGGACTTGCTTCTCAAAGTCAAACCGGTGGAAGTGGTTTTTTTAATTCACCACCGTTGAGACTGGAGACAGGACGACACAGCACCAAGTTCAGGAGCGGCCTTCATAAAGCCCATCATTTTTGTAATAACGTGTAAACCTAGAAATAAGAATAAGGATTTAATAAAGAAAGTTTACAACATTACAACGCCCGAGTATATTTTCTGTATACGACCCCTGGAGCCGCTGAGTTTTACCCCAGATATAAATTTGAGTCATTATAGTGGCGCCCGAGGAGGGACTATAAAAACAAGGAAATTCAACGCATCTGACGCCTACCCATTGTCTGTCTTCGCCATTAACCAAGAAAATCACAGGATGGGGAAAACAAGCTGGGTGTACTTGCTACGGAAAGATGAGTTAGGGATATTTGCGGAGGAATTCGGTTTGGAAGCTGCAGGCACAGTGGATGAGCTCCGAAAGCGGCTTTCTGAGTTTTCACAGAAACGGTACTGACTCAGGAACAACAATACCGGTTGATGAATCTGCAATGCAGGTATGTTAAAAGCACATCACTAAGGCCGGCTGCATCTATAGTTCCCAGCGAAACGTTGCAAGTGGACAGGCCAGAGGCATACACGGGTGCAACTCTAACAGCATGGAATCCAGAGATACGTAGAATACCACAGCATCCCTCCGTTTCACCTGCACCAATGGATCAACAATACAACGGGTCTACACAGTACGCCGCTGTTATTGATCAAGTACGGAAGTGGTCTCTTAACTTTGACGATGGGCGTGACCCACTAGCTTTTATCGAGCGGGTGGAAGAACTTGCAGATGTGTACAGCATCAACAAAGATTTCCTCCCGCGTACTATGCCTGAGAACTCTTGAGAGAACGCGCACTCATGTGGTTCAGAAACAACAATCGAGCGTGGCGGGAATGGAGCACATATAGAAGGGACTTCTTGAAATTCTTATTACCGGCCCGTTTCATGGAGAAACTCGACGACCAGATCCGACAGCGTCACCAGAGGCATCGAGAGTCGTTCAAGCAGTATGTGCTCGAACTGCAAAATCTTATGCGACACGTGGAGTATTCGGAGGAGCAGAAGCTGGAAAGAATCTTCCCGAACATCGTGCCACAATATCAGCTACACGTGCGCCGTAAAGAAATTGGATCGCTACAGGAGCTGATAGAGATGGCCGAGGATTTCGAGAGCATACGGGGAGAAGGCGAACAGCTATCAGCGCCACCCACACAAAGGCGAACAGAGCAAGGTCCACCTCGAGAGGTAAGGAAACGACAGGTGACGGTAGAGAGCAAAGTGGCACTTTATATCCCAAAACAGCCTGCCGGCGTTGTGGCCAAAATGGTCACATAGCACGACTATGTCGCAACGCGCAGATACTGTTTTGTTGGGAGTGTGGCCGTAGTGGAGTTAGGACGATCGAGTGCTGCAACCAGAGTGCACCACCCAACAGAAGATTACCGTCAGACACGCAGCATGGAGCAGAGCAGCGGCACCAGACTTTACCATGGAAAACCGCATTGCACTGTGTCGGGCAACGAATCTGCGCTAACGTTTCTATTGGTACAGAAACTGTCACCGCGACGCTGGACACAGGTGCAACGCACAGTTTTATGAGCAGACGCCTAGCACACAAGTTACGCGCTTCTACCGGCAAATTTGGAAAAATCCAATACCATAGTGCTTATGGCAGACGGAAGTGCTAGGAGGGTCAAAGACACATTTGTGACGAATGTAAGGTTTGGAGGGCAGGCATGCCAGATAGAACTACTTATCATGCCTGACTCCAGCGATGATCTACTCCTGGGAGTGGATTTCATGACATGTCTGGGAACGACATTGAAGTGCGGCGATCAGGAGGTCACGCTGGGACCTCATAACGGTTGCGTGCAACCACGAGACTTTGCAACGTGAACAACCATCCGTGTGGAGAATTTCCCACAGGTAAATGCATCGATGCCTTCCAAGATGGCAACTAACGTCAGAAATTCTAAGGAACAGAGACACAACAGAGAATACAGCGCAAGCCAACGCAGTAGCAAATATACACAAGAACGCGTTGACTTGCCACGGATTCTGCCGAGGGAAAACCAAAAACGAATTACCACAGGGGCCTCAGGAGAACACGGGTGCACCAAATGGTAGTGAGATCCCGCCATTAAGGCGTCAAACGACCATGACAAGCAGCGGATCTTCCAATTATTCCGCAAGGTGTTCGCCAGCGGCGGAAAGCAGAGATATGCCACGTAGACAAAACGACAGATCCAGGGACATACAGCGTGCAATTAGCTGCACTAATAACAGCAGAAGCATATACAAGAGAGACGAACGCGACGCACATAGATACCGCAGCACAGTAGTAGACAACGGAACGGGACTACAGGGAGCCCGTCAACAGAGAAACAGATGCCAAATACAGACGACTCAGCCAAGCAATGGAACCATGTCACATTCCACAGTTTGGAAGAGCTACAGGAATCGAAAGGAGCTGGTCTACCACAGGAGTTAGTAGCAGAAATTGTGCGTAAAGCTAAAGGGGCACAGGAGAACCCGGCACGAAGACGATTACGAATTAGTCGAGACGCGTATCGAGTGTCCCTCTACCATGACGTGGTTAAAATTTCTCGTCGGTGAAGTTGGGAGGGCGTGTGACGAGCAGAATTATTGATTAATTTTGCTCACACAATAAATGTCCCCCAAAACAATAGTCACTGCGAAAAAGGACCGCCAGCATCACTCGCGTGCGAAGAATTGAGAGTGCCGTAACCGTATTAGAATACCTTCGCACCAATGGAAACCACGGCGAAGGTGGGAGCGCAGGAAATGCACGAAATATTAAACGTTGGTCAATAAATCACATGCAAATTGTAACAACTACACAAGCGGAATGTCAACCACAGCATTGGCAAAGCCAAGCCGGCCGCTTGCGTAAGACACGGAAAATGAGTTGCATGTGGATTATACCAACAAGAATGCGCCGACAGACTTGGCGAACTCAAGCCAGCTGTTTGCACTGATCGAACACAACAACAACACTACAAGCAGACTTCAATTAATTGTGCGTTAATTACAACAACACGACTCGGTAGAATTTACCGAGTGTGTCAGCTCGGGAAATAGTATATCAACTACACGAGGAAGAATTATAAGAAAAGCGACGACGACATAACAATCGCTGTGCTGACAAGTGGCGTGGACATCACACAAAGGAGAAACACACAAATAGTGTTCAAACGCTGGTGGATAATTTAAATAATATTAACCACCAGCAGAAAGAAATCATGCGTGCAACAACAACAGGACGTGCAACAGCAACCACGTGCCGCTGCAACTACTACGCGCTTAACAACAGCCGGACTTTTCCAGGAAAACGCTGAGGGTCGCCTAATGTCAAGAGGAAAACACCAACAATGCCTTCACCTTAGCAACAGGAAGCGGTAGTCGGAGCAACGGCCAGCGGGACTGGAACAACAACTAGAGGTTCAACAGATGGCTATAAAAGCGCCTGTAACCGGACACACGGTCGCTTTTCCTGCTAACACATCGCGCAAGTAAGTACCTTAGAAACGTTGCCGCACAGACGCCACGAGATCAGAAATCAGTACCAACGGACACACACACACACACAAGCGCTGCAGTTACTACGAAAGCTGGATTTTAATCCACTCTCGTAGTGAACCAAAACTTGTTCGTCAACGTTAGAACGGTGGAAGTGGTTTGTCAATCCACCACCGTTGAAGTGAAAGACTCAAGACACGGACCTAGACACTAAGAAGTACTGCGTTTGCTACGTACGCTGGGCTTTTCAATCCGCCTTCATAGAAAACCAGGACTTGCTTCTCAAAGTCAAACCGGTGGAAGTGGTTTTTTTAATTCACCACCGTTGAGACTGGAGACAGGACGACACAGCACCAAGTTCAGGAGCGGCCTTCATAAAGCCCATCATTTTTGTAATAACGTGTAAACCTAGAAATAAGAATAAGGATTTAATAAAGAAAGTTTACAACATTACAACGCCCGAGTATATTTTCTGTATACGACCCCTGGAGCCGCTGAGTTTTACCCCAGATATAAATTTGAGTCATTATAGTGGCGCCCGAGGAGGGACTATAAAAACAAGGAAATTCAACGCATCTGACGCCTACCCATTGTCTGTCTTCGCCATTAACCAAGAAAATCACAGGATGGGGAAAACAAGCTGGGTGTACTTGCTACGGAAAGATGAGTTAGGGATATTTGCGGAGGAATTCGGTTTGGAAGCTGCAGGCACAGTGGATGAGCTCCGAAAGCGGCTTTCTGAGTTTTCACAGAAACGGTACTGACTCAGGAACAACAATACCGGTTGATGAATCTGCAATGCAGGTATGTTAAAAGCACATCACTAAGGCCGGCTGCATCTATAGTTCCCAGCGAAACGTTGCAAGTGGACAGGCCAGAGGCATACACGGGTGCAACTCTAACAGCATGGAATCCAGAGATACGTAGAATACCACAGCATCCCTCCGTTTCACCTGCACCAATGGATCAACAATACAACGGGTCTACACAGTACGCCGCTGTTATTGATCAAGTACGGAAGTGGTCTCTTAACTTTGACGATGGGCGTGACCCACTAGCTTTTATCGAGCGGGTGGAAGAACTTGCAGATGTGTACAGCATCAACAAAGATTTCCTCCCGCGTACTATGCCTGAGAACTCTTGAGAGAACGCGCACTCATGTGGTTCAGAAACAACAATCGAGCGTGGCGGGAATGGAGCACATATAGAAGGGACTTCTTGAAATTCTTATTACCGGCCCGTTTCATGGAGAAACTCGACGACCAGATCCGACAGCGTCACCAGAGGCATCGAGAGTCGTTCAAGCAGTATGTGCTCGAACTGCAAAATCTTATGCGACACGTGGAGTATTCGGAGGAGCAGAAGCTGGAAAGAATCTTCCCGAACATCGTGCCACAATATCAGCTACACGTGCGCCGTAAAGAAATTGGATCGCTACAGGAGCTGATAGAGATGGCCGAGGATTTCGAGAGCATACGGGGAGAAGGCGAACAGCTATCAGCGCCACCCACACAAAGGCGAACAGAGCAAGGTCCACCTCGAGAGGTAAGGAAACGACAGGTGACGGTAGAGAGCAAAGTGGCACTTTATATCCCAAAACAGCCTGCCGGCGTTGTGGCCAAAATGGTCACATAGCACGACTATGTCGCAACGCGCAGATACTGTTTTGTTGGGAGTGTGGCCGTAGTGGAGTTAGGACGATCGAGTGCTGCAACCAGAGTGCACCACCCAACAGAAGATTACCGTCAGACACGCAGCATGGAGCAGAGCAGCGGCACCAGACTTTACCATGGAAAACCGCATTGCACTGTGTCGGGCAACGAATCTGCGCTAACGTTTCTATTGGTACAGAAACTGTCACCGCGACGCTGGACACAGGTGCAACGCACAGTTTTATGAGCAGACGCCTAGCACACAAGTTACGCGCTTCTACCGGCAAATTTGGAAAAATCCAATACCATAGTGCTTATGGCAGACGGAAGTGCTAGGAGGGTCAAAGACACATTTGTGACGAATGTAAGGTTTGGAGGGCAGGCATGCCAGATAGAACTACTTATCATGCCTGACTCCAGCGATGATCTACTCCTGGGAGTGGATTTCATGACATGTCTGGGAACGACATTGAAGTGCGGCGATCAGGAGGTCACGCTGGGACCTCATAACGGTTGCGTGCAACCACGAGACTTTGCAACGTGAACAACCATCCGTGTGGAGAATTTCCCACAGGTAAATGCATCGATGCCTTCCAAGATGGCAACTAACGTCAGAAATTCTAAGGAACAGAGACACAACAGAGAATACAGCGCAAGCCAACGCAGTAGCAAATATACACAAGAACGCGTTCACTTGCCACGGATTCTGCCGAGGGAAAACCAAAAACGAATTACCACAGGGGCCTCAGGAGAACACGGGTGCACCAAATGGTAGTGAGATCCCGCCATTAAGGCGTCAAACGACCATGACAAGCAGCGGATCTTCCAATTATTCCGCAAGGTGTTCGCCAGCGGCGGAAAGCAGAGATATGCCACGTAGACAAAACGACAGATCCAGGGACATACAGCGTGCAATTAGCTGCACTAATAACAGCAGAAGCATATACAAGAGAGACGAACGCGACGCACATAGATACCGCAGCACAGTAGTAGACAACGGAACGGGACTACAGGGAGCCCGTCAACAGAGAAACAGATGCCAAATACAGACGACTCAGCCAAGCAATGGAACCATGTCACATTCCACAGTTTGGAAGAGCTACAGGAATCGAAAGGAGCTGGTCTACCACAGGAGTTAGTAGCAGAAATTGTGCGTAAAGCTAAAGGGGCACAGGAGAACCCGGCACGAAGACGATTACGAATTAGTCGAGACGCGTATCGAGTGTCCCTCTACCATGACGTGGTTAAAATTTCTCGTCGGTGAAGTTGGGAGGGCGTGTGACGAGCAGAATTATTGATTAATTTTGCTCACACAATAAATGTCCCCCAAAACAATAGTCACTGCGAAAAAGGACCGCCAGCATCACTCGCGTGCGAAGAATTGAGAGTGCCGTAACCGTATTAGAATACCTTCGCACCAATGGAAACCACGGCGAAGGTGGGAGCGCAGGAAATGCACGAAATATTAAACGTTGGTCAATAAATCACATGCAAATTGTAACAACTACACAAGCGGAATGTCAACCACAGCATTGGCAAAGCCAAGCCGGCCGCTTGCGTAAGACACGGAAAATGAGTTGCATGTGGATTATACCAACAAGAATGCGCCGACAGACTTGGCGAACTCAAGCCAGCTGTTTGCACTGATCGAACACAACAACAACACTACAAGCAGACTTCAATTAATTGTGCGTTAATTACAACAACACGACTCGGTAGAATTTACCGAGTGTGTCAGCTCGGGAAATAGTATATCAACTACACGAGGAAGAATTATAAGAAAAGCGACGACGACATAACAATCGCTGTGCTGACAAGTGGCGTGGACATCACACAAAGGAGAAACACACAAATAGTGTTCAAACGCTGGTGGATAATTTAAATAATATTAACCACCAGCAGAAAGAAATCATGCGTGCAACAACAACAGGACGTGCAACAGCAACCACGTGCCGCTGCAACTACTACGCGCTTAACAACAGCCGGACTTTTCCAGGAAAACGCTGAGGGTCGCCTAATGTCAAGAGGAAAACACCAACAATGCCTTCACCTTAGCAACAGGAAGCGGTAGTCGGAGCAACGGCCAGCGGGACTGGAACAACAACTAGAGGTTCAACAGATGGCTATAAAAGCGCCTGTAACCGGACACACGGTCGCTTTTCCTGCTAACACATCGCGCAAGTAAGTACCTTAGAAACGTTGCCGCACAGACGCCACGAGATCAGAAATCAGTACCAACGGACACACACACACACACAAGCGCTGCAGTTACTACGAAAGCTGGATTTTAATCCACTCTCGTAGTGAACCAAAACTTGTTCGTCAACGTTAGAACGGTGGAAGTGGTTTGTCAATCCACCACCGTTGAAGTGAAAGACTCAAGACACGGACCTAGACACTAAGAAGTACTGCGTTTGCTACGTACGCTGGGCTTTTCAATCCGCCTTCATAGAAAACCAGGACTTGCTTCTCAAAGTCAAACCGGTGGAAGTGGTTTTTTTAGTTCACCACCGTTGAGACTGGAGACAGGACGACACAGCACCAAGTTCAGGAGCGGCCTTCATAAAGCCCATCATTTTTGTAATAACGTGTAAACCTAGAAATAAGAATAAGGATTTAATAAAGAAAGTTTACAACATTACAACGCCCGAGTATATTTTCTGTATACGACCCCTGGAGCCGCTGAGTTTTACCCCAGATATAAATTTGAGTCATTATAGTGGCGCCCGAGGAGGGACTATAAAAACAAGGAAATTCAACGCATCTGACGCCTACCCATTGTCTGTCTTCGCCATTAACCAAGAAAATCACAGGATGGGGAAAACAAGCTGGGTGTACTTGCTACGGAAAGATGAGTTAGGGATATTTGCGGAGGAATTCGGTTTGGAAGCTGCAGGCACAGTGGATGAGCTCCGAAAGCGGCTTTCTGAGTTTTCACAGAAACGGTACTGACTCAGGAACAACAATACCGGTTGATGAATCTGCAATGCAGGTATGTTAAAAGCACATCACTAAGGCCGGCTGCATCTATAGTTCCCAGCGAAACGTTGCAAGTGGACAGGCCAGAGGCATACACGGGTGCAACTCTAACAGCATGGAATCCAGAGATACGTAGAATACCACAGCATCCCTCCGTTTCACCTGCACCAATGGATCAACAATACAACGGGTCTACACAGTACGCCGCTGTTATTGATCAAGTACGGAAGTGGTCTCTTAACTTTGACGATGGGCGTGACCCACTAGCTTTTATCGAGCGGGTGGAAGAACTTGCAGATGTGTACAGCATCAACAAAGATTTCCTCCCGCGTACTATGCCTGAAAACTCTTGAGAGAACGCGCACTCATGTGGTTCAGAAACAACAATCGAGCGTGGCGGGAATGGAGCACATATAGAAGGGACTTCTTGAAATTCTTATTACCGGCCCGTTTCATGGAGAAACTCGACGACCAGATCCGACAGCGTCACCAGAGGCATCGAGAGTCGTTCAAGCAGTATGTGCTCGAACTGCAAAATCTTATGCGACACGTGGAGTATTCGGAGGAGCAGAAGCTGGAAAGAATCTTCCCGAACATCGTGCCACAATATCAGCTACACGTGCGCCGTAAAGAAATTGGATCGCTACAGGAGCTGATAGAGATGGCCGAGGATTTCGAGAGCATACGGGGAGAAGGCGAACAGCTATCAGCGCCACCCACACAAAGGCGAACAGAGCAAGGTCCACCTCGAGAGGTAAGGAAACGACAGGTGACGGTAGAGAGCAAAGTGGCACTTTATATCCCAAAACAGCCTGCCGGCGTTGTGGCCAAAATGGTCACATAGCACGACTATGTCGCAACGCGCAGATACTGTTTTGTTGGGAGTGTGGCCGTAGTGGAGTTAGGACGATCGAGTGCTGCAACCAGAGTGCACCACCCAACAGAAGATTACCGTCAGACACGCAGCATGGAGCAGAGCAGCGGCACCAGACTTTACCATGGAAAACCGCATTGCACTGTGTCGGGCAACGAATCTGCGCTAACGTTTCTATTGGCACAGAAACTGTCACCGCGACGCTGGACACAGGTGCAACGCACAGTTTTATGAGCAGACGCCTAGCACACAAGTTACGCGCTTCTACCGGCAAATTTGGAAAAATCCAATACCATAGTGCTTATGGCAGACGGAAGTGCTAGGAGGGTCAAAGACACATTTGTGACGAATGTAAGGTTTGGAGGGCAGGCATGCCAGATAGAACTACTTATCATGCCTGACTCCAGCGATGATCTACTCCTGGGAGTGGATTTCATGACATGTCTGGGAACGACATTGAAGTGCGGCGATCAGGAGGTCACGCTGGGACCTCATAACGGTTGCGTGCAACCACGAGACTTTGCAACGTGAACAACCATCCGTGTGGAGAATTTCCCACAGGTAAATGCATCGATGCCTTCCAAGATGGCAACTAACGTCAGAAATTCTAAGGAACAGAGACACAACAGAGAATACAGCGCAAGCCAACGCAGTAGCAAATATACACAAGAACGCGTTCACTTGCCACGGATTCTGCCGAGGGAAAACCAAAAACGAATTACCACAGGGGCCTCAGGAGAACACGGGTGCACCAAATGGTAGTGAGATCACGCCATTAAGGCGTCAAACGACCATGACAAGCAGCGGATCTTACAATTATTCCGCAAGGTGTTCGCCAGCGGCGGAAAGCAGAGATATGCCACGTAGACAAAACGACAGATCCAGGGACATACAGCGTGCAATTAGCTGCACTAATAACAGCAGAAGCATATACAAGAGAGACGAACGCGACGCACATAGCCACCGCAGCACAGTAGTAGACAACGGAACGGGACTACAGGGAGCCCGTCAACAGAGAAACAGATGCCAAATACAGACGACTCAGCCAAGCAATGGAACCATGTCACATTCCACAGTTTGGAAGAGCTACAGGAATCGAAAGGAGCTGGTCTACCACAGGAGTTAGTAGCAGAAATTGTGCGTAAAGCTAAAGGGGCACAGGAGAACCCGGCACGAAGACGATTACGGTTTAGTCGAGACGCGTATCGAGTGTCCCTCTACCATGACGTGGTTAAAATTTCTCGTCGGTGAAGTTGGGAGGGCGTGTGACGAGCAGAATTATTGATTAATTTTGCTCACACAATAAATGTCCCCCAAAACAATAGTCACTGCGAAAAAGGACCGCCAGCATCACTCGCGTGCGAAGAATTGAGAGTGCCGTAACCAATCAGCTTGCGCGGCCCCATCAACGCTTAATATTATTTATTAGAATACCTTCGCACCAATGGAAACAGCGGCGAAGGTGGGAGCGCAGGAAATGCACGAAATATTAAACGTTGGTCAATAAATCACATGCAAATTGTAACAACTACACAAGCGGAATGTCAACCACAGCATAGGCAAAGCCAAGCCGGCCGCTTGCGTAAGACACGGAAAATGAGTTGCATGTGGATTATACCAACAAGAATTAGCCGACAGACTTGGCGAACTCAAGCCAGCTGTTTGCACTGATCGAACACAACAACAACACTACAAGCAGACTTCAATTAATCGTGCGTTAATTACAACAACACGACTCGGTAGAATTTACCGAGTGTGTCAGCTCGGGAAATAGTATATCAACTACACGAGGAAGAATTATAAGAAAAGCGACGACGACATAACAATCGCTGTGCTGACAAGTGGCGTGAACATCACACAAAGGAGAAACACACAAATAGTGTTCAAACGCTGGTGGATAATTTAAATAATATTAACCACCAGCAGAAAGAAATCATGCGTGCAACAACAACAGAATGTGCAACAGCAACCACGTGCCGCTGCAACTACTACGCGCTTAACAACAGCCGGACTTTTCCAGGAAAACGCTGAGGGTCGCCTAATGTCAAGAGGAAAACACCAACAATGCCTTCACCTTAGCAACAGGAAGCGGTAGTGGGAGCAACGGCCAGCGGGACTGGAACAACAACTAGAGGTTCAACAGATGGCTATAAAAGCGCCTGTAACCGGACACACGGTCGCTTTTCCTGCTAACACATCGCGCAAGTAAGTACCTTAGAAACGTTGCCGCACAGACGCCACGAGATTAGAAATCAGTACCAACGGACACACACACACACACAAGCACTGCATTTACTACGAAAGCTGAATTTTAATCCACTCTCGTAGTAAACCAAAACTTGTTCGTCAACGTTAGAACTGTGGAAGTGGTTTGTCAATCCACCACCGCTGAAACGAAAGACTCAAGACACGGACCTAGACACTAAGAAGTACTGCGTTTGCTACGTACGCTGGGTTTTTCAATCCGCGTTCATAGAAAACCAGGACTTGCTTCTCAAAGTCAAACCGGTGGAAGTGGTTTTTTTAATTCACCACCGTTGAGACTGGAGACAGGACGACACAGCACCAAGTTCAGGAGCGGCCTTCATAAAGCCCATCATTTTTGTAATAACGTGTAAACCTAGAAATAAGAATAAGGATTTAATAAAGAAAGTTTACAACATTACAACGCCCGAGTATATTTTCTGTATACGACCCCTGGAGCCGCTGAGTTTTACCCCAGATATAAATTTGAGTCATTATAGTGGCGCCCGAGGAGGGACTATAAAAACAAGGAAATTCAACGCATCTGACGCCTACCCATTGTCTGTCTTCGCCATTAACCAAGAAAATCACAGGATGGGGAAAACAAGCTGGGTGTACTTGCTACGGAAAGATGAGTTAGGGATATTTGCGGAGGAATTCGGTTTGGAAGCTGCAGGCACAGTGGATGAGCTCCGAAAGCGGCTTTCTGAGTTTTCACAGAAACGGTACTGACTCAGGAACAACAATACCGGTTGATGAATCTGCAATGCAGGTATGTTAAAAGCACATCACTAAGGCCGGCTGCATCTATAGTTCCCAGCGAAACGTTGCAAGTGGACAGGCCAGAGGCATACACGGGTGCAACTCTAACAGCATGGAATCCAGAGATACGTAGAATACCACAGCATCCCTCCGTTTCACCTGCACCAATGGATCAACAATACAACGGGTCTACACAGTACGCCGCTGTTATTGATCAAGTACGGAAGTGGTCTCTTAACTTTGACGATGGGCGTGACCCACTAGCTTTTATCGAGCGGGTGGAAGAACTTGCAGATGTGTACAGCATCAACAAAGATTTCCTCCCGCGTACTATGCCTGAAAACTCTTGAGAGAACGCGCACTCATGTGGTTCAGAAACAACAATCGAGCGTGGCGGGAATGGAGCACATATAGAAGGGACTTCTTGAAATTCTTATTACCGGCCCGTTTCATGGAGAAACTCGACGACCAGATCCGACAGCGTCACCAGAGGCATCGAGAGTCGTTCAAGCAGTATGTGCTCGAACTGCAAAATCTTATGCGACACGTGGAGTATTCGGAGGAGCAGAAGCTGGAAAGAATCTTCCCGAACATCGTGCCACAATATCAGCTACACGTGCGCCGTAAAGAAATTGGATCGCTACAGGAGCTGATAGAGATGGCCGAGGATTTCGAGAGCATACGGGGAGAAGGCGAACAGCTATCAGCGCCACCCACACAAAGGCGAACAGAGCAAGGTCCACCTCGAGAGGTAAGGAAACGACAGGTGACGGTAGAGAGCAAAGTGGCACTTTATATCCCAAAACAGCCTGCCGGCGTTGTGGCCAAAATGGTCACATAGCACGACTATGTCGCAACGCGCAGATACTGTTTTGTTGGGAGTGTGGCCGTAGTGGAGTTAGGACGATCGAGTGCTGCAACCAGAGTGCACCACCCAACAGAAGATTACCGTCAGATACGCAGCATGGAGCAGAGCAGCGGCACCAGACTTTACCATGGAAAACCGCATTGCACTGTGTCGGGCAACGAATCTGCGCTAACGTTTCTATTGGCACAGAAACTGTCACCGCGACGCTGGACACAGGTGCAACGCACAGTTTTATGAGCAGACGCCTAGCACACAAGTTACGCGCTTCTACCGGCAAATTTGGAAAAATCCAATACCATAGTGCTTATGGCAGACGGAAGTGCTAGGAGGGTCAAAGACACATTTGTGACGAATGTAAGGTTTGGAGGGCAGGCATGCCAGATAGAACTACTTATCATGCCTGACTCCAGCGATGATCTACTCCTGGGAGTGGATTTCATGACATGTCTGGGAACGACATTGAAGTGCGGCGATCAGGAGGTCACGCTGGGACCTCATAACGGTTGCGTGCAACCACGAGACTTTGCAACGTGAACAACCATCCGTGTGGAGAATTTCCCACAGGTAAATGCATCGATGCCTTCCAAGATGGCAACTAACGTCAGAAATTCTAAGGAACAGAGACACAACAGAGAATACAGCGCAAGCCAACGCAGTAGCAAATATACACAAGAACGCGTTCACTTGCCACGGATTCTGCCGAGGGAAAACCAAAAACGAATTACCACAGGGGCCTCAGGAGAACACGGGTGCACCAAATGGTAGTGAGATCCCGCCATTAAGGCGTCAAACGACCATGACAAGCAGCGGATCTTCCAATTATTCCGCAAGGAGTTCGCCAGCGGCGGAAAGCAGAGATATGCCACGTAGACAAAACGACAGATCCAGGGACATACAGCGTGCAATTAGCTGCACTAATAACAGCAGAAGCATATACAAGAGAGACGAACGCGACGCACATAGATACCGCAGCACAGTAGTAGACAACGGAACGGGACTACAGGGAGCCCGTCAACAGAGAAACAGATGCCAAATACAGACGACTCAGCCAAGCAATGGAACCATGTCACATTCCACAGTTTGGAAGAGCTACAGGAATCGAAAGGAGCTGGTCTACCACAGGAGTTAGTAGCAGAAATTGTGCGTAAAGCTAAAGGGGCACAGGAGAACCCGGCACGAAGACGATTACGGTTTAGTCGAGACGCGTATCGAGTGTCCCTCTACCATGACGTGGTTAAAATTTCTCGTCGGTGAAGTTGGGAGGGCGTGTGACGAGCAGAATTATTGATTAATTTTGCTCACACAATAAATGTCCCCCAAAACAATAGTCACTGCGAAAAAGGACCGCCAGCATCACTCGCGTGCGAAGAATTGAGAGTGCCGTAACCGTATTAGAATACCTTCGCACCAATGGAAACCACGGCGAAGGTGGGAGCGCAGGAAATGCACGAAATATTAAACGTTGGTCAATAAATCACATGCAAATTGTAACAACTACACAAGCGGAATGTCAACCACAGCATTGGCAAAGCCAAGCCGGCCGCTTGCGTAAGACACGGAAAATGAGTTGCATGTGGATTATACCAACAAGAATGCGCCGACAGACTTGGCGAACTCAAGCCAGCTGTTTGCACTGATCGAACACAACAACAACACTACAAGCAGACTTCAATTAATTGTGCGTTAATTACAACAACACGACTCGGTAGAATTTACCGAGTGTGTCAGCTCGGGAAATAGTATATCAACTACACGAGGAAGAATTATAAGAAAAGCGACGACGACATAACAATCGCTGTGCTGACAAGTGGCGTGGACATCACACAAAGGAGAAACACACAAATAGTGTTCAAACGCTGGTGGATAATTTAAATAATATTAACCACCAGCAGAAAGAAATCATGCGTGCAACAACAACAGGACGTGCAACAGCAACCACGTGCCGCTGCAACTACTACGCGCTTAACAACAGCCGGACTTTTCCAGGAAAACGCTGAGGGTCGCCTAATGTCAAGAGGAAAACACCAACAATGCTTTCACCTTAGCAACAGGAAGCGGTAGTCGGAGCAACGGCCAGCGGGACTGGAACAACAACTAGAGGTTCAACAGATGGCTATAAAAGCGCCTGTAACCGGACACACGGTCGCTTTTCCTGCTAACACATCGCGCAAGTAAGTACCTTAGAAACGTTGTCGCAGAGACGCCACGAGATCAGAAATCAGTACCAACGGACACACACACACACACAAGCGCTGCAGTTACTACGAAAGCTGGATTTTAATCCACTCTCGTAGTGAACCAAAACTTGTTCGTTAACGTTAGAAAGGTGGAAGTGGTTTGTCAATCCACCACCGTTGAAGTGAAAGACTCAAGACACGGACCTAGACACTAAGAAGTACTGCGTTTGCTACGTACGCTGGGCTTTTCAATCCGCCTTCATAGAAAACCAGGACTTGCTTTTCAAAGTCAAACCGGTGGAAGTGGTTTTTTTAGTTCACCACCGTTGAGACTGGAGACAGGACGACACAGCACCAAGTTCAGGAGCGGCCTTCATAAAGCCCATCATTTTTGTAATAACGTGTAAACCTAGAAATAAGAATAAGGATTTAATAAAGAAAGTTTACAACATTACAACGCCCGAGTATATTTTCTGTATACGACCCCTGGAGCCGCTGAGTTTTACCCCAGATATAAATTTGAGTCATTATAGTGGCGCCCGAGGAGGGACTATAAAAACAAGGAAATTCAACGCATCTGACGCCTACCCATTGTCTGTCTTCGCCATTAACCAAGAAAATCACAGGATGGGGAAAACAAGCTGGGTGTACTTGCTACGGAAAGATGAGTTAGGGATATTTGCGGAGGAATTCGGTTTGGAAGCTGCAGGCACAGTGGATGAGCTCCGAAAGCGGCTTTCTGAGTTTTCACAGAAACGGTACTGACTCAGGAACAACAATACCGGTTGATGAATCTGCAATGCAGGTATGTTAAAAGCACATCACTAAGGCCGGCTGCATCTATAGTTCCCAGCGAAACGTTGCAAGTGGACAGGCCAGAGGCATACACGGGTGCAACTCTAACAGCATGGAATCCAGAGATACGTAGAATACCACAGCATCCCTCCGTTTCACCTGCACCAATGGATCAACAATACAACGGGTCTACACAGTACGCCGCTGTTATTGATCAAGTACGGAAGTGGTCTCTTAACTTTGACGATGGGCGTGACCCACTAGCTTTTATCGAGCGGGTGGAAGAACTTGCAGATGTGTACAGCATCAACAAAGATTTCCTCCCGCGTACTATGCCTGAGAACTCTTGAGAGAACGCGCACTCATGTGGTTCAGAAACAACAATCGAGCGTGGCGGGAATGGAGCACATATAGAAGGGACTTCTTGAAATTCTTATTACCGGCCCGTTTCATGGAGAAACTCGACGACCAGATCCGACAGCGTCACCAGAGGCATCGAGAGTCGTTCAAGCAGTATGTGCTCGAACTGCAAAATCTTATGCGACACGTGGAGTATTCGGAGGAGCAGAAGCTGGAAAGAATCTTCCCGAACATCGTGCCACAATATCAGCTACACGTGCGCCGTAAAGAAATTGGATCGCTACAGGAGCTGATAGAGATGGCCGAGGATTTCGAGAGCATACGGGGAGAAGGCGAACAGCTATCAGCGCCACCCACACAAAGGCGAACAGAGCAAGGTCCACCTCGAGAGGTAAGGAAACGACAGGTGACGGTAGAGAGCAAAGTGGCACTTTATATCCCAAAACAGCCTGCCGGCGTTGTGGCCAAAATGGTCACATAGCACGACTATGTCGCAACGCGCAGATACTGTTTTGTTGGGAGTGTGGCCGTAGTGGAGTTAGGACGATCGAGTGCTGCAACCAGAGTGCACCACCCAACAGAAGATTACCGTCAGACACGCAGCATGGACCAGAGCAGCGGCACCAGACTTTACCATGGAAAACCGCATTGCACTGTGTCGGGCAACGAATCTGCGCTAACGTTTCTATTGGTACAGAAACTGTCACCGCGACGCTGGACACAGGTGCAACGCACAGTTTTATGAGCAGACGCCTAGCACACAAGTTACGCGCTTCTACCGGCAAATTTGGAAAAATCCAATACCATAGTGCTTATGGCAGACGGAAGTGCTAGGAGGGTCAAAGACACATTTGTGACGAATGTAAGGTTTGGAGGGCAGGCATGCCAGATAGAACTACTTATCATGCCTGACTCCAGCGATGATCTACTCCTGGGAGTGGATTTCATGACATGTCTGGGAACGACATTGAAGTGCGGCGATCAGGAGGTCACGCTGGGACCTCATAACGGTTGCGTGCAACCACGAGACTTTGCAACGTGAACAACCATCCGTGTGGAGAATTTCCCACAGGTAAATGCATCGATGCCTTCCAAGATGGCAACTAACGTCAGAAATTCTAAGGAACAGAGACACAACAGAGAATACAGCGCAAGCCAACGCAGTAGCAAATATACACAAGAACGCGTTCACTTGCCACGGATTCTGCCGAGGGAAAACCAAAAACGAATTACCACAGGGGCCTCAGGAGAACACGGGTGCACCAAATGGTAGTGAGATCCCGCCATTAAGGCGTCAAACGACCATGACAAGCAGCGGATCTACCAATTATTCCGCAAGGTGTTCGCCAGCGGCGGAAAGCAGAGATATGCCACGTAGACAAAACGACAGATCCAGGGACATACAGCGTGCAATTAGCTGCACTAATAACAGCAGAAGCATATACAAGAGAGACGAACGCGACGCACATAGATACCGCAGCACAGTAGTAGACAACGGAACGGGACTACAGGGAGCCCGTCAACAGAGAAACAGATGCCAAATACAGACGACTCAGCCAAGCAATGGAACCATGTCACATTCCACAGTTTGGAAGAGCTACAGGAATCGAAAGGAGCTGGTCTACCACAGGAGTTAGTAGCAGAAATTGTGCGTAAAGCTAAAGGGGCACAGGAGAACCCGGCACGAAGACGATTACGGTTTAGTCGAGACGCGTATCGAGTGTCCCTCTACCATGACGTGGTTAAAATTTCTCGTCGGTGAAGTTGGGAGGGCGTGTGACGAGCAGAATTATTGATTAATTTTGCTCACACAATAAATGTCCCCCAAAACAATAGTCACTGCGAAAAAGGACCGCCAGCATCACTCGCGTGCGAAGAATTGAGAGTGCCGTAACCGTATTAGAATACCTTCGCACCAATGGAAACCACGGCGAAGGTGGGAGCGCAGGAAATGCACGAAATATTAAACGTTGGTCAATAAATCACATGCAAATTGTAACAACTACACAAGCGGAATGTCAACCACAGCATTGGCAAAGCCAAGCCGGCCGCTTGCGTAAGACACGGAAAATGAGTTGCATGTGGATTATACCAACAAGAATGCGCCGACAGACTTGGCGAACTCAAGCCAGCTGTTTGCACTGATCGAACACAACAACAACACTACAAGCAGACTTCAATTAATTGTGCGTTAATTACAACAACACGACTCGGTAGAATTTACCGAGTGTGTCAGCTCGGGAAATAGTATATCAACTACACGAGGAAGAATTATAAGAAAAGCGACGACGACATAACAATCGCTGTGCTGACAAGTGGCGTGGACATCACACAAAGGAGAAACACACAAATAGTGTTCAAACGCTGGTGGATAATTTAAATAATATTAACCACCAGCAGAAAGAAATCATGCGTGCAACAACAACAGGACGTGCAACAGCAACCACGTGCCGCTGCAACTACTACGCGCTTAACAACAGCCGGACTTTTCCAGGAAAACGCTGAGGGTCGCCTAATGTCAAGAGGAAAACACCAACAATGCCTTCACCTTAGCAACAGGAAGCGGTAGTCGGAGCAACGGCCAGCGGGACTGGAACAACAACTAGAGGTTCAACAGATGGCTATAAAAGCGCCTGTAACCGGACACACGGTCGCTTTTCCTGCTAACACATCGCGCAAGTAAGTACCTTAGAAACGTTGCCGCACAGACGCCACGAGATCAGAAATCAGTACCAACGGACACACACACACACACAAGCGCTGCAGTTACTACGAAAGCTGGATTTGAATCCACTCTCGTAGTGAACCAAAACTTGTTCGTCAACGTTAGAACGGTGGAAGTGGTTTGTCAATCCACCACCGTTGAAGTGAAAGACTCAAGACACGGACCTAGACACTAAGAAGTACTGCGTTTGCTACGTACGCTGGGCTTTTCAATCCGCCTTCATAGAAAACCAGGACTTGCTTCTCAAAGTCAAACCGGTGGAAGTGGTTTTTTTAATTCACCACCGTTGAGACTGGAGACAGGACGACACAGCACCAAGTTCAGGAGCGGCCTTCATAAAGCCCATCATTTTTGTAATAACGTGTAAACCTAGAAATAAGAATAAGGATTTAATAAAGAAAGTTTACAACATTACAACGCCCGAGTATATTTTCTGTATACGACCCCTGGAGCCGCTGAGTTTTACCCCAGATATAAATTTGAGTCATTATAGTGGCGCCCGAGGAGGGACTATAAAAACAAGGAAATTCAACGCATCTGACGCCTACCCATTGTCTGTCTTCGCCATTAACCAAGAAAATCACAGGATGGGGAAAACAAGCTGGGTGTACTTGCTACGGAAAGATGAGTTAGGGATATTTGCGGAGGAATTCGGTTTGGAAGCTGCAGGCACAGTGGATGAGCTCCGAAAGCGGCTTTCTGAGTTTTCACAGAAACGGTACTGACTCAGGAACAACAATACCGGTTGATGAATCTGCAATGCAGGTATGTTAAAAGCACATCACTAAGGCCGGCTGCATCTATAGTTCCCAGCGAAACGTTGCAAGTGGACAGGCCAGAGGCATACACGGGTGCAACTCTAACAGCATGGAATCCAGAGATACGTAGAATACCACAGCATCCCTCCGTTTCACCTGCACCAATGGATCAACAATACAACGGGTCTACACAGTACGCCGCTGTTATTGATCAAGTACGGAAGTGGTCTCTTAACTTTGACGATGGGCGTGACCCACTAGCTTTTATCGAGCGGGTGGAAGAACTTGCAGATGTGTACAGCATCAACAAAGATTTCCTCCCGCGTACTATGCCTGAGAACTCTTGAGAGAACGCGCACTCATGTGGTTCAGAAACAACAATCGAGCGTGGCGGGAATGGAGCACATATAGAAGGGACTTCTTGAAATTCTTATTACCGGCCCGTTTCATGGAGAAACTCGACGACCAGATCCGACAGCGTCACCAGAGGCATCGAGAGTCGTTCAAGCAGTATGTGCTCGAACTGCAAAATCTTATGCGACACGTGGAGTATTCGGAGGAGCAGAAGCTGGAAAGAATCTTCCCGAACATCGTGCCACAATATCAGCTACACGTGCGCCGTAAAGAAATTGGATCGCTACAGGAGCTGATAGAGATGGCCGAGGATTTCGAGAGCATACGGGGAGAAGGCGAACAGCTATCAGCGCCACCCACACAAAGGCGAACAGAGCAAGGTCCACCTCGAGAGGTAAGGAAACGACAGGTGACGGTAGAGAGCAAAGTGGCACTTTATATCCCAAAACAGCCTGCCGGCGTTGTGGCCAAAATGGTCACATAGCACGACTATGTCGCAACGCGCAGATACTGTTTTGTTGGGAGTGTGGCCGTAGTGGAGTTAGGACGATCGAGTGCTGCAACCAGAGTGCACCACCCAACAGAAGATTACCGTCAGACACGCAGCATGGAGCAGAGCAGCGGCACCAGACTTTACCATGGAAAACCGCATTGCACTGTGTGCAACGAATCTGCGCTAACGTTTCTATTGGTACAGAAACTGTCACCGCGACGCTGGACACAGGTGCAACGCACAGTTTTATGAGCAGACGCCTAGCACACAAGTTACGCGCTTCTACCGGCAAATTTGGAAAAATCCAATACCATAGTGCTTATGGCAGACGGAAGTGCTAGGAGGGTCAAAGACACATTTGTGACGAATGTAAGGTTTGGAGGGCAGGCATGCCAGATAGAACTACTTATCATGCCTGACTCCAGCGATGATCTACTCCTGGGAGTGGATTTCATGACATGTCTGGGAACGACATTGAAGTGCGGCGATCAGGAGGTCACGCTGGGACCTCATAACGGTTGCGTGCAACCACGAGACTTTGCAACGTGAACAACCATCCGTGTGGAGAATTTCCCACAGGTAAATGCATCGATGCCTTCCAAGATGGCAACTAACGTCAGAAATTCTAAGGAACAGAGACACAACAGAGAATACAGCGCAAGCCAACGCAGTAGCAAATATACACAAGAACGCGTTCACTTGCCACGGATTCTGCCGAGGGAAAACCAAAAACGAATTACCACAGGGGCCTCAGGAGAACACGGGTGCACCAAATGGTAGTGAGATCCCGCCATTAAGGCGTCAAACGACCATGACAAGCAGCGGATCTTCCAATTATTCCGCAAGGTGTTCGCCAGCGGCGGAAAGCAGAGATATGCCACGTAGACAAAACGACAGATCCAGGGACATACAGCGTGCAATTAGCTGCACTAATAACAGCAGAAGCATATACAAGAGAGACGAACGCGACGCACATAGATACCGCAGCACAGTAGTAGACAACGGAACGGGACTACAGGGAGCCCGTCAACAGAGAAACAGATGCCAAATACAGACGACTCAGCCAAGCAATGGAACCATGTCACATTCCACAGTTTGGAAGAGCTACAGGAATCGAAAGGAGCTGGTCTACCACAGGAGTTAGTAGCAGAAATTGTGCGTAAAGCTAAAGGGGCACAGGAGAACCCGGCACGAAGACGATTACGGTTTAGTCGAGACGCGTATCGAGTGTCCCTCTACCATGACGTGGTTAAAATTTCTCGTCGGTGAAGTTGGGAGGGCGTGTGACGAGCAGAATTATTGATTAATTTTGCTCACACAATAAATGTCCCCCAAAACAATAGTCACTGCGAAAAAGGACCGCCAGCATCACTCGCGTGCGAAGAATTGAGAGTGCCGTAACCGTATTAGAATACCTTCGCACCAATGGAAACCACGGCGAAGGTGGGAGCGCAGGAAATGCACGAAATATTAAACGTTGGTCAATAAATCACATGCAAATTGTAACAACTACACAAGCGGAATGTCAACCACAGCATTGGCAAAGCCAAGCCGGCCGCTTGCGTAAGACACGGAAAATGAGTTGCATGTGGATTATACCAACAAGAATGCGCCGACAGACTTGGCGAACTCAAGCCAGCTGTTTGCACTGATCGAACACAACAACAACACTACAAGCAGACTTCAATTAATTGTGCGTTAATTACAACAACACGACTCGGTAGAATTTACCGAGTGTGTCAGCTCGGGAAATAGTATATCAACTACACGAGGAAGAATTATAAGAAAAGCGACGACGACATAACAATCGCTGTGCTGACAAGTGGCGTGGACATCACACAAAGGAGAAACACACAAATAGTGTTCAAACGCTGGTGGATAATTTAAATAATATTAACCACCAGCAGAAAGAAATCATGCGTGCAACAACAACAGGACGTGCAACAGCAACCACGTGCCGCTGCAACTACTACGCGCTTAACAACAGCCGGACTTTTCCAGGAAAACGCTGAGGGTCGCCTAATGTCAAGAGGAAAACACCAACAATGCCTTCACCTTAGCAACAGGAAGCGGTAGTCGGAGCAACGGCCAGCGGGACTGGAACAACAACTAGAGGTTCAACAGATGGCTATAAAAGCGCCTGTAACCGGACACACGGTCGCTTTTCCTGCTAACACATCGCGCAAGTAAGTACCTTAGAAACGTTGCCGCACAGACGCCACGAGATCAGAAATCAGTACCAACGGACACACACACACACACAAGCGCTGCAGTTACTACGAAAGCTGGATTTGAATCCACTCTCGTAGTGAACCAAAACTTGTTCGTCAACGTTAGAACGGTGGAAGTGGTTTGTCAATCCACCACCGTTGAAGTGAAAGACTCAAGACACGGACCTAGACACTAAGAAGTACTGCGTTTGCTACGTACGCTGGGCTTTTCAATCCGCCTTCATAGAAAACCAGGACTTGCTTCTCAAAGTCAAACCGGTGGAAGTGGTTTTTTTAATTCACCACCGTTGAGACTGGAGACAGGACGACACAGCACCAAGTTCAGGAGCGGCCTTCATAAAGCCCATCATTTTTGTAATAACGTGTAAACCTAGAAATAAGAATAAGGATTTAATAAAGAAAGTTTACAACATTACAACGCCCGAGTATATTTTCTGTATACGACCCCTGGAGCCGCTGAGTTTTACCCCAGATATAAATTTGAGTCATTATAGTGGCGCCCGAGGAGGGACTATAAAAACAAGGAAATTCAACGCATCTGACGCCTACCCATTGTCTGTCTTCGCCATTAACCAAGAAAATCACAGGATGGGGAAAACAAGCTGGGTGTACTTGCTACGGAAAGATGAGTTAGGGATATTTGCGGAGGAATTCGGTTTGGAAGCTGCAGGCACAGTGGATGAGCTCCGAAAGCGGCTTTCTGAGTTTTCACAGAAACGGTACTGACTCAGGAACAACAATACCGGTTGATGAATCTGCAATGCAGGTATGTTAAAAGCACATCACTAAGGCCGGCTGCATCTATAGTTCCCAGCGAAACGTTGCAAGTGGACAGGCCAGAGGCATACACGGGTGCAACTCTAACAGCATGGAATCCAGAGATACGTAGAATACCACAGCATCCCTCCGTTTCACCTGCACCAATGGATCAACAATACAACGGGTCTACACAGTACGCCGCTGTTATTGATCAAGTACGGAAGTGGTCTCTTAACTTTGACGATGGGCGTGACCCACTAGCTTTTATCGAGCGGGTGGAAGAACTTGCAGATGTGTACAGCATCAACAAAGATTTCCTCCCGCGTACTATGCCTGAAAACTCTTGAGAGAACGCGCACTCATGTGGTTCAGAAACAACAATCGAGCGTGGCGGGAATGGAGCACATATAGAAGGGACTTCTTGAAATTCTTATTACCGGCCCGTTTCATGGAGAAACTCGACGACCAGATCCGACAGCGTCACCAGAGGCATCGAGAGTCGTTCAAGCAGTATGTGCTCGAACTGCAAAATCTTATGCGACACGTGGAGTATTCGGAGGAGCAGAAGCTGGAAAGAATCTTCCCGAACATCGTGCCACAATATCAGCTACACGTGCGCCGTAAAGAAATTGGATCGCTACAGGAGCTGATAGAGATGGCCGAGGATTTCGAGAGCATACGGGGAGAAGGCGAACAGCTATCAGCGCCACCCATACAAAGGCGAACAGAGCAAGGTCCACCTCGAGAGGTAAGGAAACGACAGGTGACGGTAGAGAGCAAAGTGGCACTTTATATCCCAAAACAGCCTGCCGGCGTTGTGGCCAAAATGGTCACATAGCACGACTATGTCGCAACGCGCAGATACTGTTTTGTTGGGAGTGTGGCCGTAGTGGAGTTAGGACGATCGAGTGCTGCAACCAGAGTGCACCACCCAACAGAAGATTACCGTCAGACACGCAGCATGGAGCAGAGCAGCGGCACCAGACTTTACCATGGAAAACCGCATTGCACTGTGTCGGGCAACGAATCTGCGCTAACGTTTCTATTGGCACAGAAACTGTCACCGCGACGCTGGACACAGGTGCAACGCACAGTTTTATGAGCAGACGCCTAGCACACAAGTTACGCGCTTCTACCGGCAAATTTGGAAAAATCCAATACCATAGTGCTTATGGCAGACGGAAGTGCTAGGAGGGTCAAAGACACATTTGTGACGAATGTAAGGTTTGGAGGGCAGGCATGCCAGATAGAACTACTTATCATGCCTGACTCCAGCGATGATCTACTCCTGGGAGTGGATTTCATGACATGTCTGGGAACGACATTGAAGTGCGGCGATCAGGAGGTCACGCTGGGACCTCATAACGGTTGCGTGCAACCACGAGACTTTGCAACGTGAACAACCATCCGTGTGGAGAATTTCCCACAGGTAAATGCATCGATGCCTTCCAAGATGGCAACTAACGTCAGAAATTCTAAGGAACAGAGACACAACAGAGAATACAGCGCAAGCCAACGCAGTAGCAAATATACACAAGAACGCGTTCACTTGCCACGGATTCTGCCGAGGGAAAACCAAAAACGAATTACCACAGGGGCCTCAGGAGAACACGGGTGCACCAAATGGTAGTGAGATCACGCCATTAAGGCGTCAAACGACCATGACAAGCAGCGGATCTTACAATTATTCCGCAAGGTGTTCGCCAGCGGCGGAAAGCAGAGATATGCCACGTAGACAAAACGACAGATCCAGGGACATACAGCGTGCAATTAGCTGCACTAATAACAGCAGAAGCATATACAAGAGAGACGAACGCGACGCACATAGCCACCGCAGCACAGTAGTAGACAACGGAACGGGACTACAGGGAGCCCGTCAACAGAGAAACAGATGCCAAATATAGACGACTCAGCCAAGCAATGGAACCATGTCACATTCCACAGTTTGGAAGAGCTACAGGAATCGAAAGGAGCTGGTCTACCACAGGAGTTAGTAGCAGAAATTGTGCGTAAAGCTAAAGGGGCACAGGAGAACCCGGCACGAAGACGATTACGGTTTAGTCGAGACGCGTATCGAGTGTCCCTCTACCATGACGTGGTTAAAATTTCTCGTCGGTGAAGTTGGGAGGGCGTGTGACGAGCAGAATTATTGATTAATTTTGCTCACACAATAAATGTCCCCCAAAACAATAGTCACTGCGAAAAAGGACCGCCAGCATCACTCGCGTGCGAAGAATTGAGAGTGCCGTAACCGTATTAGAATACCTTCGCACCAATGGAAACCACGGCGAAGGTGGGAGCGCAGGAAATGCACGAAATATTAAACGTTGGTCAATAAATCACATGCAAATTGTAACAACTACACAAGCGGAATGTCAACCACAGCATTGGCAAAGCCAAGCCGGCCGCTTGCGTAAGACACGGAAAATGAGTTGCATGTGGATTATACCAACAAGAATGCGCCGACAGACTTGGCGAACTCAAGCCAGCTGTTTGCACTGATCGAACACAACAACAACACTACAAGCAGACTTCAATTAATTGTGCGTTAATTACAACAACACGACTCGGTAGAATTTACCGAGTGTGTCAGCTCGGGAAATAGTATATCAACTACACGAGGAAGAATTATAAGAAAAGCGACGACGACATAACAATCGCTGTGCTGACAAGTGGCGTGGACATCACACAAAGGAGAAACACACAAATAGTGTTCAAACGCTGGTGGATAATTTAAATAATATTAACCACCAGCAGAAAGAAATCATGCGTGCAACAACAACAGGACGTGCAACAGCAACCACGTGCCGCTGCAACTACTACGCGCTTAACAACAGCCGGACTTTTCCAGGAAAACGCTGAGGGTCGCCTAATGTCAAGAGGAAAACACCAACAATGCCTTCACCTTAGCAACAGGAAGCGGTAGTCGGAGCAACGGCCAGCGGGACTGGAACAACAACTAGAGGTTCAACAGATGGCTATAAAAGCGCCTGTAACCGGACACACGGTCGCTTTTCCTGCTAACACATCGCGCAAGTAAGTACCTTAGAAACGTTACCGCACAGACGCCACGAGATCAGAAATCAGTACCAACGGACACACACACACACACAAGCGCTGCAGTTACTACGAAAGCTGGATTTGAATCCACTCTCGTAGTGAACCAAAACTTGTTCGTCAACGTTAGAACGGTGGAAGTGGTTTGTCAATCCACCACCGTTGAAGTGAAAGACTCAAGACACGGACCTAGACACTAAGAAGTACTGCGTTTGCTACGTACGCTGGGCTTTTCAATCCGCCTTCATAGAAAACCAGGACTTGCTTCTCAAAGTCAAACCGGTGGAAGTGGTTTTTTTAATTCACCACCGTTGAGACTGGAGACAGGACGACACAGCACCAAGTTCAGGAGCGGCCTTCATAAAGCCCATCATTTTTGTAATAACGTGTAAACCTAGAAATAAGAATAAGGATTTAATAAAGAAAGTTTACAACATTACAACGCCCGAGTATATTTTCTGTATACGACCCCTGGAGCCGCTGAGTTTTACCCCAGATATAAATTTGAGTCATTATAGTGGCGCCCGAGGAGGGACTATAAAAACAAGGAAATTCAACGCATCTGACGCCTACCCATTGTCTGTCTTCGCCATTAACCAAGAAAATCACAGGATGGGGAAAACAAGCTGGGTGTACTTGCTACGGAAAGATGAGTTAGGGATATTTGCGGAGGAATTCGGTTTGGAAGCTGCAGGCACAGTGGATGAGCTCCGAAAGCGGCTTTCTGAGTTTTCACAGAAACGGTACTGACTCAGGAACAACAATACCGGTTGATGAATCTGCAATGCAGGTATGTTAAAAGCACATCACTAAGGCCGGCTGCATCTATAGTTCCCAGCGAAACGTTGCAAGTGGACAGGCCAGAGGCATACACGGGTGCAACTCTAACAGCATGGAATCCAGAGATACGTAGAATACCACAGCATCCCTCCGTTTCACCTGCACCAATGGATCAACAATACAACGGGTCTACACAGTACGCCGCTGTTATTGATCAAGTACGGAAGTGGTCTCTTAACTTTGACGATGGGCGTGACCCACTAGCTTTTATCGAGCGGGTGGAAGAACTTGCAGATGTGTACAGCATCAACAAAGATTTCCTCCCGCGTACTATGCCTGAAAACTCTTGAGAGAACGCGCACTCATGTGGTTCAGAAACAACAATCGAGCGTGGCGGGAATGGAGCACATATAGAAGGGACTTCTTGAAATTCTTATTACCGGCCCGTTTCATGGAGAAACTCGACGACCAGATCCGACAGCGTCACCAGAGGCATCGAGAGTCGTTCAAGCAGTATGTGCTCGAACTGCAAAATCTTATGCGACACGTGGAGTATTCGGAGGAGCAGAAGCTGGAAAGAATCTTCCCGAACATCGTGCCACAATATCAGCTACACGTGCGCCGTAAAGAAATTGGATCGCTACAGGAGCTGATAGAGATGGCCGAGGATTTCGAGAGCATACGGGGAGAAGGCGAACAGCTATCAGCGCCACCCATACAAAGGCGAACAGAGCAAGGTCCACCTCGAGAGGTAAGGAAACGACAGGTGACGGTAGAGAGCAAAGTGGCACTTTATATCCCAAAACAGCCTGCCGGCGTTGTGGCCAAAATGGTCACATAGCACGACTATGTCGCAACGCGCAGATACTGTTTTGTTGGGAGTGTGGCCGTAGTGGAGTTAGGACGATCGAGTGCTGCAACCAGAGTGCACCACCCAACAGAAGATTACCGTCAGACACGCAGCATGGAGCAGAGCAGCGGCACCAGACTTTACCATGGAAAACCGCATTGCACTGTGTCGGGCAACGAATCTGCGCTAACGTTTCTATTGGCACAGAAACTGTCACCGCGACGCTGGACACAGGTGCAACGCACAGTTTTATGAGCAGACGCCTAGCACACAAGTTACGCGCTTCTACCGGCAAATTTGGAAAAATCCAATACCATAGTGCTTATGGCAGACGGAAGTGCTAGGAGGGTCAAAGACACATTTGTGACGAATGTAAGGTTTGGAGGGCAGGCATGCCAGATAGAACTACTTATCATGCCTGACTCCAGCGATGATCTACTCCTGGGAGTGGATTTCATGACATGTCTGGGAACGACATTGAAGTGCGGCGATCAGGAGGTCACGCTGGGACCTCATAACGGTTGCGTGCAACCACGAGACTTTGCAACGTGAACAACCATCCGTGTGGAGAATTTCCCACAGGTAAATGCATCGATGCCTTCCAAGATGGCAACTAACGTCAGAAATTCTAAGGAACAGAGACACAACAGAGAATACAGCGCAAGCCAACGCAGTAGCAAATATACACAAGAACGCGTTCACTTGCCACGGATTCTGCCGAGGGAAAACCAAAAACGAATTACCACAGGGGCCTCAGGAGAACACGGGTGCACCAAATGGTAGTGAGATCACGCCATTAAGGCGTCAAACGACCATGACAAGCAGCGGATCTTACAATTATTCCGCAAGGTGTTCGCCAGCGGCGGAAAGCAGAGATATGCCACGTAGACAAAACGACAGATCCAGGGACATACAGCGTGCAATTAGCTGCACTAATAACAGCAGAAGCATATACAAGAGAGACGAACGCGACGCACATAGCCACCGCAGCACAGTAGTAGACAACGGAACGGGACTACAGGGAGCCCGTCAACAGAGAAACAGATGCCAAATATAGACGACTCAGCCAAGCAATGGAACCATGTCACATTCCACAGTTTGGAAGAGCTACAGGAATCGAAAGGAGCTGGTCTACCACAGGAGTTAGTAGCAGAAATTGTGCGTAAAGCTAAAGGGGCACAGGAGAACCCGGCACGAAGACGATTACGGTTTAGTCGAGACGCGTATCGAGTGTCCCTCTACCATGACGTGGTTAAAATTTCTCGTCGGTGAAGTTGGGAGGGCGTGTGACGAGCAGAATTATTGATTAATTTTGCTCACACAATAAATGTCCCCCAAAACAATAGTCACTGCGAAAAAGGACCGCCAGCATCACTCGCGTGCGAAGAATTGAGAGTGCCGTAACCGTATTAGAATACCTTCGCACCAATGGAAACCACGGCGAAGGTGGGAGCGCAGGAAATGCACGAAATATTAAACGTTGGTCAATAAATCACATGCAAATTGTAACAACTACACAAGCGGAATGTCAACCACAGCATTGGCAAAGCCAAGCCGGCCGCTTGCGTAAGACACGGAAAATGAGTTGCATGTGGATTATACCAACAAGAATGCGCCGACAGACTTGGCGAACTCAAGCCAGCTGTTTGCACTGATCGAACACAACAACAACACTACAAGCAGACTTCAATTAATTGTGCGTTAATTACAACAACACGACTCGGTAGAATTTACCGAGTGTGTCAGCTCGGGAAATAGTATATCAACTACACGAGGAAGAATTATAAGAAAAGCGACGACGACATAACAATCGCTGTGCTGACAAGTGGCGTGGACATCACACAAAGGAGAAACACACAAATAGTGTTCAAACGCTGGTGGATAATTTAAATAATATTAACCACCAGCAGAAAGAAATCATGCGTGCAACAACAACAGGACGTGCAACAGCAACCACGTGCCGCTGCAACTACTACGCGCTTAACAACAGCCGGACTTTTCCAGGAAAACGCTGAGGGTCGCCTAATGTCAAGAGGAAAACACCAACAATGCCTTCACCTTAGCAACAGGAAGCGGTAGTCGGAGCAACGGCCAGCGGGACTGGAACAACAACTAGAGGTTCAACAGATGGCTATAAAAGCGCCTGTAACCGGACACACGGTCGCTTTTCCTGCTAACACATCGCGCAAGTAAGTACCTTAGAAACGTTACCGCACAGACGCCACGAGATCAGAAATCAGTACCAACGGACACACACACACACACAAGCGCTGCAGTTACTACGAAAGCTGGATTTGAATCCACTCTCGTAGTGAACCAAAACTTGTTCGTCAACGTTAGAACGGTGGAAGTGGTTTGTCAATCCACCACCGTTGAAGTGAAAGACTCAAGACACGGACCTAGACACTAAGAAGTACTGCGTTTGCTACGTACGCTGGGCTTTTCAATCCGCCTTCATAGAAAACCAGGACTTGCTTCTCAAAGTCAAACCGGTGGAAGTGGTTTTTTTAATTCACCACCGTTGAGACTGGAGACAGGACGACACAGCACCAAGTTCAGGAGCGGCCTTCATAAAGCCCATCATTTTTGTAATAACGTGTAAACCTAGAAATAAGAATAAGGATTTAATAAAGAAAGTTTACAACATTACAACGCCCGAGTATATTTTCTGTATACGACCCCTGGAGCCGCTGAGTTTTACCCCAGATATAAATTTGAGTCATTATAGTGGCGCCCGAGGAGGGACTATAAAAACAAGGAAATTCAACGCATCTGACGCCTACCCATTGTCTGTCTTCGCCATTAACCAAGAAAATCACAGGATGGGGAAAACAAGCTGGGTGTACTTGCTACGGAAAGATGAGTTAGGGATATTTGCGGAGGAATTCGGTTTGGAAGCTGCAGGCACAGTGGATGAGCTCCGAAAGCGGCTTTCTGAGTTTTCACAGAAACGGTACTGACTCAGGAACAACAATACCGGTTGATGAATCTGCAATGCAGGTATGTTAAAAGCACATCACTAAGGCCGGCTGCATCTATAGTTCCCAGCGAAACGTTGCAAGTGGACAGGCCAGAGGCATACACGGGTGCAACTCTAACAGCATGGAATCCAGAGATACGTAGAATACCACAGCATCCCTCCGTTTCACCTGCACCAATGGATCAACAATACAACGGGTCTACACAGTACGCCGCTGTTATTGATCAAGTACGGAAGTGGTCTCTTAACTTTGACGATGGGCGTGACCCACTAGCTTTTATCGAGCGGGTGGAAGAACTTGCAGATGTGTACAGCATCAACAAAGATTTCCTCCTGCGTACTATGCCTGAAAACTCTTGAGAGAACGCGCACTCATGTGGTTCAGAAACAACAATCGAGCGTGGCGGGAATGGAGCACATATAGAAGGGACTTCTTGAAATTCTTATTACCGGCCCGTTTCATGGAGAAACTCGACGACCAGATCCGACAGCGTCACCAGAGGCATCGAGAGTCGTTCAAGCAGTATGTGCTCGAACTGCAAAATCTTATGCGACACGTGGAGTATTCGGAGGAGCAGAAGCTGGAAAGAATCTTCCCGAACATCGTGCCACAATATCAGCTACACGTGCGCCGTAAAGAAATTGGATCGCTACAGGAGCTGATAGAGATGGCCGAGGATTTCGAGAGCATACGGGGAGAAGGCGAACAGCTATCAGCGCCACCCACACAAAGGCGAACAGAGCAAGGTCCACCTCGAGAGGTAAGGAAACGACAGGTGACGGTAGAGAGCAAAGTGGCACTTTATATCCCAAAACAGCCTGCCGGCGTTGTGGCCAAAATGGTCACATAGCACGACTATGTCGCAACGCGCAGATACTGTTTTGTTGGGAGTGTGGCCGTAGTGGAGTTAGGACGATCGAGTGCTGCAACCAGAGTGCACCACCCAACAGAAGATTACCGTCAGACACGCAGCATGGAGCAGAGCAGCGGCACCAGACTTTACCATGGAAAACCGCATTGCACTGTGTCGGGCAACGAATCTGCGCTAACGTTTCTATTGGCACAGAAACTGTCACCGCGACGCTGGACACAGGTGCAACGCACAGTTTTATGAGCAGACGCCTAGCACACAAGTTACGCGCTTCTACCGGCAAATTTGGAAAAATCCAATACCATAGTGCTTATGGCAGACGGAAGTGCTAGGAGGGTCAAAGACACATTTGTGACGAATGTAAGGTTTGGAGGGCAGGCATGCCAGATAGAACTACTTATCATGCCTGACTCCAGCGATGATCTACTCCTGGGAGTGGATTTCATGACATGTCTGGGAACGACATTGAAGTGCGGCGATCAGGAGGTCACGCTGGGACCTCATAACGGTTGCGTGCAACCACGAGACTTTGCAACGTGAACAACCATCCGTGTGGAGAATTTCCCACAGGTAAATGCATCGATGCCTTCCAAGATGGCAACTAACGTCAGAAATTCTAAGGAACAGAGACACAACAGAGAATACAGCGCAAGCCAACGCAGTAGCAAATATACACAAGAACGCGTTCACTTGCCACGGATTCTGCCGAGGGAAAACCAAAAACGAATTACCACAGGGGCCTCAGGAGAACACGGGTGCACCAAATGGTAGTGAGATCACGCCATTAAGGCGTCAAACGACCATGACAAGCAGCGGATCTTACAATTATTCCGCAAGGTGTTCGCCAGCGGCGGAAAGCAGAGATATGCCACGTAGACAAAACGACAGATCCAGGGACATACAGCGTGCAATTAGCTGCACCAATAACAGCAGAAGCATATACAAGAGAGACGAACGCGACGCACATAGCCACCGCAGCACAGTAGTAGACAACGGAACGGGACTACAGGGAGCCCGTCAACAGAGAAACAGATGCCAAATACAGACGACTCAGCCAAGCAATGGAACCATGTCACATTCCACAGTTTGGAAGAGCTACAGGAATCGAAAGGAGCTGGTCTACCACAGGAGTTAGTAGCAGAAATTGTGCGTAAAGCTAAAGGGGCACAGGAGAACCCGGCACGAAGACGATTACGGTTTAGTCGAGACGCGTATCGAGTGTCCCTCTACCATGACGTGGTTAAAATTTCTCGTCGGTGAAGTTGGGAGGGCGTGTGACGAGCAGAATTATTGATTAATTTTGCTCACACAATAAATGTCCCCCAAAACAATAGTCACTGCGAAAAAGGACCGCCAGCATCACTCGCCAAAAAATACATTCCATCACTTTCATCGTGAACAACATGCATAATCAATGTTCAATTTTGGAGTATTTGCCGAGCAAATGCAACCAATACGCTGTAATCGTAAATTCGTTCACGCTACAAATATCGTTAAACAAATATCGGTTAAACAGGTCACGCATTGATTGATTCCTCCCAGTGTGCGTCATCTGCCAGTAAATAAAATCGTTGTCGATATGTTGCACACAATAGTCTATCAACTGTTTTAAGACTTTGAAATGATGTTGGACCACGAACGTTAACCAACAATAAACGCAAATAAAAACACTAAGCATTGTTGGGTGAACTGTGCAAATACGTCCCAAAGTATCTGTCGAGAATACATTTGGGTAGCCATCGATTGGTTGTCCTTGCTTCCGGCTTTGAAACATTTTTTTTCAATTTATCCCTAGTATAATATTGCGGTACTTCTGAGTATAACAACGTGCTGGCGAATGTATCTGATACACACAATTTACATTGCTCTTTGCTGTGCGTTTTCAGATGGATTGCTAAATGAACTACGGTTGGATGTCTCTCATGAATTGGGAATGTAAAAATCTTCCACACCGCGTCATTACTGACATAACGCCCTAATTGAAATTGAGTGATTTCGTCGTTTCTGTTTGGATCAGGTACACCAAACACAGCAATGTACTGATCTCTCATTTTAATAGTTGTTAATTTTCCGTTATCTTCTGTCGACCGGCGACGATATAACGTTTCGAACATTTACCCTCAATCATGCATGGTGAGCTCGTGTTTAATGGTCCACACGGACCATGGATCATGTTCTTTGTGATCACTTCAAATAATTCTGGATCGGTGGTTACATCTGGAATTTCCACAGGTATGATGTCATCAATTTGGTCCGGTCTTATTTTGTCAATCAACCATATCAATATGTGTGCGTGCGGGAGTCCCCTTTTTTGCCATTTGACAGAATACATACAGCATTGGACTTCGCCAAATACTATGTATTTGACTATGAAATCTATTAATGATTTCTGCTTTTGTTTAAAAACGCGTGTGGTTATGTCATGCCGATCTGTTGGCGATTGCCCTGACAATAACTATTCTCGAATCTCACTCCATTTTCGATTACAGGTAAAAGTGATAAGCAGGCCTGGGTGACCATAATAACGAACACATGCCATCGCATCCTGTGCATATTCATGCATATGATGCGGGCTGCCAGTGTATGAAGATGGCAATATCGTCAATTGGCGAATGTTATTTGGATCTACAGGCTGGTTGCCATCATTGTTAATGGCATCACGTAGATGGATGTACTCTTCAGTGTATAGCCTTTTCCGATGGAACCTAATGTAATTCAAACGTGCAGTCTCGATTTTCGCATATATGTCGACAACATACTGGTGAAAGTCTTTGACATTTCAGAATATGATTGTCTTGATTTGGACAAATCATCAATTTCAACGCATACTAATTCATTGCGCTGATCGTTTTAGAATTTGGAATTTCTACACCTGATTGAATTTTAAACTTTTGTAAAATTTGTTTTACCCATTTGTGAAAATAAATTTCACTCACCAGTTAACGGATTGGCCAACTTAATATTAATTTGATAGCCATCTTCCTCATGCGAAAAGAAAATCGGATATTGCAAAGTATGATAAGATCGAAAAAGTTCAGACACGTTGAAGTTGATAATTTCTGCGATGAAGGACGATATCGCTTGCATTAAATTCTTCTCCAATGATTACCACTGCCACATCGTCTATTGTTACTACATTGTTTATTCTGGCGTGCTGTCCAGCGGGCGTTTTGTCAGCTCTTATGACAATTCTGGGATTATCTGACAGCATTCTATCCAATGCCGTTTTAAACAAAGTCATTAATTCGTTTTGCTGATGAAAATATTCTTGTAGATCAGCAATTATTTCTCTTCGTACGTTCGGAGAAATAGAACACCGTTGATCAATTTCATTATTGGAATTTCCAAGAAACTAAATTTGTAAAAACTGATGAGAACTATCTGCAAATAGCAATAACGATCTGACTCTGTGGTACACCTGACTTTGAATCTTGATATCAAAAGAGGTCAAGTTAAAATTTTTGTAAACATTTCAATTGTCGCTTATTTCTTCGATCACCTTAAATGTTGGCATGGAATTATCTGATAATATTTGTTGCCCCAAACGAAGTCATTTGAAAACATGAATTGGATGCCTGAATAATCTTCAAGAATTGCCTTGATTCTGGTGACGTTCCAGAAACCAAGGAATGCAATGGTTCTGGTGGACAATTCAATGCCGGCAATTTGACTTTCCCATTTGCACAGCACAATCCTGGTTTCAGTGCTGAATTTGAGTGCTTTGCAATGTTCAGAAACTTTGTTCATTGAACCAACGGTCACTGATTTGTGTGAACTATAATCCACTTGACTATCATAGTTGAATGCAGCACGATTGAAATTTATTCGCGCTCGATTACCAGTGTCCCTTGCTTCTCGTAACCGAGAACGCGATCACGGATTGCGTTCTTGATCATCTTGGGTTCGTTGTGTGCATTGTACTTCATTTTCTTCTACTCTGGGAGCATCTTGCCTCCTGGCATTAGTAGATAGTCGATTAAGACTAAATTCTCTTGGCATGATTCTCAAAAATACTGATAAAATAAATAATTATATTTTCATTATGCACAGACATATACAACACCACAAAAAATGAAACCACTTCGAATTAAATTGGAACAATGCCAAATGTAGACAAATGATATGTTCTAATGTGTTGTCTTTTCGATGTTGAGGTAACAATCTATTCGAAAATCACACAAAATTTTAACAAAAAAAATAAATTCGAAGTTAACAGTACTTTTCAATAACTTATACACATTCATACGAATGTACGTATACGTTTAACACCACAAAAATTGCAAATCGAATTAACTTTTAAACAAATTCAAACGTACCCAAACGATTTGTTCGAAGTATTGAAAAACACAAAATGACAAAGAAAAACTCATGCCGTTAATGCGGTTCGGCTGGCACAAAATGTCGCTCAAATTGAAATGAAAATGATATGGTTTATGCATCCAAAAAAACTCATACATAACTATTTTTACAATAGCTTACGCACATTTATATAATTGTGTGAATTCTTTTTTACTCTATAGCGGCTCTTAGACGGTGAATCGATTGACTCGAAATTACGCAGATGTTTAGTGAAATATGAGTGTATGCGTCACATGGACACCGATTGGGTTAATAACAAAATTTTTTGATTTTGATTGATGTGAATGAGAGGAATGGAGAAAAGCAGAAAAAGTCCCTTTATTGCTCAATTGTAATCGATCGCAGTACAGTAAACATGGTAAAGGACACGGATGGATATCATTTCTCATGGTTTCGAAGAAAAGAAAACATGAAACAAAATTGATATTCCATAATTTTTCTTTTTTTTAAGCACATTTTTCAATCAAATGTTTATCCTTTTTTCTTTTTTTGGGTTCCTAATGCCAAGGCAATATATGCAACACAATCATACGTATCGATCATAAAAAGTGCGTTCGTCGCAACCATAGTAGTATAGACCGTAGTATAGAGAGATAACTTCGTCAATCTAACAACAAAATCAATGGGAAATCGAATGCAAGTGCCTAATGGAACAAATACATTTGCACTTTTTATACTCTTTCATAATTACTAATGCTAATAATGTTTTACTACTTATTTCCATAAATTTAGGTGAATAAATTAAAATCAGAAGTCGAATAGTGCTTAGAATAGACTTTTTATAAGAGTGTTACTGATGCTAAAAATTTTTTACTACATATTTCCATAAATTTATGTGAATAAATTAAAATCAGAAGAAATACATAACTCAGAATGTGAAACTTATTTATCGTATGATAGGAAACAGTTGATCACTAACAGACTCCCGAGCACTTATACACTTTCATTCGATTTCCCATTGGATTAACGAAGTTATCTCTATATACTACTCTATTGTTCACACGTACCAAAGAATCCAGAGAAACACCTCTCGTTTGGCGCATACTTACTCATGCGAAAAACTGTAGTAGTGTGAGTGATTTTCTTCAAAACCAATGATAAACAAACTTATACAGACGCAATAATAGAGAAGAAGATTACGCATTGCGCAGGTCCGTTATAGTTTTCTTTCTGAGTTTGACATTTCGTTGCTGGGTAAATACGCGTAAATACATAATGCTGCATACACACGAGGCAACCGTCGAAGCAATTTCATTACTGTGTGTATTGTGTAATCAAACGGACCTGCGCGGAAGATAGCAAATTTTCGAAATGAGTGACGTACTAAGGGAATTATTATTCAATTATTGTTTTTGACAAACTATTGTATAGATGAGGAAGAGGAGATGTAACCAAAAAAGAAAAGAATGTAGTAAAAAAATTGGCTTTTAAAGAAAGAAGAATCTTCAAATTATATATTGTTGAAGGAATGAAAGAAAATGACCCAAAAGACTAATGAAATGATATGACGATGGACGAAGAAACATTCGAAAAATTGTAGGACATGATAAAATTTAACCAATTTTAATTTGTTTTCAGTTGGCATTTTGGTTTGCTTCACAATTCACTGTTTTCACTTTTTGCTTCACTCCGCGAAAAGCAAAAACAACTTCTCAGCACGCTGATTTTCAACGAACTAAGCCAGTAAAAGTGGTACACAACGATACGCACGAGGCAACCGTTGCGGAAACCATCACAAAATATCAAATATTTTGATATTACAGGCAACGGTTGCTGCAACACGCATTTCAACGAGCAACTAAGCTACACAAGAGGATAAGCAACATGCCTTGGTTGCAGAAACGGTTGCCTCGTGTGTATGCAGCATTACGCGGATAGGTAGTTTTTTGTGACGTAGATGCGCAGAACGAAAAATGTTTCTACTCCGTTTTCCGCAATCTTTGTTTCTATTATTTTTGATACAGACGTACATTCTCTCTTGCTCATACATAAGCGTGAGCGTAATTTTATTTAATTTCTCTTTCGCTTTTTTGATTTTTTTTCAATGTTTTTTACATTCTTCTATTACCTTCGTGCCGTAATTACCAACATTAAAAAAAAACCAACTAAATTGGTTGAAAATTACAGTCTGTAGAGGGAAACATGATTTTTGCAACTTAGTTTTATATATAAGATTCTTATAAATACATATTTACGCACATAAAAAATACGAGAGAGTAGTATACACGAAAGAGTAACATAAACTGTAAATTCTTATAGAGATATATTTCTGAGTGCAAATGTCACACTAAATTAAAGAGCGAACAGGGTGATCTAGATGAGCAAATATTATAATTATTTTTAATAATTCTCTTAGCCCTTTATAATTTTGTTAGTAAGTCTGATGACCTGAGCTTCTTTAAGCGTAGTCGAGTGGTATCTGATTTAGTTAAGCATTGACACCTGTTAACAAGTATTTTTATGTTTTTCGCAGATGATTCTTAGCAAGAGTAATTTTGAAAACCCAATAAATTGCATCGTAGGGTTCATACCATGGAGCATTTATAATTGTCCGTAATAATTTGTTTTGGAGTCTTTGAATAAATCCATATATTTTGCTGACGGTGCCCATATTTGCAATCCATAAGCCCAGTTTGGTTTTAAAATGAATTTATATATTAGTAATTTATAGTAAAATATAGTTTTTCTCCAGAAACCAGCATAGTTTATTTTTTACACATAGTTTATTTTTTAAATTTAATGATTTGGTCCTATTTTTTAAGAAAGAGTTGTAGAAAAGAATAGAAGTGTTGTAGACCGGAGAACCGCCAAATAAAGAGGCCTCCAAGCGCTCAGGCACCGATGCCCATTGTACTATAAGCCTGGAATAAGTTGCTTCCATGTCATGTTTACTTTCTATATGCATTCCTAGGTACTTAACATCATTTTCAATATCTATGAATCTGTTTTTTTTTTGTTTTTCAGTGTGAAACTAATTTTTGTTTTATATATTACTTGTACTATTAGTCCTCATTGATTTGTATACCAAATAACAGAACCAATCCATTAGTTTGACTAACATTTCATTAAGAGTGATTTTTCCTTCAGCAAAACAATTATGTAAGCTATCACAGTGTTATCGGTAAATGTTGCAATCATAGCGGCATTGCTGTTTGGTTTTGGAATGCCATATGTTAATATGAGGTATAAAATTGACTTAATATCCCACCTTGAAGAGCATCAGCTGTTGCTTTTTATAACAGCGACCATGCAGTATTAAATTGAACATAGAAAACTCGGTCAGTGAGGTAACATTCTAATATCAAGTACAAATCGGTGGAAGATAGTTAATCAATTCGGCAAGTGTTCCTATTTTCCAGTCAATATCAAAAGCCTTTGCAATATCCGGTCGAGGTCGATTTTATTGTATCTTTGCCTGGCTTTAGTATGGCTATTGTTTTCTCAAAATTTTCACATTTCTTTTAATTTGGTTCTCATACTGGATTCGTGTATTACATAGTTTAGTTGGAAAATTGTTCTCTCAAGATTCAGAGATTTTTCCATATTTCAAATTATACAGAATCAAAAGTGTTACTTAAAACACACGGCCAAGAAGTGGGCTCGTCTGTGCTGGTATGCTTACAGTTAATAAAGTTTGTTTCCTTTAAGAATTTTTCTTCCTTAAATATTGATTTTTAAATATTCATTGATTGCCAGTTCAGATGTTTCACATTAAAGGCGACTCCTAAAACCAATCGACGCCCTAAAGTTTGAAGAATTTATTGTACTTGTATTGTGAGAAGGTGAATTTTGTTTGTGTACAGTATTATAATTAAATTACTATTAGTCCAATTGCATCAGTTAATTGTATTGTAGGCAGTTTGGCTATTGATACCTTTACTTCTAATAGTAATTGAAACAAGTTTCTATCATCGAGAGAATACATAAATAACGGGTTCGAGGAGATAGCATAAGAAGGCGTACACCTGTTCGAAATTTTCCCACTATTTAACACATTACTGATCCTGTTGCAATTGAAAAGATTGTTGATTAACTTAATACGAAAATAACTGAAATGGAAAATAAACAATTTCTAAATTTTAAACCTGATACAATAAAAACTAAATTTCGAACTTTATTACCACATAGACAGAAAAAAGGGTTCCTCACTATCATAGGGTCAGGTTTAAATTAGTTATTCAAAGCTATGAACAATGCAATAATAAAAGTATTTCGAAGAACATCTGAAAGTAATAGATGAGCGCAATCACAACGCAATAAAAAATATTAATAAAAATAGCCAAATAGATTATCAGTTGAACACTTTTATCATGGTAAAACAACAATTGAATCAAACAGTACACAATTTTTTGCAAACCTAAAAGACACTATAAAAAACAACCATGAAATATATGACACTTATATACTTAAATATATGCATTGAAAAATAATAATTTTGGAAGACTGCTTAGATCACATGCAAAACAATTTCGTATATACCAGGGTCAATATTATAAACAGCAATATGCCAAGAAGCGAGAATTTACTCGATACGATATAGAGCCACATAAATAAAGAAATATAAGATTAGGCACAGCTCTGTGAACATGTCCCTCCGCATGGCCACCGTACCCTTGACATCCACTTAAATATAAGCACAGCTCAATATAAAAACAAAATAAGTTTTTTCATATAGATACCAAACAGATCATTGTGAATTCCAATAACAGATGCAAATTGAAAATAATTAGTTTTTACCAATCAAGAAATTAAAATAAACAAAAAAATCTGTGATGATAATGGAAATTCTTACATAACTTGAGCAAAGGAAATATCTATATATATGAATATAAATGTACACAAATTAAAAATATCATAATTCAAAGTTTGGAAAAAAACAAGACCTAATTGAAATTAAAAATCATTAAGAAACAAATATAAATATTAATTATGACACAAACTTATATCTAAAAGTAAACTGAAACGACTCAGCGACAGGAAATTGAAAGAAAGTATGAAACATTAAGCATTACTTAATTAAACAAACAGTTCTACAGGTATTTATGTTCTTTCACTTCGCTACCGCCTTTCTTAACATGATTTCCCATAAACCTCTGTACATTGCTTGTAGAAGCATCAGTACGTAGATGATCTAACATCTGGTAATTGAATTCCCTTTTTGGCATTCTTATCTTCTGTATCAATTGCCTCTATGCCTTATGCACAGCTTATACACGGCAGACTTGCACTGATGAAAATTTTTGTAATATGAGCAACATGAGACTACTGCATTAATTGCATCCTGAACGTCTATATAAAAGTTTATTGTAGAATTGTCAGCATCTTGTGTATATATGTACTAGCTCGCTTGACAGCGAGCACCTCTGAAAAATACCTTATTAATCGGGTATTTTCAAGGGGCTTCTGTATTTAAATCAGGACATTGCACCATTGCGCTAACAAATAGAAATAGAAACGTAACCAGAACACGATTTTTTCCTCTATGTATTACATAGCTTTGTGAGTTGTGTGGATCTTTTAACTACATACTTTGATTAATTTATACATTGTGAAATATATTTTATTTTATATGTACAACAAGTGCTCGTTAATGGCAACTACTATTTATACACTCATTATGAACTATACTACATAAATCATTCGGCTCATGAAATGAAATGGAATAAGCGTCATTACAATAGTTTACTGAAAAAACCATTGTAATACTGGGTTTCACTTTACCTAAATTACACAAGAAATCTTATATTATTGTGAGTTGTCACTGATAAAAATTATTGATGAAACATTTCCAATAAAAAATTATTTGGACATAGTTTTTATATTGCCCTGATGGTAATAGTACAATGGATTTCAACTGGAATTTTTATACTTTAAGATCAAAAAGTAATTATAGCTTAATTACAATAAAACTTTACAATAATTTACTATTTATTGTACAATTCCAAGTCGCTCACAGGCTAACAATAAAACAAAACTAGCTTACAATATTTATCTTCATAACTTCCTGAAATCTTTGCAATTTTTTCCAGTTCTTCATTTGTGGCCTCCAGCTCCTTTATACGTTGCCGCATATTAAGCTCCTCATCCGATGAAATTATATACTCAAAATCATCAGACACATTAATGTGACTGGACCAACCAACTGAATCATAATTCGCCATATTTCTTTTGTAAATAAAGAATGTCTATACGGTTTCAATACCAATACGTAAAATAATTTATTTTATATAAAATTCAATATTAGACTTTTGAAAAGCTTTAATTAAACACTTTCTGTACAGATGTCAGAAAATAGATATAAATTGTAAATGGGATCTTTAGGTCCATTTTTTCTATAATTTAACATCAGGGTTGCCAGTTACTTTATATGAACAAATAGTAAATTTTTTCAATTGTAGCAAATATCGCCAACTTTATATATATACAGAGAACACAGATAAATGACTCCTGTTTTGCGCACGCTAACCCATGTGCAAAGCTGCAGTAGTGTGGCTGATTTTCCTCAGAATTCTGGTTTAACAATGATAAACAAACCTATCCATATAAGCAACTAATGATAAACAAAGACAGTTTTTTTTTAACGTCAGAAAATTTGACGTTTTACTGTCCCGTCCCTATGGTCACTGATATAACCCCACGTCTCCACGGACAATTTTTAATTGCATAACAACTGTCAAATTTCATTGCAAAATTTGGCAATATTTTAATGGTGGGCATTGCCACATTATGCCATCGTTATTTTGAAAATGTCGTCAAGCAATCTAGTTCGCTGTGCTCGCGCTTGAAAAATTGTTTGAATTATACTCTGAAGTGAAATAAAGAAGGAAACCGAAATTCTGGGTGAATACTTTTTTAGAAAGAAGGGAAAATGCACATTCTCCATCCATATAAGCATTTGTATTAATTTAATAGACTCGGCAAAAATATTATGTTCGAAGATGCTGCCACTGAGAGCATCACGAAAAAATGAAAAATGCCTGTCGAACAAATATAATGACAACTTATTGCAACACAGCATGTTGGAAATTTATGAAATATTGCAAGCCATAAATTGCCAACTTGAAGCAATTTGCAGTGGAATTGCCAATTGCATGCCATCTAGAATTGCTCGTGGAGACGTAGGGTAAGGTGGCCGCAAGGGAAATACAGTACCTACAATAACAAATATTTTTGAACAAATTTGAATTTATAGAAAAATGCCATCAAAACATATATGCAAACAATTGCAAATAGAGTTTTGATTTGAGTGAATAAGAGTTTTTTAACCGTTGTTTTTGTGAAGTTGAGAAAAATAAAAGAAATTATGAGTCTATTTAACTATTAAATATATTTATATATAAAATGTGTACCACTTTAAGGAGTTCTTATGTATTTCTCCATTTGTCTCAATTTCGTTTATTTGGAGCAGTACCTAATCGCTTGCCGCTCTGTTAGAAAATTCCGAAGGTAAGAATGATTGAATCAGTGTAGTGCTACACATGCTACATGGGAGCTACAATAAAAATTATAGTTCATCGTCGCTACCTCATCCGTACATGTTATTTAGCGGTTGCTGTCCACAGCTCTATCAACCGAGCCAGCCCCATCTCCATCGCTCTAGTGAAACATTTCTTTAGTACCTAAATAAATATATATGAATATATTTATATACGAGTATATATATATATATATATATATATATATATATATATATATATATATATATATATATATATATATATACTCGTATATATATATATATATATATATATATATATATATATATATATATATATATATATATATATATATATATATATATGTGGCGACATAACTACCCACACCTAGTTGTCGCGTACGTCGCCGCAAGCAGGTGCTGGTTCCGTGCGCCATCTATTGACGCGCTGCCGTGTAATCCAGAGCTTTGGTCCTACTAAATAAAGGCGGCCTCCCGTTTTCGAGCGCCCCTATAAACTCATCGGAGCCACTGGCGACTACTGCCGCCTCAACGCGTGCATCTTGCCAGACCGATACCAATTGCCGATCATCGAGGACCTGATCCGGGAGAGGCGGTCTTCTCTGTAATCGATCTGCAGAAAGCCTTCTACCAAATCTCGGTCGCCAAAGCTGACATCCCGAAAACGGCTGTCACACCACCATTCGGCCTCTTCGAGTTCGTGGGTATGCCATTAGGCCCTCGTAACTCCGCGCAAATGCTACAACGGGTAATTAATCATCTGCTGAGGAAACTCCCCTTAGTGAGGGGTTACGTAGACGACTGGCTCATCGCAAGTGGCCCTTGCCACCCACCATACGTCGAGCGGCGTTTGGCATCGTACACGGATCATGCCACCCGAGTCGCAGAGTAACGGCGAAACGACTGGTTGCGAAATATTTCTGGCCAGGCATGCGCAAGAACGCGCTCCGCTGGGCGCGTGAATGCCAACCATGCCAACGCAAGAAGGTCCATCGCCATAATCATTCCGAGTTACAGAGCTTCGGGGTGACAGACGACAGGTTCTGCCATTTACATGTAGACCTTATCAAGCAGTCGCTGGTGAAAGGATTGTCGCACTGCCTGATCATCATCGACCGGTTTTTTAGATGGCCAGTGGCTGTCCCACTCCCGGACTTCCTAGCTAGAACTGTCGCACGAGCTTTTTTCGACAGTTGGGTTTGCACTTTCGGTACGTCCCTTACTATCACTTCCGACCAGGGGGTCAGTTCGAGGGGGAGCTCTTTACAGCCCTCGCTGAAATGATAGGTGCGAACCACATCCTTACAACGCCTTACCACCCCCAGTCAAACAACATGGTGGAGCGACTACACCGCGGCATTGATGTGCAGCCCAGAGACACCGTGGCCGGACGTCCTGCCAACAGCGCTGTTGGGTATGCGAACTGCGTATAAGGAGGACCTCAAAGCAGCTCCAACCGAAATGCTTTTCGGCACCCGACTTTGCCTGCCTGGGGAATTTTTTGGCCCCATGATGACTCTTGTAACCGACCGGCTCTCGTCGAGAAGTTGATTAAGCTGGTAAAAGCAATCTAGCCAGTACCAGTGTCGAACCACTCGAGACAGAATCCATTTTTCTTCAAGGACTTGCGCTTCTGCACAAACGTATTTTGCATGCTGGACAAATTCCGCAGGCCACTCGAGCCGCCATATACGGGCCGCCATAAGGTAATCCGCCGGGTCAACGACAAGAGTTTCATCATCAACTTGAACGGCGTAGAAAAAAGCTATCTCTACGGACTGCTTGAAGCCGGCCTACCTCGAGGAGAGTGACTCGACTCAATCGTCATCGCCCCAATCGCCAAGCGGCAAAACCGACGAAGCGGGTATCGTTCTCCGCGCCTCCTGCGCCGAGCACTGGGGGACGAGTACCTGTAGCGACATCACTACCACCACCTAGTTGTCGGGTACGGCGCCGCAAGGAGGTGCTGGTTCCGCGCGTCATCTATTCACGCGCTGTCGCTGCCGCACATTGTGTTCATGGCAAGCGGAACTAGCCTGTGTTTTCTGCCGAATATCGGACTTTGAGTTTCCGGCTTCTTTCACTTCCCTTTTCTTTTTCTGCGCTGGAACCGGACGGACGCTCGAGTACTGCACCCGCATCTCTTTTAATTTAAGGAATTCTTTTTAATAGCGCCGCCGTGGACACTTCCAACAGATTCAATCATACTTGAACTAACAAAACACCATAGGGAAAACCCGCCGCACAATATATTCCCAAGAGAATTCTTAACGATTCGCAACTAACACCAAAAGTGGAACATTTTATTCACTGACGGATCAAAATCTGAAAACGCCGTTGGATTCAGTGTTGTAGACGAAAAAAACATACTTATTAAGTCATAGCCAAATCCAAATGAAAACTTAAGCTAACAAACTAGATTCCTCCAGATCCATAAACCCCAACAAAATTATTCCCCGATTCCCAACTACGATCCCTAGAAGACACATCATCATTTATACTAGATTCCGACTGGCCACACACGGCTAACACACCAACATCTTTTCAACAATACCAGTCTTTCTACATGTACATTTTGCAACTCGGACTATCTCACAACTCCGCACATTCTTTATAACTGTCAAGCAATCAGTAAAATCCGCCAAGAATTGGGAAACCCTAATCTCAAAGAGATTTTGCAAAATATAAATCAAGCCAATATCAAACTTTTAGTAAACTTTATTGCAAATTAAACCTATACTTTTTATATGCAAATTAAACCTATACTTTGACATATAACACCACAAACAACTGTATTTGTACAACATTGTTACCTGCTAAGCTTAAGGCCTTAGATGCAATAGCTGCATTAAGATAACTTGTAATTAATTTACAATTTATTAAATAAGAAAAAAAATAATACAAAAAAATATCGCTGTATGTCTTAGGAGACTGTTTGAAAAAGAGCACGAGCGAAATAAAAGTCGTTGCTTATTCGATGAATCCATGTGAGAGAAGAGAATTTATTTGTCCTATTTTTCTTCTATTTATACAAAAATGATTGGTAAAAAGAGTTAAGCATATTGGCTGCATTAACGGATTAGCAAAATGTGTCCATTTTAAATATAACAAAAAATGTTAGTACATTGAATGATGATTGAGGAGTGAGTTACATTAAATAGTTATTTATAAATAAATAGCTACGAGTATAAACTAAAATATAATTAAACTAATGTGCTCGAACATCCCGGCGAGGTTGAAAGAACCATCCTTCAAGGCTTCAACAGTAAGGCCAGCTTGTGGATGGGGCGGCGAAAAGTGCCTTTTGTTGTTTTGACATCAGCTACGCGGATTTTCCCATATTTGCCTGGGATGACGTTGATGACGCGACCAGTTAGCCACTTTTGCGGCGCCATGTGATCTTCATGAATAATAACGAGGTTGCCGGGCTCTAGGTTGACGTTCGCTTTTGTCCATTTGGTTCGTTGAAGCATCTCGTTGATGTACTCGACTGACCACTTTTCCTAAAATTTATGTTTGACTGCTGCTTTTTTTATGTTTGTAGTTGCCATCTTTCAAGGTAGCTTATTTCAGCGCAATCGAAGAATCGCTGAGACTTGGCATTGATTGGACCACCAATCAGTAAGTGGCCAGGAGTTAATGCTTCGAGGTCATTTGGACAGCTCAACTGTGGGGATATTGGCCTAGAATTCATTATGGCTTCAAACTCCACAAGCGCCGTTGAAAGCTCTTCGTAAGTGAGTTTGGCACCAGACAAAGTGCGACAAAAATGCCTCTTGCACTTTCGACTGCGGACTCCCAAATGCCGCCAAAGTCGGGAGCCCTGAAAGGAATAAAATGAAATGATATAAAATTAGCTGAACAATAATTATTAATTTCATCTTGATATAATTTGCTGAGGAACGATTTTGTGAGCTGCTCGAGCTTGGCTTCAGCTCCACAAAAATTTGTTGCATTGTCGCAAAATATGTCTGTGGGTAGACCACGACGACCAACGAGCCTCTTGACTGTAGCAATGAATGCGGCTGCTGTCAAATCAGAGACTGTTTCGAGGTGAACAGCTTTGCTTGAAAAACAAACAAATACTGCCACATAGCATTTGTAGGGCTGCTTTCCACGGATCTTTAGGTAGGTGTCGATAGGCCCGCAGAAGTCAACACCACAGCGAAGGAAAGGGGATCTGATGGATTCACGCGCTCTGGAGGAAAATCAGCCATGATTTGTTTTAGCAAAGTTGGGCGAAAGCGGACGCAACGCACGCATGAAAGCTCCACCTTGCGTGCGATAGCTCGTGCATTGACGATGCAGGGCATCTGGCGAGTGAAAGCGATCAATGCTTTTGGGCCTACGTGATAATTTGCCTCGTGTAGGTGTCTGACGAAAATTAAGGAAAAATTGCATCTTCGAGGCAACAAAATCGGATTTTTTCGTTTTCTTGGAATGTCAGCATTTTTTTGTCGACCTTCGCCTCGAAGCAGAGGGAATAATTGCACCTCTTCAATAAAAAGAGCATGAGATTTTGATGAATTGTTAATGTCGATGTTTTTTCCGATGCAATCTATTTCGTAAGTGAATAAATTTATTTGAATTTTCCAGACGATACAATATAGCGAGTGTCGAAGCTCCTCAGGTGTCAGCGATTGGTCTTCGTTGGAGGTGTTGGGGACCGTATTTGGTGGTGTCCTCGGGAACGTCCTCTTGCTGCCTGTCCTGGGCGCGCATGTAGCTGTAAACCTAACACTTACTCACAGTATAAACAACACTCACTCTTTTAGTTCCAAAACATCAATTCTCCTTATTCTTAAAATTATAATCATATATACTATTTACAACGAGCACTTTCAGTCTTTGTACTGACCTTTCTGGTGTTCCAGTTTCGCACCTGCTAATTGGTGTCAGTTGGTCAAGCTAACTGATCTACTTTACTGTAAAAATGTCGATGGTGCATTCTAAATTCCAATGCCTTCGTCGACTCGACTGCGGAACTGCAACACACTAAAAGTTTACATAATCATTAGTACATAAATTCTGGTTATTTATAATACTCGCACCCTAAAAATATGTGTTTTCTTACTTAACTTAATTGCTTAAAGCTAACCACACCAAATGTGTAGTATCTGTTAGGAGTTGGTGCTGTGAGTCAATTACTCGCAGGCAGCTGGATTCTAATTCAGAACATCCCTCCCCTCTTGCTCAAAGAAGTTAGTGCAACTAACTTCCATGAAATCTTTACAATATTTTTCTGCACTGTAAACAATTCTGTGCATCTCTTTAAATCTATATTACATATATATACTTTGTTTTATTTTTTTTTAAATCGCCTTATTTGGGTTCTATCACGGTTTTTTTTGTATTCTTTTCTTTTCCATATATTTTTTTTCTGTAGCTTTTGTTTTCTTTTGTAGTTTTTTTTGGTTTATTTTTGTTCTTTTATTTTTATAAATAATTTTTTTTTTCATTCCCATTTTTATATTTTGGTCCTTCTTTCTGGACCGGTACGTATGATATTCTAGGCTGGCGATTTTGTTTAGCATTAAAACTTCGGTTGTAGTGGCCTTCTTATTTTGATTTATATATAGTGCCCCAACGGATAGCTGGTACTGCCTCTTCTTATAGTATTCAGCTTGTAAAGTGCATTTGAAATACTTGGGAGGTTACAATACTCCTCCGTTATTTACTTTATGGTGGAAGTGTTTCTCTTGAGCTTTCTCATAGTGGAATTTTACTTCGTTGACCTCGATGTGTAGACTATCGGTATTTCTCTAAGATACACGGCTAATGACGGAATTTGCGTACTCCGATCAGATACCAGTCTCTGTATCTTCTTCTAGTAAATAATTTCAAATGCGAATAATATTTCTTATGTTCATCCTCTAGATTGAACATATACTTTAATGAAGCAATTGACTTCCGTAAGTCAAATTTCCTCTGTATACTTATATTAGGTGGTGGTTTCAGTCACCCTCCTTATGTTTTTGCCCATCTTCAACTTATTCAGAAACGATTCTGTTAAGATTCTGATAGACTGGGTGGACATTGTAATGTAAGACTGTCCAATGCAAAATATGACTCCGCAAGGAAACCTGTTTATTTTTCCATTGTTTGTCAATAAACCCATCCACAACTTGATTAAACACTGCGACCATACGCTGTTTCGAGAAATATCACATTAGTCGCCATTCATCCCTAATCCATCGAATAATACGTTGGTCCTTTAGTCCGCACCGTTTTCCGATATATGCTGTTCCTGGAAGTTCCTGCTTCGATTTACATAATCAGAGCTGAATACTTATAATAATTTTCTTAATTTTCTAGTTAACATTTTAGTTTGAAATTGTTTAAGTTTAGTCGAACGTTTTACAAGTTAATTTAAAAAATCAATTTCAAAATTATATACTTTATATACTATATATACTCTTGGGTATAATTTTCCCATTTAGTATAATTTGTGTTTTCTTTGGATTATTACATTTATCTCATTATAAATTTAGATTTTAAATAATTAATTTCTGTAACTCTAATTATTTTCTAAACTACTTTTGTTTTTAATTTTAACTTTTACACAGATTATAATTTTTCAATTTATAACTGTTCTTAATGCAAGTATATTTTGCATATTTAATACGTCTTAACAACCAAACTATAAATAAGTAATAAAAACTATTTTCTTTACAAATATTATTAATTAACTATGATATTGTATCATAGTTAATTCATAATATTTGTAAAGAAAATATAATAATATTTGTAAAAAAATGTTAGCGGCATTAAAAATTTAAATCCTTCTCAATAAATATATATTTTACAATAATTTGCTTCATACATAATAATTTTTTACTATATTAAATTATCTGCGGTAAAAAAAAAAAAAAAAAAATGTATATCAATTCTGGGCAAAACTAGTTGCCCATCTTATATAAGCGAGTATATAAAAGATAAACCCGTTCATGTGAACAACTTGTCCATTGCATGACTCAATTTTTCATTGCATCTAACTACTCTATATATTTCAATTTACTACTAGCCGGTATGTATATCCATTAACAAGTGTATTTCCCTACACCATGTAACCTGCTCTTATATGAATACATACATACATTCAAGGTATTTTATAATTTGGTAAGCTAAATATATTGTTCTAATTCAATATATACGAGTATATACATTTCAATTCCCCACAAGCTAATTTCCTAAGCGATAAACCAAAAAATCTATGTATATTTACATGTAGCCTGCTGCAGTATGTAAATATCTGCAAATTACCAATTTCCCATCGTATGTCTCTATAGAATTATGTATATGTATGTATGTATGTATATATTTTAATTTAGGTTAGGTTTAGGTTAGGTTGGGAAGGCGTGTGCGGATACGAAGTATCCGCACTTCCACTCGGGGACATACATATCCATTGTGACTGCCTTCAAAAAATGCCAGGAGGAAGCATACTCGTCCTTACCCTCGATCTCCATAAACATTGGAAGTTCCATCCCTATTAAACCATTTGGTTGTTCAGATGAAAGTGAGAAGATCCGATACATCTACCAGGTACCATTAAACCATTTGGTTGTTCAGATGAAAGTGAGAAGATCCGATACATCTACCTTCGTTATCTCTGTCAAACTTGTGAAGAAGCGCGCCCCAAACATTGAAGTCGTTTTAACTGTAGTCTCGGGCACTGACATAAAAAGAATCGACTCTGTCTCTTCTTCATCATGGCAACTATTACATAGCCCGCTCGACGGCATACGCCAATGCTGAAGCATTGGTGCGATAGCACAATTCCCCGTAATGACCCCCGTAAGCACCCTTACTACAGGTTTGTTGAGCCCTAACAGAATCTTCTATCTCTTCATGTCTAACCTAGGCCATAAGGCCCTTGAAACTTCACAGTCGTCCCGATTAGTCCATAAGTTATTTGTCACTGCAATAGTGAATTCATCTACGTTCCGAAGCAGTTCACATATCGGTATTTGTATTGAGGTATCTGCTTCGTTAATCTCTATTTCAGAGCCCCTTCTGGCCATCTCGTCCGCTAATTCATTCCCTTCTATATCAATATGTCCGGGAACCCAGTAAAGTGAGACCTTGTGGGGTCTAATGCTCAGTAGTGAGGTACGACATTTCATTACCAGCTTCGATTTAACTGTTTTGGATTCTATTGACTTAAGCGCCGCCTGACTATCCACAAAGATAGTGATATTCGAAGGTCGAATTGTACTACTTTGTATCAGTCCGGCCGCTTGCTCAATTGCATAGACTTCGGCCTGAAAGACGCTGCATGTCGTCTTTGAGCCGTCAGTGTAGATGGTAATGTCAGAATTACGCGTCACAGAGCCTGGCTCCCAGTCTTCCCTGATTGACCCTTCCGTCTTATTTCGCTTAAAATTGTACAGTGTCCATAGTTGGCAGATTTCTACGTGCTGCACTCCCTCAGTCTGAGAGTAAACTTGGCGACACAGCCCTGAATGAACACTCCTAGCAGTAAGAGGTGAAATAATATGTTTAAGCTCCTTGAGGCGCGCTGCTTACAGCCCCTGAGATTCCCAGGCTAGCAAGTCTTTGTACTTTTTCAGTACGGGTTTGATTACATTTCGTTTCCAACGCCTTCCACCAGACGATGGACCGGTAGGTTAAAATTGGTCTAATGATTGTGGTATACATCCCATACACGATGTACGGTGACAGTCCCCATTTTTTCCCAAAGATCCTTTTACAGGTATAGTATGCAGCCAAACCCTTCTTTCTTCTCTCCTCAATATTCCTTCTCCAATTTAACTTGGAGCCAGAATAATACCAAAGTATCTAGCTTCTGAAGAGAGATTCAACGTTACACTACCTAACTTTGCCAAAGAGATCTCAGGGATTTTTGCTTTCCTGGTGAACAAAACTAGCTTCGTCTTAGTAGGATTAACTCCTAAGCCGTTGCGCTCAGCCCATCCGGAAATCTCGCCCAGTGCTGATTCCATGATTTCGCTAATCGTTGACAAGAACTTGCCCGGGATTAGTATGCCAACGTCATCAGTGTAGGCTACAACCTTTGTTCTCTTTGCTTTGAAGGTTTCTAAGATCTCATTTACTACTAAAAGCCATAGCAGAAGTGATAGCACTCCCCCCTGGGGCGTACCCCTTGTAGTCCTCCTACTCACCGAGGCCGTCCCCATAGTGGCGTTAATAACTCTGCTTACTAGCATTGTGTTAATCCATGTCACTATGAATTCCTTCACTCCGTGATCTCTCAGCGCCTAACAGATCGCCTCTGTATTTACATTGTTGAAGGCCCCCTCAATGTCCAGAAAACCTACCAACGTGTATTCCTTATAGTTCATTGACCTCTCAATGATATCAACCACTTCATGAAGTGCGCTATCCACTGATCTACCCTTACGGTATGCATGCTGCGCAGTATACATTGTGCGAATATTGGTAAACCTTCAAATATACAGATCAATAAGTCTCTCAAGTGTTTTAAGAATAAACGATGAGAGACTTCTTGGTCTGTAATCCCTGTTAGTAGAGTGATTTATTTTTCCCGCTTTTGGAAGAAAACCACCCTGACTTCTCACCAACTTTTTGGCACGTGCCCATCCTTGAGACAAATTGTGAAGATGTGAACTAGATGGGGAATCACGCACTCAGAGGAATGTTGCAGCATAGCCCGTATAACCCCATCAGGACCAGGAAGGAGCCTATCGCCCACGCAATCTTGTCCTCCCTCACGATATCCGACACGTCGGTCCCTGAAACTCGTGCAAGATTTACCGACCGCGTATGGACGGTTTGCGAGTCCGTGCAACCTGGAAAGTGCGTTTCCATCAAAACCTCCATGGACTCCTGACACGAGCCAGTCCATGAGCCATCCCGTCTCTTCACACCGCCGAGAATCGTCTATAATTTTCCCAATGCTCTTCCAGCCGACTGCTTTTGGCCTTGTTAAAGAGTCCTCTTGACTTTTTCCTAAGCAGTCCTAACTCAGCGTTCCACCAAACCGGTTTTGGTTTAGCACGCGGCCTAGTCAAAGGACAAGATAGGTCAAAGGATTATTTCAGTATTCCCGTAAGACGACCTACCGCCTTATCAATGTTAGCATTCCCTTCGCCGACCTTGACTTTCATCAAAGTCAGTTTTTGGGTCGCCAGTTTTGAGAATTTGGACCAGTCAGTCTTTTTTGGGTTTCTAAAAAGCCGTGGGGTCACTGCCTGGGAGTAGACTGAGAAGCGTATCCGACTATGATCCGAAAAGGAACAGGCATCAGATACTCTCCAGTTGTCGACCCTTATGGTATTAGACCCAGTGGCCAGAGTGATGTCAATCACTTCCTCCCTAACCTTATTACGAAACGTTGCTTGATTTCCCTGGTTACATAAAGTTAGGCTAGTGGAGAGAATGTAATAAAAAATGGACTCACCCCTAACATTGGTATCAGTGCTGCCCAAGTGTTCATGGTGCCCGTTTGCGTCACAGCCGGCCATTATGCCCAGTCCGCGTGACTCACCGTAGGCGATAAGTTGCCGGAAGATCTGTGGTGGCGGCCGTTCCTCGTTGTACGGAAAGTATGCGGACGTTAGCAACAAACTAGGTTTGTGCCTATGCTCGCATACCACCGTTGGAAGGTCTCCAGTGCTGTAGGGAGTAAGAAGAAAAATATTAATATCCTTTTTGGCCACAATGCACGTTCTGAACTTACCTTGTGTTTGTGGAATGAAGAGACGATAACCATCCATCCCGAGTCCGCTTACCTTACCTCTGACGAGCCAAGGCTCCTGAACAAGGGCTACGTCCACATCGTCCTCTGCGATGAACTTCATTAAATTGAGCGAGGCTGAGATGGAGTGCTGCAAATTAATTTGCACCACCTCTAGCTTCCTCTCCATTGGTTTTTGACCGGTCACCCGGCACGCGAACCTTAAGAGAGCCGAACCCGAATCTAATGCAGTTGTCGCTCCTTAATTTTGATAGCGACGCGGAGTGCACTGCGAGCACCGCGTCACTTCCCACACCATTTTTGCAGGGGTTCACGGAGATCATCCGCCATTCTGCCGAATTAAGAGACTGGTTTTGCCGTCCGATCAGCTTGAGTATGGATTCCTGGTCCGGAGCCGGAGGTGGAATCCACACCGAAACAGCCGGGCGGATCGGTAGCAGAGAACGAGGCACCACCTCCAACCGAGTGCCCCGCCAGAGTGGGTCAAGGCCGCTAATTGCACGCGTTAAGAAGTCCAGAGACTTCTTGTTGATGCGACCGACGACCTTAACACCCCTATGCCAGCCGGCCCCGTCAAACTGCAGCACCCCGCCATCAGCCCCGACCATCTCCGCTATCAGACGCGCCTCTACTAGCAACCAATTCTTCGGCGTTATCTTCCCATCAGGGTCGACTCTGTCGATGATAGCTACCTGTAGCTCCATCGGTGATTCGAAGGAGGCCGATGGCTTCGGCTTTTTTGAAGCCCTCTGAGCCTGCTCATCAGAACGAACACTTTTTGGAGGTTTGCCCGATGCCAAGCTTTGTGGCTCCTCCGAAGAACTCGGCCTTGGCGGCACCTTTACACGGTCACCTGTGGCCGTGTCCGGCATACTTTTTCCTGGAGGTCGAAGCGTTGTCAATATCAGACTTTGCCCCAGCATTTCCCTGCTCCGTTTTATTGCATGAACTGGCCGCAGCGTTATTTTTCTCAAACCTTGCTACGACCTTTTCATGCTTTTTAATGAGATCCTTCTCCCTTTTTGTAAAGGAAGAGATCTTTCGCCATCATTTTACGAAGATAGTAAGCCGAGCGCTTATAGCCATTTCCGGCCTTTTGCTCTTTCGTTAGGTTTACCACCTGCCTTATCTCCTTCCCCGGCTCAGGAACATGTGGAGCGGAGGGCCGCCGAGGCCGTCCCCATAGTGGCGTTAATAACTCTGGTTACTAGCATTGTGTTAATCCATGTCACTATGAATTCCTTCACTCCGTGATCTCTCAGCGCCTAACAGATCGCCTCTGTATTTACGTTGATGAAGGCCCCCTCAATATCCAGAAAACTTACCAACGTGTATTCCTTATAGTTCATTGACCTCTCAATGATATCAACCACTTCATGAAGTGCGCTATCCACTGATCTACCCTTACGGTATGCGTGCTGAGCAGTATCCATTGTGCGAATATTGGTAAACCTTCAAATATACAGATCAATAAGTCTCTCAAGTGTTTTAAGAATAAACGATGAGAGACTTATTGGTCTGTAATCCCTGTTAGTAGAGTGATTTATTTTTCCCGCTTTTTGAATGAAAACCACCCTGACTTCTCACCAACTTTTTGGCACGTGCCCATCCTTGAGACACCTTGTGAAGATGTGAACTAGATGGGGAATCACGCCCTCAGAGGAATGTTGCAGCATAGCCCGTATAACCACATCAGGACCAGGAAGGAGCCTATCGCCCACGCAATCTTGTCCTCCCTCACGATATCCGACACGTCGGTCCCTGAAACTCGTGCAAGATTTACCGACCGCGTATGGACGGTTTGCGAGTCCGTGCAACCTGGAAAGTGCGTTTGCATCAAAACCTCCATGGACTCCTGACACGAGCCAGTCCATGAGCCATCCCGTCTCTTTGCACTGCCGAGGATCGTCGTGGTTCTGGACAGTATTTTCCTGAGTGTCGATGCCTCATTTACCGAATCCAGAGTTCCGCAGAACTGCTGCCAGGACTCCCTTTTTGCAGCCTTAATTTTGCTTTTATACTCATTAAAACTGACTCTATAATTTTCCTAATGCTCTTCCAGCCGACTGTTTTTGGCCTTGTTGAAGAGTCCTCTTGACTTTTTCCTAAGCAATCCTAACTCAGCGTTCCACCAAACCGGTTTTGGTTTAGCACGCGGCCTAGTCAAAGGACAAGATAGGTCAAAGGCTTATTTCAGTATTCCCGTAAGACGACCTACCGCCTTAGCAATGTTAGCATTCCCTTCGCCGACCTTGAATTTCATCAAAGTCAATTTTTGGGTCGCCAGTTTTGAGAATTTGGACCAGTCAGTCTTTTTTGGGTTTCTAAAAAGCCGTGGGGTCACTGCCTGGGAGTAGACTGAGAAGCGTATCCGACTATGATCCGAAAAGGAACAGGCATCATTGGCTGATTTCCCTTGTTACATAAAGTTAGGCTAGTGGAGAGAATGTAATAAAAAATGGACTCACCCCTACCATTGGTATCAGTGCTGCCCAAGTGTTCATGGCGCCCATTTGCGTCACAGCCGGCCACTATGCCCAGTCCGCGTGACTCACCGTAGGCGATAAGTTGCCGGAAGATCTGTGGTGGCGGCCGTTCCTCGTTGTACGGAAAGTATGCGGACGTTAGCAACAAACTAGGTTTGTGCCTATGCTCGCATACCACCGTTGGAAGGAAGGTCTCCAGTGCTGTAGGGAGTAAGAAGAAAAATATTAATATCCTTTTTGGCCACAATGCACGTTCTGAACTTACCTTGTGTTTGTGGAATGTAGAGACGATAACCATCCATCCCGAGTCCGCTTAACTTACCTCTGACGAGCCAAGGCTCCTGAACAAGGGCTACGTCCACATCGTCCTCTGCGATGAACTTCATTAAATTGAGCGAGGCTGAGATGGAGTGATGCAAATTAATTTGCACCACCTCTAGCTTCCTCTCCATTGGTTTTTGACCGGTCACCTGGCACGCGAACCTTAAAAGAGCCGAACCCGAATCTAATGCACTTGTCGCTCCTTAATTTTGATAGCGACGCGGAGTGCACTGCGAGCACCGCGTCACTTCCCACACCATTTTTGCAGGGGGTCACGGAGATCACCCGCCATTCTGCCGAATTCAGAGACTGGTTTTGCCGTCCGATCAGCTTGAGTATGGATTCCTGGTCCAGAGCCGGAGGTGGAATCCACACCGAAACAACCGGGCGGATCGGAAGCAGAGAACGAGGCACCACCTCCAACCGAGTGCCCCGCCAGAGTGGGTCAAGGCCGCTAATTGCACGCGTTAAGAATCTCCGCTATCAGGCGCGCCTCTACTAGCAACCAATTCTTCGGCGTTATCTTCCCATCAGGGTCGACTCTGTCGATAATAGCTACCTGTAGCTCCATCGGTGATTCGAAGGAGGCCGATGGCTTCGGCTTTTTTGAAGCCCTCTGAGCCTGCTCATCAGAACGAACTCTTTTTGGAGGTTTGCCCGATGCCAAGCTTTGTGGCTCCTCCGAAGAACTCGGCCTTGGCGGCACCTTTACACGGTCACCTGTGGCCTTGTCCGGCTTACCATTTTTCCTGGAGGTCGAAGCGTTGTCAATATCAGACTTTGCCCCAGCATTTCCCTGCTCCGTTTTATTGCATGAACTGGCCGCAGTGTTATTTTTCTCAAACCTTGCTACGACCTTTTCATGCTTTTTAATGAGATACTTCTCCCTTTTTGTAAAGGAAGAAGGATCTTTCGCCATCATTTTACGAAGATAGTAAGCCGAGCGCTTATAGCCATTTCTGGCCTTTTGCTCTTTCGTTAGGTTTACCATCTGCCTTATCTCCTTCCCCGGCTCAGGAACATGTGGAGCGGAGGGCTGAGAATGACTGAGCAATTGCATCTCATCATCCGAGCCTATGTCGTTGACATTGCTGACCTGTGACAACGAGTCGTCATCGGTTGCGTGGTCTATGCGTAAGCCCAGAAGCTGAGATCCTATGCGATCCCCCTCAGCCTCCACCTCACAGGCCCCTTGCCTACCAAAAGTTGGCTTGGAGACCCAACCAGTAGCACTAGCAGACATCGCGGCCTGGGGTACCACGGCGTTGCCTGAGGAGTTGCTAGATATCGACGCCAGCTGGCCTCCTCGCCAACCACCTACTGGGGATACGACCCCCTGCACCGTAAACTCGTCTTCGTTTGTTTCAGACATCATGTTTCAGAACAGGAAAAACAGCCCCTCCCCGTGAGGTTTCTTTACAGTCTACCACCCCACGCACAAAAGACTCCGAAAACCGACCGCTCCTAACATGGAGAAAACAGACGTCGTTGTGTGCCGCCCCTAAACTGGGAAACAGACACACACGTGGTAGATCTTTGTTCGTTACTTATCGGTCGGTCTGTCTAAAAACACTGGCGGACCTGCCAGGGGGCAGTATATGGCCTTGGGTTAAAACAGTGCGACGAATCCTTGCAACTTAAGCCCCCACACCACGCCAAGGTGCCTACCATAATGGGAGTATTTTAATGTAAGTTTTATGTTACTTACCTTATCTTATGATTTTTTGTTGAATTATTATTTAATATTTAAAAAAATATTTTTCTCTACGGTGCTTCATTCGGCTACAGTGCCTAATAAGCATATTTACATTACGTCATTTTTATTCGCTCAAGTTTAATTTGCACACTTCTGCTGGCATTGACTTTGAAAGTCCGAGCTGTGCTATTTGATATACACACGTACGTGTTTACGTTTTTAATCTTGTGTTTACATTGGTTAAATATTGCTAACACATGTCTTTCGTTGTGTGGTCTCATGTGGAAAAATTTCAATAAATTATTATGTAGCTTTTTATGCTTGCCCTCAATTGTTACCACTGTTGTAACTGGGCTCCGGATCTCCGCCACTACATACGGACCTATTCAAACAGGTGAGAATTGGTTTCTTCTAGCCTGATTCTTCATTAGTACCTGGTCACCCACATGAAATACTACTGGGTTTAGTAGCACTCCTGGTTTTCTCTAATCAACTCGTGCGCTCGCTGTAGCTGATATTTTTGCAGTTTATTGGGATCATCAGCATTGTATACTGGCGCACATTTGCGCTTCAGATTTGCTGGCATGATGTAATCAAACCCGTAGAGTGTTCTAAACGGAGATTGCTTCGTTGATACATGCACAGTATTATTGTGTGCTTGCATTGCAGTGGTCAACCATTGATCCCGTTTCGAGCCGTCTTCCTTGGCAAAACTGCGCAAGTACTCGGCCAGAGGTCGATGCCTACATTCCAATGAGCCATTCGCCTGTGGATGATATGGTGTTATATGCAGTTTCTTGATTCCCAGCATTTTACACGTTTCTGAGAATAGTTTAGATACAAAATTTGAACCATTGTCGGTTATCAAGACCTTAGGTATGTTGTACCGTGCAATAATTTCGTCAACAATTGCTCTGGCTACCGTACTTGCTTCAGCATCGTGTATAGCCACGCACGCCATATACTTTGAGAAATTGTCTTGGAACGTCAAGCTGTATTTATTTCCCGAAACTGTCTCAGGTAAAATACCTACAATATCCATATGAACTTTATCAAATGGCTGTTTTGGTGTGCCAGTTAACACCATTGGCGTCTTTGTTAGCCTTGAACTCTTGTTGGCCTGACATTTTGGACAACTCTTTATATACTTTTTTATGTCTCGGAGCATACCTTTCCATCCGTATACTCGGCTAATTCTGTCATGGGTTTTCTAGAATCCCTGGTGTCCACCTAAGGGTGAATCATGAAAACCCTTTAACACAGCCTGGATATATTTTTTATCCTCCAGCCATATCAAAATACTGGCTGTTTGTTCATTGGCATCGAAACCCGCATTGCTGACACCTTTTGTCGCATCAATTTTGTCCCCTTGAACTCGCCCGGCCTTCTCCTTATCTGACCTTACTTTGGCCCTCGTTTGCACTACTGATATTTCTATGCCCTAAAATTCTTCGTAGTCCACACTATGGCTAGGAACTCCGTCTCTATTGTGGAGTATCTTTTCTCCGTATCGCTAAGCGCCCTGCTTGCGAATGCTATTTGTCGGTCACTACCGAATTCCCCTTGTGACAATACTGCCCCTAATGCTTCACTGCTAGCATCAGTGGTCAACAAAAAAGTTTGCTCAAAGTCGGGGTACGCCAAAATCGTTGGCGAGCTAATTATTTCTTTTAGCCTCTCGAATGCTTACTGACAGCTCTCTGACCATTCGAACTTTGCTTCTTTTCGTAGCAACTTATTCACTGGCAAGACAATTCCTGCTAGTCCTGCCACGAACTTTCTATAATAGTTCACTAGTCCTAGGAATGCTTGCACTTCCTTTCTATTTCTCAGAATCTAAAGCTAAATTCGCTGAAAACGCATTCCACCTTCTGCAGGTCAGGCAGTGCTCCTACCTCTGAGCAACGATGGCCTAAATAAACCACCTCTATTCGCAAAAATTGACATTTCTCCGTGTTCAATTTCAAATAGTGTTCTCGTAATTTCTGGAGCACCTTGCACAAGCGTTCGAATGCTGCTGCAAGTTCTTCCCATAAGTTATAATCTCATCCAGATACACAAAACAATTTAACCCTTGCAAGACTGTTAGCACATGGCTCATCAGCCGTTGGAAGGTAACCGGTGCTCCTGTTAATCCAAACGGCATTCTATTGAACTCATAATGCTCTAAACCGGTGCTGAACGCGGTTTTCTGCTTATCTTGGGTATCCACCAGAACTTGGTGGTAGCCTCTCGCTAAATCAAGTGTAGAAAATAATCTACTGTGTCCCAATTGATCCAGAATTTCTTCTTCCCTTGGTATCGGGAAAACTTGCTTGATAGTGGCGTCGCTCAATTTCCTAAAATCGACGACAATTCTCCACTTCTTCTGACCCTGAGCACCTCCCTTCTTTGGTACCAACATTTTTGGTGAGTTCCAAGGCGAGATACTCGGTGAAATTATAACATTTAAAATTCCTTCTACTTGCCTGTTTACCGCAACTTTGTCAGCTTGTGGCAATCTGTACTGTTTCTGGTTAATTGGTGGTTGATCCACTCTAGTAGGTATTTCCTCTGGTGTATATGCCAGCTGGTCTCCTTCCAGCAAAAATATGTCATGGAATGACGTTCAAATTGCTTTTATTGATGCCTTCTCTTTTGAATTTACGCTTGCGTCTAACTTCAGTGATTCTAGCACCCTTTCCATTCTTTTCTTATACCTACCTGCTTAATCTGATTAACCGATCTATAATTCGGTTCCTTAAAATTATCGTAACTAATGAACTTAGGCCTAAAATCCTCATCCATCAAGTAGTCGTCTTCTGATGCATTTAATACGCAAGCGTACACCTTACCCTTGTCAATGTGCGTTATGGTCTCTCCCATATATACGCCAACCGCTAGCTGCTGCTTATGGAAAACAAGAATCCTAAGTTTCGTGTTTCCACGCATAGTAACTACTCTGGTTGAACTTGCATTTACTACCTCCAATCAATTCTTAACCCTATTCACGGCTCCATCCTGCCGTGATATTAATGGAAGATAAGCATTAAGCGTTCTTACGTCCATTTGATTAATATCCAGCCCTTTCCGTAAAACAGTAGATTTTACGAGGCTGGTGTCCGCCCCTGAATCTACCAAAAGCACTAGCTTTCCACTAGCTGCTTAATTGCAGGGTATCTCGATGAAGGCATCACCTATCCTGCTCATATCGAAACAACGTCCTTTTGTTCCCAACATGGACGCTTATCCACTTCCTAAATCTTGAAATTTTTTCCTCCATGTACCGCAGTTATCCTTTACAATCCTACACTCCCTAAAAATATCATTATTAGCTTGCCTATGAACTCTCGTACCGCGTTCGCGGCAATTGGCCTATACTTTTAAACCTTATTAAAACTTAACCTAAGTACTAGAACCATCACAGTTACCCAAATCAACACGCAATAGAAATTTTTTCCCGGAGAGACTCTTGCTCCTCCGCGCCTTGAACCATTGTTCCTACATTACTCGGTACGTGGTATTGGAGAGCCTCTTGCTCCTCCTTCTCCTGGACTGTAATCCCTACATTACCAGTCACACGTACTTCCGGCCTAATTATTACTTCCTTTCTTTCGGCTTTCCAGTCTATTGGCCTCGACTGGGCCGCTGGAAGTTTCCCTGGTTCCTTTGTTGGGATCGTCTATCCCTGCATTCCGCTGCCAGATGTCACATTCGTCCACATGAGAAGCATCTCAACCCCTGTTGGGTGTTGCTTATCCTGGGTTCACTTCTGGAATTCCAATTTGGTCGCTGCTGACCACTCCCATTGTTGAAAGGATTTCTTCCTTGGTTTATTTCTTCCGTTGAATTAACTCGGGGACTACTGAAGTTACCCCTGCTGTCCCTCAAGGGTGGATCCTGGCGTCTCGTAGCTGGCTGCCTTCTACCGTGATCCCATTTAGTGTCTCCTTGGCAATGTCTACTTGCCTCATGACCATATGTTTGGCATTCCAAACAGTAGGGCGTGTTTTTCGTGTAACGCAATTATCCCTTGTATGCCCTGGCTTATCACAGAATGAGTAAATGGGTTTCCTTGGCAGGAACAACTGAACCACGAATTATTGGTCTCTTTGTTGCGGAAATTGGCCCATCAATTTACTGACTGCACTTGTGTTTCGCTGATGTACTGGTCCTACCTCTGCAGGAGCATCAGTCCAGCAGAGTCCTCCTGTAGTCGTTCGCTGTTGTATTGCTGCTTCAGCGGAAGAGACCGCTTCCACTAGCTCTGCCATGCTCCTCGGCGTGAGAGTAAGAGTATAATTAGCTAAGTCCCAATTTATCAGGCCTGCCTTGAACACAGAAATCATAGCCCGTTCTACTTGAGCCTTGTATGCTGCAACGCTTCCTGGAAACTGCCTGTTGGCTTCCATCTCAGCAGCGTTCCCCAGAGATTGGAGCCTTCGTCCCAAGGCTCTCAATTCCTCCCCAGGTTTCTGAGTTTATTCCTGAATATCCCGAACGAGACAGTCGTACGACTTTTTTTTTAAATATGTCCGATCCAAAAGTGCATATAATTCTGCCAGGGTACTTACTGAGCTATGCACCAGTAAATCAAATGCATCACCTGTGGTTCTTTGCCTAATACACTTTATGAAGTGTTCCCCGTCCGCTTCCGGAAGACTCTGTAGCTCACAACCTTCTTTGATGCGCCGTATCTCAGTTCTCAGATCATACAACTCGACTCCTGAGAACATGGGCACCAACTTCTCAACCGCATGAGCAACTTCCAGAATGCCCATTTTACTCCTTTGTGATTTCTGAATTGCTGGTAAAACCTTAGCTTTATTAATCTCTTGGGGGATTTCTAAATTCTCTTCTCGCGGATCTGAGAGGTCCTGGACCAGTGTCGCATTTAAACTGATTAGTCTTCGACCGTTTGCTCGTACGGACGAAATACTGTCCGCTGTATCGAGACTTTGCTGCACTGTTATTGCTTCTGGCTCTTTTGGCGGATATCCCTGATTTTTATTATTTATCGGACTTCCCGGAGCAAATGGCTCGACACCGATTTCACTAAAAACTAATCGTGGCTTTACCATGCTATCCCTTCTGGTGTTAAGTATTCCGGCCAGCGAACTTCCGGAGGCAATGTCAATACTGTCTGTGTAAATCCAGCTGATGCTGATTTTGATCTCTCCTTTTTCGGTGAGACCCTATTGGTCGCCCGTCCTCTTTTTAATTCTGCATACTCCTTTTCCAACACTGCTGCAGCTTCCTCTGTTTCCGTCAATCTCTGAGAAAGTTCCTTTACCTTTATCTCAAGATACTCCTTTTGTGCTCTCAAAACTTCTCTTTTCTTATGAAACTTGAACAAATTTTCTTCTGTCCTTTTTTGGATTGCCGTTAAGGCTTGATCCGCTACTTCTAATGGTGAAACAGCTCCTCTGACGTTCGCCTGTTTCCACAATTCCTGAGCTTCTTCCCTGCTCGTAATTGCTTCGAACTAGTCAACTATTTTCCCAGGAAACAGTTTCACCTCTGACTGTACTGATTTCAATCTGTCCTTATTTCCTCGTCTGGCGAAACTAAACTCATAGTGTTTTGTCTTAGTCCCTCTAATTTAGAACTAAATGTATCCGCCAATTCGTTGACCAGACTATTTACGTACTCTGCATAATCTTCCGCATAATATTTTCCATTGCCGTACTCAAATGCGTGAGGCAACAACATCCCGTGGTTATTGTTGAACTCTCTGCCCAGATTTTGCAATTGTGTTATTCGCTTGTGGTAATACACGTTATCCTTACGTAACCTGCCGTCTTTCTTAAAGTTACGGACCAGTTTTTCATTAGCTTCGCCAATTTGCTCCTGTATCAGCAGTAACCCTTGCGCTTCCTCTGTCATACCCCAAATGCCAGAACAGATGGCGTATCCCAATTACAAATAAAACCCAATAATTGTTAACACTTTTTATCAACTTATTCCAATATTTTATTCCATCTTACTTAATTATAAATACAAATTTATTAAAAAACATTCCACCGTAAATTCTATCTTTATATATATTCTTTCTTTACTTATCTTCCATCACAAGTTCCATATCCGCTGTCTACCGGCGTCCATTAAGTCCTTCCATCAAAGCAAATTGGTCCTTGACTTCCTCACAGATACTCCTTGATTTCTTCTCACCATCTTTAGTACTCCCAAAAATCCATAGAAAAGGCTATATGTTCGCAAATAACCGAAATTGGATTTACAGGAAATTGATTCATTCCCGGAAAGTCGAATCCATATTAAAAAATAAACCCGTAATGTATGCGCCACGTAACAATAGCATTTAAAAAAAAAATTTTTTTTTCAACATTGATACGAAAATCGTAGTCTCCGAACTACAAAAACTTTGATGCAACAACTCGTGTTGTCTGCACCTCTTGAAATATTTTCACCTAATACCCTAAGCTTTCAATGCCAAATATTTAAATCAATTTTAAAACAATATAAATTAAAACAATTTAAAAAGAATAGAAATGTCCCTATCGACAAACAAATACGATTCCTACAAAAAATCCTCACAGCTAAGACGACATACATAGACAGTCCGATCATACTGACAGTTTATGGTTGCCCATACAAAGCTGCGTGCAACAGCGCAAACGCGTCTATATGTTGCAACTTCTCTGACCAGTGCTACGGCGCCTTCAGGGCCGCAGAAGTATCTACTTAAACTACGCTACTATACTCTCTACTCACCATTATCCTGTCTGATGACATCTCCGCTGCACGGTCCTCCACCCTGGGTTATCCTTAAAATTTGTTGCAGAATGCTACCCTGCTTCAGGGTTCCTTGCCCTGGAATTCCTCCTGTAGGTCCTTAGGCTGCACCAAAATATTGGGGACAGTATTTGCTTGAGTCCTCGGGGAGCGTCCTCTTGCTGCCTGTCCTGGGCGCGCGTGTAGTTGCAAACCAAACACTTACTCGCAGTTTAAACAACACTCACTCTTTTAGTTCCAAAACATCAATTCTCTTTATTCTTAAAATCATAATCTTATATACTATTTACAACCAGCACCTTCAGTCTACGTACTGACCCTTCTGGTGTTCCAGTTTCGCACCTGCTTGGTGTCAGTTGGTCAAGCCAACTGATCTACTTTACTGTAAAAATGTCGATGGTGCATTCTAAATTCCAATGCCCTTCGTCGACTCGACTGCGGAACTGTAACACCCTAAAAGTTTACATAATCATTAGTACATAAATTCTGGTTATTTATAATACTCGCACCCTATGTGCTAATGTGCTTTCTTACTTAACTTAATTGCTTAAAGCTAACCACAACTAATGTAAAGTATCTGTTAGGAGTCGGTGCTGTGAGTCAACTACTCGCAGGCAGCTTTATTCTAACTCACAATAGAGGCGAACTCTTTCGCATGTGGAGTGAATCGGAATAGCCGGCTTACGATCTGTACACTTGTTTAGCAATCTGTACATTCAACAAGATCTAGAATGGCATTGCTTTCGACAGCGCATTTGAAAGTTGCTCTTCTTTTTGCGCAATTTGCCTCTTCGCTATTAAAACCAGTTATGGTTTACGGGCCAATTTTCTCGATTTTATTGTAGAAAAGCTGGACCAGTAACCCAGATGGAGTCTACCAGTTCAGCCATCGACGTGCCGCGAGTGATGATATCGGCAGGGTTGCTGGTAGTTGGAACGTGTCGCCAGTTGCAGTTAGTGGTGGATTCCTGCATTTCAGAAATGCGATTGCCGACAAATGTTGTTATTGTTGAAGAGTGCATCTGTCCATAGAAAAACTTCGGGCTTAAAATCGCCGAACAGTGGTGCAATTTTCTTGTAGCGGCGTGGAGGCAGATGCGCCCCGGCGAGCTCCAATTCTGGTAGTGTCCTCTTTTTGACTGCGGCAACTCGACACTTTGCTGTGAATAGATTAACAGAAATGTTTCCATTATTATCGCTCACTAGAACATATACGCAACAACCATTTGCGCGTATTGATGCGTCGCTAAAACCATGCAGCTGAATACTTGTAAACGGTGCGACTAAAACGTAGCGGGGTAATTTTATCATATTGAAACGTGATAGCACAGTGAATGTGATTGCATACTTTCAGGATCCCATCTGAGTTGGAGAATGAGTGCCCCCTGTGAGTCAAGATGCGAACTATTCGAATAAAAGTTTATTCAAGAACCATCTGTCGGTAATATCAAAAAGAATATTCTCGACTTCTGTCGAATTGGATAGAAGCTTCTAGAAAGTACGAGAATATCGTGGAAGTTTCTACTCCAACCTTCGAAAACTATAAAAGCGACAAGACTGTTCAAAGTCGAATGGAGTAGATCAGAGACCCTTAAAAGTGTGTACATCAGGCATTTTAATCGAAGCAGCAGTATTAGCAGTATTTGTAATTTTGCAAAGTGATGAAATTACTTATTAAATAAAGTGACTAATGGTTTGTGAAATAAAGTGCAAATAATAACTAAGTAAACTTTAAGCCTAATATTAAATGTGTAAATAGCAATAATTAAATAAAGCTAATTATTTTAATTTAACCAGCGATTGTTTGATTACTACACAATCCAGTGGTACGAGTCCGAGTAAAGAGAGTGTCGCACTAAAAGCTACTGTCTTCGCCGTAAAATGTCTCGCCGAAGTACAAACTCGCCCGGTAATTTTTAACGAACGAGGGAGTAGCAGAAGAGCAGCCGGGAAGAAAGCAGCAAATTCTAAACAACCAAGAAGCTGGCACTGAAATTTAAACCAACCACACCACAAATATAATTGAAATTTGAATTAATAATTTTTAATCTTGTTAACAAATAATTACAAATATAATTACAAAAGTTTTAGAATAATTACAAATATAATTACAAAAGTTTTAGAAATTGCTTTCTTCCGCTGCCACCACAGCATTTTCACCGCCATTGTGATAATTATTAGGAATTAATATACTCCGTGCAGTCACCGCCGTACTGCTTCAGGTAATTATACTTACAGGATCGCTAGACTTGAATAGCCACCGCCGAGCTGTTTCAAGATTTGTTTGCATCGTCAAAGCCATCGCATAACAAATACTGCCGTACTTCGCCTTCGGAGCGCTAGTGCATCCGAGAGCATTTTTGTGACGCCATCAACAAGGGTTGATAATTTGCAACAGCCATTTCTTCAAAAAATACGAACAACATTACCGACATCTGTTAATTTCAAAATTAATCGATTCTACCAGAACAAACTGCTGCAAATAATTTTCGATCGGTATTGCAGTGCCGAACCAAGTAGCTGTTGAAATTGAACAGACCTTATATAAAAGAAAAATAAATGTTGACTCGAACGAAATCAAAAAAATTAGAATCAGCAAAAGTAGACGACAGAGAGGAAAGCTCGGATTCATTGGACAGCAGAGTAATAGAAATGGCCAACGAGGGAACACAGGGCCAAGCGCAGCCGCAAGCAGTTGTAACTAGTGAACAACTGGCGCAGCTTTTCAGCAGTATAAATACACTGCGCGAATCTGTTAACGAACTACGTAAAGAGACGCATCGTGACCAAATAGAGATTCAACAACTTCGCACTCGAGTGGATAAGGGTGCATCCGGTGTTGGGTGTAATGAATCCTCCTTTCATGAAAGTGTACAATCACCACTGCCACAAACGTCGACGCAGCAACCACAGCAGATGCCGCCATCGCAGCCACCAAATACATCGACGCCGTATAATGGTGTTATGACTTTTATCGATAGCCCCGGCGGCAAGTTATATCCACTGCCATCCTTCGATGGAAACCCTGAAGATTGGCCCCTGTTTTTAGCCAACTTCAGAGACACGACCAATGAATTTGGTTATAATAATCGCTAGAACCTTAAGCGTTTGCACAAGGCACTTCAAGGGAATGCGAAGCGCGCTGTGACGTCAATACTCATATATCCTGACGACGTGACCAAAGTCATGCAGGAGTTAGAGTTCAATTTTGGACGCTCTGACTTATTGATCCGCTCGCAGCTGCAAAAGGTGCAGCCACCGATTTATGAGAATCGCCTTGAGCAATATTGTCGCCTTTTTTAAGTCAGCAAAATGCGATCACCATTTGGCCAACCCTACTCTTCTTGAGCAGCTCATTGAAAAGCATCCGCCCACCAAGCAATATGAATGGAGTCGACACGCATCCAATATAACGCCTTATGCCACCTTTGAAGCCTTTGCCGACTGGGTTAGTGAACTCGCAAAGGTAGTGAGCTTGATGCCAGCTATAGCTAGTACAGCTATGCGCCAACTTCAACCCCCGCAGTCGCACCAAGGGGTACAACAAGGTAACCTTCAGAACCGTCAGACCATATCACGAGGTGCTATTCCACGTTGCGTTTTGCATAGCACCGAACCTCAAGTGGAACAGCAACAACTCAGTTGTGTGCAATGCAATGTAAGCTACAAACTGAGCGCATGTCGTCAATTTAAGGCGCTTAATACAAATGACAAGTGGACTTGGGTAAAGCGTCACCGCCTTGTTTTGCCTGCTTGCAAAGAGGGCATAACGTGCTGAGTTGCCAGGCAAGGCATGCATGTGGTATAAATGGATGCACCCGTATGCATCACAACTTACTGCACCAGACAACTAAGCCGCTAGCAGAGCTGAAACCAGAGGATGTCGAGCATGTGCTTAACTGCCGTCAACACCAGCAGTCAAGCTTATTTAAGATACTACCCGTGGTGCTGTTTGGTCCACGTGGTAGCATACCTGTATTTGCGATGTTTGATGAAGGTTCTTCGGTCTCACTTCTTGAAGAGACCATCGCGAATCAACTTGGTCTCAAAGGCCCTAATGCACAGCTGACGCTTCAGTGGTATGGAGAGAAGCAAACCACGGAGCCATCGAAAAAAGTAAGCTTGAACGTACGTGCAGAGTGTGGTGGCCAGGAGTACCCACTCAGAAACGTACGCACCGTGAAGCAGCTTAATTTACCAATGCAGACATTCATCAAGCAACAGCATGGGCACTTCACAGATGTGCCAATCACCAGCTACCAAGCCGCCAAGCCGGTCCTGCTGCTGGGATTGGATAATAGTTTTTTAGCATGTCAGAGAAAACTGTCGCCGCCGGTCCAGATCAACCTATCGCTGCGGCAACTATGTTGGGTTGGGTGGCATATGGGCCACTTCACTCAAGCACCACCTCAATGTCAAGGGTGTTGCACGTCAAAGAAGCATCTACTTTAACACAACTGAACAGATTGGTCGAAGAGTACTTTTCTGTAGAAAGTTTTGGAGTCCGCAGCACCAGCACAGTCCTGGAGTCAGATGAGAACGCCAGAGCAAAAAAATATTGATTGAGACCACACAAAACATCGGCCAACGCTATGAAGTTGGTCTATTATGGCGCAACGATGCCACTAAGCTGCCGCAGAGCTATGTTATGGCCAAGCAGCGCCTTTTAAATATTGAGGGGAAGATGTCCCGGGATGCCGCATTTGCAGCTAGATATAAAACGGAAGTCGCCAAATACATTGACAAGGGGTACGCCAAATTGTTGTCACCAGAGGCTGCTGAGAGACATAGTCCTACAACCTGGTACCTTCCTCACTTTGGTGTAGTAAACCTGCATAAGCCGGATAAGCTTCTTATCGTCTTTGATGCTGCAGCTGCTATTTCTAACGTATCGCTCAACTCAGTATTATTAAAGGGTCCTGAGCATGCGTAGCCACTTTTGGCCATCATGCACAAATTTCGACAAGGAGGCATCGCTGTTGCAGGAGATATTCAAGAAATGTTCTCACAAGTCCGCATACGAGCTGAAGACCAGGACTCACAGCGCTTTTTTTGGAGAGACGGAAATTCAGCCGAGCCAATCCGTGTCTACTCAATGATGTCGATGATCTTCGGAGCGATTTGTTCGCCGTGTTGTGCAGAATACATAAAAAACGTGAACGCAGCACAGTTTTTGCCTCACATGCCAGGTGGCGCAAAAGCTATCATTGACAACACCTATGTGGATGACCTGGTCATAAGTTTTGATGACGTACAGGAGGCCGAGAAGGTAATGTTTGAGGCCCGGAAGATAAACGCTGCCGCAGGATTCACGCTCAGAAATTTCGTATCAAACTGCAAGAAGCTGCAGGTCAAACTGAATGGTAGCCAAGTCAAGCAACAAGAAGTTGTCAACACTGAACTGCAGCCAACAACAGAGAAGGTGCTGGGTATGTTTTGGAACTCTGGAGTGGACAGGTTTGAATTCCACTTTAAGTTTCATAGAATTCCACGCCAGGTGCTGGAGTACAGGAGAACACCGACTAAGAGAGAGTTGCTGGGAATCGTTATGGCTATTTACGACCCCTTTGGCCTCCTAGCCAACATTACTATTTTCGCCAAGCTACTTCTGCAGTCGCTGTGGAAGCGGAAAATCCAGTGGGATGAGCAGCTGCTATCAGATTTGGAGAAACAGTGGTTTGCATGGTGGAACGTTTTTCAGGGCGTGAAAAACTTTTCAGTCCCGCGTTGCTTGTCGTATTTGTTGCCGAATGCCGATGATATACAGCTGCACATATTCGTTGATGCTAGTGAAAGTGCATTTACAGCAGTCGCCTTTTTGCGTGTTTGCAAAGCAAACGAGGTAGAAGTCGCATTCGTTGCTGCCAAAACGAGATGTGCACCTGCAAAGGGTATGACCGTACCGCGCCTGGAATTGCAAGCGGCCGTACTAGGAAGCCGACTTAAGACTTCGATTGAAGACTGTCATGATTTCAAGATCAACGCTACGACATTTTGGAGCGATTCCAAGACAATTCTGCTTTGACTTCGTTCCACAACCCGTAAGTATAAGCAATTCGTTGCCTACCGTATTGCTGAGATACTTGCCACTTCCACGCCGATGCAATGGCGCTGGATACCAACATCGATGAACGTCGCCGACAATGCAACTAGAGATAAGTTGCCACAGTATGTAGAGCAAGACAGCCGTTGGATATTGGGTCCAGATTTCTTGTGCCAAGAAGAAATACACTGGCCTCAAGAAGCTGGGATGCTTCACTCAGAGCACTGTGTATCTGAAGAAGCTGTTAATCAGGTGTTACACATAATAAACACAGACAATATTCTTGATAGTTTGATCAAGTTTTCATCTTACATGAAGACGTTGAGGGTGACAGCATGGATATTTCGGTTCATTCGCAACGCCAAATCTAGATCCCGTCCACTTTGGAGAGCTCACAGCAGCTGAAGTTTCTGATGCTGAAAAATTTGTATGCTGTCGCGTACAATACGAGTCATTTGCAGATGAAATGTCAGCCCTACGCGCAAGTACAGGAATTCCAAAGACCAGTGCTATATTTAAGCTCACGCCGATGCTGTATCCTGATGGTCTGCTAAGAGTCATCGGAAGAATCGACGCCGGTAATTACATCCCTGAATCAGCCCAACGCCCGATAATATTACCCCAGAAACATCGCGTGTCGCAGCTGATAATGAAGCATTACCACCAAAAGAGACATCACCAGAACGACTGCCGAACAATAAATGAAATGCGGCAAAAGTTCTGGGTGTCTCATGCTCGCACATTATTAAAAAGGATAAAGAGGGATTGTGTCATTTGTATCACCGCTCGAGCCAAGCCATCTGCGCCACTTATGGGACAGTTACCCACAGACCGCCTAACACCGTACGTCCGACCTTTTACCTACTCAGGGGTGGAGTACTGTGGACCATTCTGCGTTGGTATCGGCCGCAGATGAGAGAAACGTTGGGTGGCATTATTCACTTGCCTCACCACTCGAGCCCTACATTTGGAGGTGGCAGAAGATCTGTCCACCGATGCATTTATAATTTGTTTCAGGAATTTTGTGAAATCGTCGCGGTGTGCCGATTAGAATTCGTAGCGACAATGGCACCAACTTTATAGGTGCGCAAAAGGAGTTTCGCCAGGAGAACCGCTTATTTGACTTAGATCGGGTTCGACGGGCAATGTCAAAGGAAAACATAGAGTGGATTTTTAATTGCCCAGCCAATCATAGCGCTGGAGGTTGTTGGGAGCGGCTTGTCCAATGCGTGAAACGCCTGCTACAGAGAACCCTGAAGGATGAGGCACCACGCTTGGAGACCTTCTGCAGCGCACTGATTGAGGCGGAAAATATAATAAACAGCCGTCCACTTACAGAGCTTCCTATAACCCATGAAGAAGAGGAACCACTTACCCCGAACCACTTCTTGAGTGGCTGCCTCAATTCCACTCAAACACCTGCACCGGAAGATGAGAAAATCTGTCTGCGCTAACAATGGAGAATTGCGCAGCACCTGAAGGATCGTCTGTGGAAAAGGTGGATTGTGGAGTACTTGCCACAACTTTTGCATCGACAAAAATGGAGGAGTACAGCCTCACCACTAAGAGTGAATCACACCATTGGGAGTCGGCTAGGACTCCGTGGTCTCGTTTACACATCGACTTTGCCGGCCCTTTTCAAGGCAAGACTTTCTTCTTGGTAGTCGATTCTTTCTCCAAATGGTTGGAGGTCGTAGTTGTTCCGTCTACATCTACGGGAGCTGCAGTCAAGTTTCTTCGACAACTGGCTGCCACTCATGGTCTTCCTGATGAGATAGTGTCGGACAATGGCACAGCATTCACATCTGCAGAATTCAAGGTATTCATGGACAACAATTTAATTCGCCACATACGCTCTGCTCCGTTTCATCCGGCAACAAATGGGCAAGCAGAACGAATGGTTCAATCCACGAAGAACTACTTAAAGAAGCTGGAACGAAACACGAACATAGATCTCAGTTTGGCTAGATTCGTGTTCAACCAACACATCACGCCGCATGCAACTACAAACCGTACTCCAGCAGAGCTGCTCATGAACCGACAGCTTAAATCGTATTTCGACAAAATACAACCACAGGCAAGCTGACCGAGCCTGCCAGCAACAAATCTTTCATTTCAGGTAATCCAGTGTGGGCCCGTAACTGCGCCGCTGGGCCAAAATGGATCGAGGGACAAGTGTTTGATCAAACTGGGCCTATATCATACACTGTCCGTCTGAGCGACTCCCGGGTCGTCAAGCGTCACCAAGATCAGCTTAGGAATCGTATAGCATCATCGAACGATGCCAACTGCGGAAGTCCAGCTACAGAGGACTTATTAACATCGGGTGATCATAGTATTTTGGAGCCTACTAATGAAGCTGAATCTCCGCCAGTAAGTCCACATCCAGTGGCTCATTCATCACCGGCTCCACCTACACCTCGTAGGACCAGCCGCAATAGAAAGCCTACGCATTTCTATTCTGGGTGTTAAGGGGTGTTGTGTATGCTACCGTACATCGCTCTATCGTTTGCACAGTCAGTCGATCAGTGGACGTCAAGCAATACACATCGCGCTACGTAGCGATCATCAATACAACACATAAATACATATATACATTCTCACTGTACATTTAACTATTCATGTTCATATGGCAATAAACATTAATATATATTAAATGTCATTAGCGCACGCATATTTAATACTGGCGACGAGGATGGGATTAGCGATTAATCATTAAATTGCGTGCGTTGAATCGTGTATATATATATTTGCTTATATTACATACGCGATTACAAGAAGAAATAAAGAACAAAACTTGCACAAGAATTCGCAAGTTGTCGAGAAAAAAGACAAAACAGAATAGAGAAACGTCGGCGTCGCAGCGAAGCGAGCGATATACATACAGTGAAGTGCCGTTATGTCTGGTTGAGACAGTAACGAGGCGAGAATCATACGATTAGGAAATACATACTGACAGCAGCCAGTTTTTGAGGTTAGACACCGCACATGGCAGACGATCTAGGCGAACAAGCAAGTAATAGCGCCGCCGCCGTCGAGAATAGTGAAAGTACAGTTGAAGAAATAAAACCAACTTTGAGTGCTAATTATACTCAATTAATAGTCATGGCTGGAGTTGGCAGTTTGGAACCCTTCGATTTGGGTCTTCCAGAAAAATGGACAACATACATGGAGCGATTCAAACTATATCTTCTGGCCAATGATGTCACAGATGAAACACGAAAAAAGGCGGCTTTTCTCATGCTGGCCGGTGCGCCACTCTTCGATCTATTGACATCATTGGCATCACCCAAACAGGTCAGTGATTTGAATTTATCGGAAATATACAAGATATTGACCGATCATCTTTCTCCTCGGCCATCCGAGATTGCTGCATTTTATCATTTCCACAAGCGTGATCAACACGCGGGCGAGTCCGTCAGCTGCTATATGGCAGCGTTGCGTACGTTGGCAGTAGACTGCAAATTTGGTACGACGCTGGATCGCATGCTACGAAACCGTTTTGTGTGCGGCATGAAGGACGAGGGGCTGCAGAAAAGTTTTCTGGCCGAAACTGAGTTAACAGTGCAACGAGTCATCGAGCGTGCTATGTCTAGCGAGGCAGCAGCACTCAGCGCTATGGCCATCAGACACTCCAGCGAATCTCCATCTCTACTGGCCATCAAGTCGGGTCGTTCACATCGGTTTAATCAGCGCAATAACAGTAACGACAGAAACTATAACAAACAGCATACATGTGGCGGCTGCGGCGGTCAACATAACCGCGTGCAGTGCCCATATCGTGAAAGTGTATGCCATGCTTGTGGCCGCAAGGGTCATCTACAGCGCGCTTGTCGTAGCGCGCAATCCTCAAGGTGGTTCATACCCACATCGAGCTCAAAACAGGCACACCAAGGTGCACAGAATCATCGATCACCTCGTGGAGGATCCAACAATCAAATAGTTCCAGTGGTCAACCAGAAGAAGTCCATTTCAGTGCTAATCAACGGGCGCTCTTGTTCATTCGAAGTGGATTCAGGTTCGCCAGTTACTATCATGACAGAAAGTACGTTCAATCACATCTGGTCAACCAAAAAGCCAGATCTTTTGAAGTGCAACTTGGACCTTAGTGACTATCAACGACAACAAATCCCAATCAAGGGGATTATTGATGTTTCAGTTTGTTACAATCGTCGTAAAATTGAAAATCTGCCGCTCATCATCGCTGACGTGAGCAGCTCAAATCTAGTGGGATGCAATTGGTTTGACGCCCTGGACATACGCATAGAAGGCGTGTTTGCCATCAACAGCGGGGTCAACATTAAGACCGTTCTGGGAAAATTCTCACACTTATTTTCGTCAGAACTTGGTCGCTATACGGGGCCTCCAGTATCGCTGCATATCAATGAGGCCGTGCCGCCAGTCAAACTTCCACCACGCCGCATTCCATTTGCCATTAAAGAGCTCGTCGAGGACGAAATCAACCGTTTATGCAGTCAAGGTATTTTGGAGCCAGTGGAGTACTCCGATTGGTCAACTCCAATAGTACCAGTTGTGAAGAAGGACGGATCAATCAGAATTTGTGGCGATTATATTTCAACGTTAAATCAGGCAGTCAAACCACACTGCCACCAAATACCGGCAGTCAGTGCACTGTTAACATCAATTGAAGGAGGATCCATATTTCCAAAATCGACTTGGCAGAAGCGTACCAGCAGCTAGTAGTCGACGAACGCTCAGCGTCACTACAAACTATTTCCACGCACAAGGGTGCGTTCAAGGTGACCAGACTTCAATTTGGTATAGCATCAGCTCCTGGCATATTTCAAAGCTGTATCGAGGGTACTCTACAGAACATTCCTGGCGTTTTGCCGTACTTCGACGATATAGTGATCATGGGCAAAATAGAGGAAGAGCTGGCTTCCAGGCTAAACGAAGTATTGTCACGGTTCGATAAAGCTGGTCTACGCTTACGCAAAGACAAATGTCAATTTGGTGTACCATCCGTAGAATTTCTGGGCTTCAAAGTCGACGCTTTTGGTATACGGGCATCTGCGGAAAAGGTCAATGCAATCCATGTTGCACCAGCACCCAAGGACAAAAGCAGCTTCAAGCTTTTCTGGGTCTAATCAACTTCTACCATGAGTTTTTGCCGCACAAGGCAACAGTTGCAGAACCTTTGCACCGCCTTTTGGATAAAAACGCTCACTGGACTTGGCAGAAAGAGCACGACATTGCTTTCTGCATACTAAAGAAACTTATCACATCAGACGACGTATTAGTCCACTACGCTGCGCAGTTGCCGCTAGTACTAACATGTGACGCATCGCCATATGGACTCGGAGCAGTCCTCAGCCATAAATTATCAGATGGATCGGAGAAGCCAATCGCATTCTACTCACGAACACTGTCCAAAGCAGAACGCAACTATGCACAAATAGATAGAGAAGCAGTAGCGCTCGTCCAAGGAGTTAAAAAATTCCACAACTACCTTTATGGTCGATCGTTTACACTCGTCACTGATCACCGCCCTTTATTAGGAATCGTCACTACAAAAAACCAGTTCCTAATGTAATTTCGAACACAATGCTACGCCGATCAATTTTTCTCATCGCATACGATTTTAACCTCATACATCGCGCTGGAGCAAAAATTGGCAATGCAGACTTTTTGAGCCGCTGTCCGATCGCGGCAACAACTGAGTCAACATCATCCCAAGATGTTCTCATGATTGAATTATCAGCCGATTCAGTCATAAAGGCACAACAAATTGCGTCCCAAACTTCGAAGGATCAGGATCTCTCCAAAGTTTTGAACTGGGTGTTAAGGGGATGGCCTAGCACCAAAATTGAGCGTTCAAGCAGCCTATATCCGTTCTATTGCCGCCGAGATTAACTCTCTGCAAATAGAGGAGTTCTCGTGTGGGGTAACCGTGCAGTTATTCCACCACCAGCTCGAGCATCTATTCTACGAGCACTTCACGCGCCTCATCAAGGAATCGTCAATATGAAATCAATGGTCGCAGTTATGTATGGTGGCCCAACATTGATGCTGAAATTGAGCATACTGTGAAGAAGTGCATTCCGTGTCAACAGAATAGGAACGAGGAATCGAAAACTGAATCACACCATTGGGAGTCGGCTAGGACTCCGTGGTCTCGTTTACACATCGACTTTCCCGGCCCTTTTCAAGGCAAGACTTTCTTCTTGGTAGTCGATTCTTTCTCCAAATGGTTGGAGGTCGTAGTTGTTCCGTTTACATCTACGGGAGCTGCAGTCAAGTTTCTTCGACAACTGGCTGCCACTCATGGTCTTCCTGATGAGATAGTGTCGGACAATGGCACAGCATTCACATCTGCAGAATTCAAGGTATTCATGGACAACAATTTAATTCGCCACATACGCTCTGCTCCGTTTCATCCGGCAACAAATGGGCAAGCAGAACGAATGGTTCAATCCACGAAGAACTACTTAAAGAAGCTGGAACGAAACACGAACATAGATCTCAGTTTGGCTAGATTCGTGTTCAACCAACACATCACGCCGCATGCAACTACAAACCGTACTCCAGCAGAGCTGCTCATGAACCGACAGCTTAAATCGTATTTCGACAAAATACAACCACAGGCAAGCTGACCGAGCCTGCCAGCAACAAATCTTTCATTTCAGGTAATCCAGTGTGGGCCCGTAACTGCGCCGCTGGGCCAAAATGGATCGAGGGACAAGTGTTTGATCAAACTGGGCCTATATCATACACTGTCCGTCTGAGCGACTCCCGGGTCGTCAAGCGTCACCAAGATCAGCTTAGGAATCGTATAGCATCATCGAACGATGCCAACTGCGGAAGTCCAGCTACAGAGGACTTATTAACATGGGGTGATCATAGTATTTTGGAGCCTACTAATGAAGCTGAATCTCCGCCAGTAAGTCCACATCCAGTGGCTCATTCATCACCGGCTCCACCTACACCTCGTAGGACCAGCCGCAATAGAAAGCCTACGCATTTCTATTCTGGGTGTTAAGGGGTGTTGTGTATGCTACCGTACATTGCTCTATCGTTTGCACAGTCAGTCGATCAGTGGACGTCAAGCAATACACATCGCGCTACGTAGCGATCATCAATACAACACATAAATACATATATACATTCTCACTGTACATTTAACTATTCATGTTCATATGGCAATAAACATTAATATATATTAAATGTCATTAGCGCACGCATATTTAATACTGGCGACGAGGATGGGATTAGCGATTAATCATTAAATTGCGTGCGTTGAATCGTGTATATATATATTTGCTTATATTACATACGCGATTACAAGAAGAAATAAAGAACAAAACTTGCACAAGAATTCGCAAGTTGTCGAGAAAAAAGACAAAACAGAATAGAGAAACGTCGGCGTCGCAGCGAAGCGAGCGATATACATACAGTGAAGTGCCGTTATGTCTGGTTGAGACAGTAACGAGGCGAGAATCATACGATTAGGAAATACATACTGACAGCAGCCAGTTTTTGAGGTTAGACACCGCACATGGCAGACGATCTAGGCGAACAAGCAAGTAATAGCGCCGCCGCCGTCGAGAATAGTGAAAGTACAGTTGAAGAAATAAAACCAACTTTGAGTGCTAATTATACTCAATTAATAGTCATGGCTGGAGTTGGCAGTTTGGAACCCTTCGATTTGGGTCTTCCAGAAAAATGGACAACATACATGGAGCGATTCAAACTATATCTTCTGGCCAATGATGTCACAGATGAAACACGAAAAAAGGCGGCTTTTCTCATGCTGGCCGGTGCGCCACTCTTCGATCTATTGACATCATTGGCATCACCCAAACAGGTCAGTGATTTGAATTTATCGTAAATATACAAGATATTGACCGATCATCTTTCTCCTCGGCCATCCGAGATTGCTGCATTTTATCATTTCCACAAGCGTGATCAACACGCGGGCGAGTCCGTCAGCTGCTATATGGCAGCGTTGCGTACGTTGGCAGTAGACTGCAAATTTGGTACGACGCTGGATCGCATGCTACGAAACCGTTTTGTGTGCGGCATGAAGGACGAGGGGCTGCAGAAAAGTTTTCTGGCCGAAACTGAGTTAACAGTGCAACGAGTCATCGAGCGTGCTATGTCTAGCGAGGCAGCAGCACTCAGCGCTATGGCCATCAGACACTCCAGCGAATCTCCATCTCTACTGGCCATCAAGTCGGGTCGTTCACATCGGTTTAATCAGCGCAATAACAGTAACGACAGAAACTATAACAAACAGCATACATGTGGCGGCTGCGGCGGTCAACATAACCGCGTGCAGTGCCCATATCGTGAAAGTGTATGCCATGCTTGTGGCCGCAAGGGTCATCTACAGCGCGCTTGTCGTAGCGCGCAATCCTCAAGGTGGTTCATACCCACATCGAGCTCAAAACAGGCACACCAAGGTGCACAGAATCATCGATCACCTCGTGGAGGATCCAACAATCAAATAGTTCCAGTGGTCAACCAGAAGAAGTCCATTTCAGTGCTAATCAACGGGCGCTCTTGTTCATTCGAAGTGGATTCAGGTTCGCCAGTTACTATCATGACAGAAAGTACGTTCAATCACATCTGGTCAACCAAAAAGCCAGATCTTTTGAAGTGCAACTTGGACCTTAGTGACTATCAACGACAACAAATCCCAATCAAGGGGATTATTGATGTTTCAGTTTGTTACAATCGTCGTAAAATTGAAAATCTGCCGCTCATCATCGCTGACGTGAGCAGCTCAAATCTAGTGGGATGCAATTGGTTTGACGCCCTGGACATACGCATAGAAGGCGTGTTTGCCATCAACAGCGGGGTCAACATTAAGACCGTTCTGGGAAAATTCTCACACTTATTTTCGTCAGAACTTGGTCGCTATACGGGGCCTCCAGTATCGCTGCATATCAATGAGGCCGTGCCGCCAGTCAAACTTCCACCACGCCGCATTCCATTTGCCATTAAAGAGCTCGTCGAGGACGAAATCAACCGTTTATGCAGTCAAGGTATTTTGGAGCCAGTGGAGTACTCCGATTGGTCAACTCCAATAGTACCAGTTGTGAAGAAGGACGGATCAATCAGAATTTGTGGCGATTATATTTCAACGTTAAATCAGGCAGTCAAACCACACTGCCACCAAATACCGGCAGTCAGTGCACTGTTAACATCAATTGAAGGAGGATCCATATTTCCAAAATCGACTTGGCAGAAGCGTACCAGCAGCTAGTAGTCGACGAACGCTCAGCGTCACTACAAACTATTTCCACGCACAAGGGTGCGTTCAAGGTGACCAGACTTCAATTTGGTATAGCATCAGCTCCTGGCATATTTCAAAGCTGTATCGAGGGTACTCTACAGAACATTCCTGGCGTTTTGCCGTACTTCGACGATATAGTGATCATGGGCAAAATAGAGGAAGAGCTGGCTTCCAGGCTAAACGAAGTATTGTCACGGTTCGATAAAGCTGGTCTACGCTTACGCAAAGACAAATGTCAATTTGGTGTACCATCCGTAGAATTTCTGGGCTTCAAAGTCGACGCTTTTGGTATACGGCCATCTGCGGAAAAGGTCAATGCAATCCATGTTGCACCAGCACCCAAGGACAAAAGCAGCTTCAAGCTTTTCTGGGTCTAATCAACTTCTACCATGAGTTTTTGCCGCACAAGGCAACAGTTGCAGAACCTTTGCACCGCCTTTTGGATAAAAACGCTCACTGGACTTGGCAGAAAGAGCACGACATTGCTTTCTGCATACTAAAGAAACTTATCACATCAGACGACGTATTAGTCCACTACGCTGCGCAGTTGCCGCTAGTACTAACATGTGACGCATCGCCATATGGACTCGGAGCAGTCCTCAGCCATAAATTATCAGATGGATCGGAGAAGCCAATCGCATTCTACTCACGAACACTGTCCAAAGCAGAACGCAACTATGCACAAATAGATAGAGAAGCAGTAGCGCTCGTCCAAGGAGTTAAAAAATTCCACAACTACCTTTATGGTCGATCGTTTACACTCGTCACTGATCACCGCCCTTTATTAGGAATCGTCACTACAAAAAACCAGTTCCTAATGTAATTTCGAACACAATGCTACGCCGATCAATTTTTCTCATCGCATACGATTTTAACCTCATACATCGCGCTGGAGCAAAAATTGGCAATGCAGACTTTTTGAGCCGCTGTCCGATCGCGGCAACAACTGAGTCAACATCATCCCAAGATGTTCTCATGATTGAATTATCAGCCGATTCAGTCATAAAGGCACAACAAATTGCGTCCCAAACTTCGAAGGATCAGGATCTCTCCAAAGTTTTGAACTGGGTGTTAAGGGGATGGCCTAGCACCAAAATTGAGCGTTCAAGCAGCCTATATCCGTTCTATTGCCGCCGAGATTAACTCTCTGCAAATAGAGGAGTTCTCGTGTGGGGTAACCGTGCAGTTATTCCACCACCAGCTCGAGCATCTATTCTACGAGCACTTCACGCGCCTCATCAAGGAATCGTCAATATGAAATCAATGGTCGCAGTTATGTATGGTGGCCCAACATTGATGCTGAAATTGAGCATACTGTGAAGAAGTGCATTCCGTGTCAACAGAATAGGAACGAGGAATCGAAAACTGAATCACACCATTGGGAGTCGGCTAGGACTCCGTGGTCTCGTTTACACATCGACTTTCCCGGCCCTTTTCAAGGCAAGACTTTCTTCTTGGTAGTCGATTCTTTCTCCAAATGGTTGGAGGTCGTAGTTGTTCCGTTTACATCTACGGGAGCTGCAGTCAAGTTTCTTCGACAACTGGCTGCCACTCATGGTCTTCCTGATGAGATAGTGTCGGACAATGGCACAGCATTCACATCTGCAGAATTCAAGGTATTCATGGACAACAATTTAATTCGCCACATACGCTCTGCTCCGTTTCATCCGGCAACAAATGGGCAAGCAGAACGAATGGTTCAATCCACGAAGAACTACTTAAAGAAGCTGGAACGAAACACGAACATAGATCTCAGTTTGGCTAGATTCGTGTTCAACCAACACATCACGCCGCATGCAACTACAAACCGTACTCCAGCAGAGCTGCTCATGAACCGACAGCTTAAATCGTATTTCGACAAAATACAACCACAGGCAAGCTGACCGAGCCTGCCAGCAACAAATCTTTCATTTCAGGTAATCCAGTGTGGGCCCGTAACTGCGCCGCTGGGCCAAAATGGATCGAGGGACAAGTGTTTGATCAAACTGGGCCTATATCATACACTGTCCGTCTGAGCGACTCCCGGGTCGTCAAGCGTCACCAAGATCAGCTTAGGAATCGTATAGCATCATCGAACGATGCCAACTGCGGAAGTCCAGCTACAGAGGACTTATTAACATCGGGTGATCATAGTATTTTGGAGCCTACTAATGAAGCTGAATCTCCGCCAGTAAGTCCACATCCAGTGGCTCATTCATCACCGGCTCCACCTACACCTCGTAGGACCAGCCGCAATAGAAAGCCTACGCATTTCTATTCTGGGTGTTAAGGGGTGTTGTGTATGCTACCGTACATCGCTCTATCGTTTGCACAGTCAGTCGATCAGTGGACGTCAAGCAATACACATCGCGCTACGTAGCGATCATCAATACAACACATAAATACATATATACATTCTCACTGTACATTTAACTATTCATGTTCATATGGCAATAAACATTAATATATATTAAATGTCATTAGCGCACGCATATTTAATACTGGCGACGAGGATGGGATTAGCGATTAATCATTAAATTGCGTGCGTTGAATCGTGTATATATATATTTGCTTATATTACATACGCGATTACAAGAAGAAATAAAGAACAAAACTTGCACAAGAATTCGCAAGTTGTCGAGAAAAAAGACAAAACAGAATAGAGAAACGTCGGCGTCGCAGCGAAGCGAGCGATATACATACAGTGAAGTGCCGTTATGTCTGGTTGAGACAGTAACGAGGCGAGAATCATACGATTAGGAAATACATACTGACAGCAGCCAGTTTTTGAGGTTAGACACCGCACATGGCAGACGATCTAGGCGAACAAGCAAGTAATAGCGCCGCCGCCGTCGAGAATAGTGAAAGTACAGTTGAAGAAATAAAACCAACTTTGAGTGCTAATTATACTCAATTAATAGTCATGGCTGGAGTTGGCAGTTTGGAACCCTTCGATTTGGGTCTTCCAGAAAAATGGACAACATACATGGAGCGATTCAAACTATATCTTCTGGCCAATGATGTCACAGATGAAACACGAAAAAAGGCGGCTTTTCTCATGCTGGCCGGTGCGCCACTCTTCGATCTATTGACATCATTGGCATCACCCAAACAGGTCAGTGATTTGAATTTATCGGAAATATACAAGATATTGACCGATCATCTTTCTCCTCGGCCATCCGAGATTGCTGCATTTTATCATTTCCACAAGCGTGATCAACACGCGGGCGAGTCCGTCAGCTGCTATATGGCAGCGTTGCGTACGTTGGCAGTAGACTGCAAATTTGGTACGGCGCTGGATCGCATGCTACGAAACCGTTTTGTGTGCGGCATGAAGGACGAGGGGCTGCAGAAAAGTTTTCTGGCCGAAACTGAGTTAACAGTGCAACGAGTCATCGAGCGTGCTATGTCTAGCGAGGCAGCAGCACTCAGCGCTATGGCCATCAGACACTCCAGCGAATCTCCATCTCTACTGGCCATCAAGTCGGGTCGTTCACATCGGTTTAATCAGCGCAATAACAGTAACGACAGAAACTATAACAAACAGCATACATGTGGCGGCTGCGGCGGTCAACATAACCGCGTGCAGTGCCCATATCGTGAAAGTGTATGCCATGCTTGTGGCCGCAAGGGTCATCTACAGCGCGCTTGTCGTAGCGCGCAATCCTCAAGGTGGTTCATACCCACATCGAGCTCAAAACAGGCACACCAAGGTGCACAGAATCATCGATCACCTCGTGGAGGATCCAACAATCAAATAGTTCCAGTGGTCAACCAGAAGAAGTCCATTTCAGTGCTAATCAACGGGCGCTCTTGTTCATTCTAAGTGGATTCAGGTTCGCCAGTTACTATCATGACAGAAAGTACGTTCAATCACATCTGGTCAACCAAAAAGCCAGATCTTTTGAAGTGCAACTTGGACCTTAGTGACTATCAACGACAACAAATCCCAATCAAGGGGATTATTGATGTTTCAGTTTGTTACAATCGTCGTAAAATTGAAAATCTGCCGCTCATCATCGCTGACGTGAGCAGCTCAAATCTAGTGGGATGCAATTGGTTTGACGCCCTGGACATACGCATAGAAGGCGTGTTTGCCATCAACAGCGGGGTCAACATTAAGACCGTTCTGGGAAAATTCTCACACTTATTTTCGTCAGAACTTGGTCGCTATACGGGGCCTCCAGTATCGCTGCATATCAATGAGGCCGTGCCGCCAGTCAAACTTCCACCACGCCGCATTCCATTTGCCATTAAAGAGCTCGTCGAGGACGAAATCAACCGTTTATGCAGTCAAGGTATTTTGGAGCCAGTGGAGTACTCCGATTGGTCAACTCCAATAGTACCAGTTGTGAAGAAGGACGGATCAATCAGAATTTGTGGCGATTATATTTCAACGTTAAATCAGGCAGTCAAACCACACTGCCACCAAATACCGGCAGTCAGTGCACTGTTAACATCAATTGAAGGAGGATCCATATTTCCAAAATCGACTTGGCAGAAGCGTACCAGCAGCTAGTAGTCGACGAACGCTCAGCGTCACTACAAACTATTTCCACGCACAAGGGTGCGTTCAAGGTGACCAGACTTCAATTTGGTATAGCATCAGCTCCTGGCATATTTCAAAGCTGTATCGAGGGTACTCTACAGAACATTCCTGGCGTTTTGCCGTACTTCGACGATACAGTGATCATGGGCAAAATAGAGGAAGAGCTGGCTTCCAGGCTAAACGAAGTATTGTCACGGTTCGATAAAGCTGGTCTACGCTTACGCAAAGACAAATGTCAATTTGGTGTACCATCCGTAGAATTTCTGGGCTTCAAAGTCGACGCTTTTGGTATACGGCCATCTGCGGAAAAGGTCAATGCAATCCATGTTGCACCAGCACCCAAGGACAAAAGCAGCTTCAAGCTTTTCTGGGTCTAATCAACTTCTACCATGAGTTTTTGCCGCACAAGGCAACAGTTGCAGAACCTTTGCACCGCCTTTTGGATAAAAACGCTCACTGGACTTGGCAGAAAGAGCACGACATTGCTTTCTGCATACTAAAGAAACTTATCACATCAGACGACGTATTAGTCCACTACGCTGCGCAGTTGCCGCTAGTACTAACATGTGACGCATCGCCATATGGACTCGGAGCAGTCCTCAGCCATAAATTATCAGATGGATCGGAGAAGCCAATCGCATTCTACTCACGAACACTGTCCAAAGCAGAACGCAACTATGCACAAATAGATAGAGAAGCAGTAGCGCTCGTCCAAGGAGTTAAAAAATTCCACAACTACCTTTATGGTATTTAATAGGCGTGAAGGCAGATGCGCCCCGGCGAGCTCCAATTCTGGTAGTGTCCTCTTTTTGACTGGGGCAACTCGACACTTTGCTGTGAATAGATTAACAGAAATGTTTCCATTATTATCGCTCACTAGAACATATACGCAACAACCATTTGCGCGTATTGATGCGTCGCTAAAACCATGCAGCTGAATACTTGTAAACGGTGCGACTAAAACGTAGCGGGGTAATTTTATCATATTGTTACGAAATTGCCCTCTTGACAATTTACTCTGTTACAAAATTGCCCTCCTGACAATTTACTCTGTTACAAAATTGCCCTCCTGACAATTTCTCTAACTATCTGTACTCGGACTCGTACCACTGGATTGTGTAGTAATCAAACAATCGCTGGTTAAATTAAAATAATTAGCTTTATTTAATTATTGCTATTTACACATTTAATATTAGGCTTAAAGTTTACTTAGTTATTATTTGCACTTTATTTAACAAACCATTAGTCACTTTATTTAATAAGTAATTTCATCACTTTATTTAATAATGAATTTCATCACTTTGCACAACTACAAATACTGCTGCTTTGATTATAATGCTAGATGAACACACTTTTACGGTCTCTGATCTACTGTCTTCGACTTTGAACAGTCTTGTCGCTTTTATAGTTTTCGAATGGTTGGCGTCGAAAATTCTACGCTATTCTCGTATTTTCTAGAAACTTCTATCCACTTCGACAGAAGTCGAGAATATTCTTTTTGATATTACCGACGGATGGTTCTTGAATAAGCTTTTATTCGAATAGTTCGCATCTTTTCTCACAGGGGGCACTCATTCTCCAGATGGGATCCTAAAAGTATGCAATCCCTTTTCACTGAGCTATCACGTTTCACTGCCCTCCGCTTAAACTTGTTCGTCCCGAACAAGGATAGTACTGCAACCTTTATAAGGAGATAGCCTCTCTAAATGAACGACTTTAATTTTGCTCCTGACATTTCTCGTCCACTGGATGCGGTATCTAACATCGTTGATCCGATTTATCACCTTATAAGGTCCTTCCCAGTGTGTTTGCAGTTTTGGCGATAATCCACTTTTCCTTTGTGGATTATGAAGCATAACTAGTTGCCCTTCCTGAAATCCCTTAGAGTTTACTCGTACATCATATCTCGCTTTCCTTTTATCACTCACCAGTTGCGTACGATTTCTGCTGTTTCCATGAATTTCATTCAACTGTCCTCGTTTTTTAGGTATACAATTGCTGCATGGAAGTACTGTAGATGACTCTTTAGACCATTCTTTCGCTAGATCGTCGGGTACCTTTTTATTAGCTCGTATCTTGCTTTTCGCGACTCGCGGTTGCCTCTCACAGTTTACAATTGCTGAGATTCTCTGGCACCTTACCTTCTTTTTCTCTATGGTATCAACGGTATTTGAAATATTCACTACTTTTTCTGGTACGATTCGGCTCTTATGCTTCCCAACATCTCCACCCATTTTGGCCTGTATAACTGCCTCTGACTTGGGTGCGATTTTTGTCCGTCTCGATACAATGGCTTGTTTAACAACTCCATACTTATCATCACCTATAAATAACGGTATTTCGGTGTTCGCATATTTCAGTACTCGGCTTTTAAAATCTAGTGTGAATCCATTCCGGATCATGAAATCCACACCTAAGATTATTTCATCCACAATATCCGCAACTATAAACTCGTGCTTCACTGTTGTGGTGCCGATAGTGATTTTCCGTGTAACTTTTCCCAGTACCGGTGCATCATCTCCAGTGGCCGTACGCAAACTTATTCCCTGAAGCGGCTCGATTCCCCGAACGAGATCCCTTCTGATTATGGAATGTGATGCCCCCGTATCCAATGTTACCACAACTTTTCTTCCGCTTATTACACTGTTGACAGTTAGGCTGTTATTTTTCCGCGCCATCTGAGAAACGAAGATTCTTGGGCCATCAGTTGTGGGAGTCCGTTCATTTCCCGGCTTGACAATCTTTTCCGATTCCCTAATTCGGACTTTGTCTTGCTTTGGCAATCTTACCGGAGCGTGTGTTGCATAATGTTTCCATCTCAACTGACAATCACGAGCCATGTGCCCCACAGCACCGCAGGTAAAGCATTTGCCCGTGAAACTTTGTCTGTTCTCGACTCTTATCTGACGGGCTGTGCATTCTGACCGACACACCAATGCTGCTGTCTCTGATAACAAAGCGCTAGCTACTGTCTCCATATATGTAGCTTTCGGATTAGTTATTGCAGAACGCTTTATCTCCGCATCGCGAATGCCATATACAAAGGTGTCCATCATACACCTCTCAGTGATCTCTCCTGGGTAGGCAAGATGAGCCAACCGTTCCACTTCCGCCCCAAACTGTTGTAGAGACTCACCACTCTTCTGTACACGTGTTCGTAGCTCTACTTGGTACATCTGCTTCCGGTGTTCACTACCATACTTGCGCTGAACGGCATTCATCAAGCTTTCATAGCAGTCTCGCTCACTTTCTGAGATAGTTTGAAGCACATCAGCGGCAGCACCTTTCAATGAAACGGTTAATGCAGCCACTTTTTCGCGAGCACTCCAACCATTTGTGCTAGCGGTAGTCTCAAACTGCATTCTGAAGACACTAAATGTCGTGGTTCCATCATAGGTAGGAGGCTTCAGTTTTATTGAGGATAAAGCTGGCACAGGCAATGCACCTTCCTGTAGTAGATTAATTCTTTGTTCTATTTGTTGCTTAAATTCATCCTGCCTTTGTACTAAAGATTTTTCGAACGATTCTTGCCGTGTCTCAATTTCACAAACCTTCCTGTCTACCATCTCGGACATTTCTTTCATCTGCTGTGAGTTCTTTTCCACTAGTTGAGTAAGTCGAATTTCACTCTGCTGTAACTGTTCTTTGACATCCTCTTTGACTGCTTGTTTGAGCGATTCAGCACTCTTTTCTACGTCCTCTTTGACGGATGCAACACTCTTTTCGACGGTTTGAGCATTTTGTTGTAATTGTTGCTGCATCTTTTCATCTCGCTGCTGCATCTTTTCATCTCGCTGCTGCATCTTTTCATCTCGCTGCTGCATCCTCTCTTCGGCTGCCAGAGCGTTTTGTTGTAACTGCTGTTGGATCCTCTCTTCAGCTGCTTGAGAATTTTGTTGTAACTGCATCTGTATTAGCCCGATAAGTGCACTCATGTCAAAGTTACCCGTGTTAGTTTCTTGCGGTGTTTCTTCGTGTCGAGATGTCGTTGGCTCTTCACATTGGAATTCATGCTCATCGACATCTATACCCTGCTCCTCTAAAGCGCTTCTTAGTCTCACCTGCAGCTCCGCTTTAAGCCCTTGTGTTTGCAAATTTAAACGCTCAAGCTCCTTCTTGAGCTGCTCCAATCTCAGTTTTTCAAATTTAACCATTGTTTATTACAGATACACAATCCCACTTCTGACACCAATTGTAACGAAATTGCCCTCTGACTTGACAATTTACTCTGTTACAAAATTGCCCTCCTGACAATTTACTCTGTTACAAAATTGCCCTCCTGACAATTTCTCTAACTATCTGTACTCGGACTCGTACCACTGGATTGTGTAGTAATCAAACAATCGCTGGTTAAATTAAAATAATTAGCTTTATTTAATTATTGCTATTTACACATTTAATATTAGGCTTAAAGTTTACTTAGTTATTATTTGCACTTTATTTAACAAACCATTAGTCACTTTATTTAATAAGTAATTTCATCACTTTATTTAATAATGAATTTCATCACTTTGCACAATTACAAATACTGCTGCTTTGATTATAATGCTAGATGAACACACTTTTACGGTCTCTGATCTACTGTCTTCGACTTTGAACAGTCTTGTCGCTTTTATAGTTTTCGAATGGTTGGAGTCGAAAATTCTACGCTATTCTCGTATTTTCTAGAAGCTTCTATCCACTTCGACAGAAGTCGAGAATATTCTTTCTGATATTACCGACGGATGGTTCTTGAATAAGCTTTTATTCGAATAGTTCGCATCTTTTCTCACAGGGGGCACTCATTCTCCAGATGGGATCCTAAAAGTATGCAATCCCTTTTCACGTTTCAATATTGAAACCTGATAGCACAGTGAATGTGATTGCATACTTTCAGGATCCCATCTGAGTTGGAGAATGAGTGCCCCCTGTGAGTCAAGATGCGAACTATTCGAATAAAAGTTTATTCAAGAACCATCTGTCGGTAATATCAAAAATAATATTCTCGACTTCTGTCGAAGTGGATAGAAGCATCTAGAAAGTACGAGAATATCGTGGAAGTTTCTACTCCAACCTTCGAAAACTATAAAAGTGACAAGACTGTTCAAAGTCGAATGCAGTAGATCAGAGACCGTAAAAGTGTGTACATCAGGCATTTTAATCGAAGCAGCAGTATTGCAGTATTTGTAATTTTGCAAAGTGATGAAATTACTTATTAAATAAAGTGACTAATGGTTTGTGAAATAAAGTGCAATTAATAACTAAGTAAACTTTAAGCCTAATATTAAATGTGTAAATAGCAATAATTAAATAAAGCTAATTATTTTAATTTAACCAGCGATTGTTTGATTACTACACAATCCAGTGGTTCGAGTCCGAGTACAGAGAGTGTCGCACTAAAAGCTACTGTCTTCGCCGTAAAATGTCTCGCCGAAGTACAAACTCGCCCGGTAATTTTTAACGAACGAGGGAGTAGCAGAAGAGCAGCCGGGAAGAAAGCAGCAAATTCTAAACAACCAAGAAGCTGGCACTGAAATTTAAACCAACCACACCACAAATATAATTGAAATTTGAATTAATAATTTTTAATCTTGTTAACAAATAATTACAAATATAATTACAAAAGTTTTAGAATAATTACAAATATAATTACAAAAGTTTTAGAAATTGCTTTCTTCCGCTGCCACCACAGCATTTTCACCGCCATTGTGATAATTATTAGGAATTAATATACTCCGTGCAGTCACCGCCGTACTGCTTCAGGTAATTATACTTACAGGATCGCTAGACTTGAATAGCCACCGCCGAGCTGTTTCAAGATTTGTTTGCATCGTCAAAGCCATCGCATAACAAATACTACCGTACTTCGCCTTCGGAGCGCTAGTGCTTCCGAGAGCATTTTTGTGACGCCATCAACAAGGGTTGATAATTTGCAACAGCCATTTCTTCAAAAAATACGAACAACATTACCGACATCTGTTAATTTCAAAATTAATCGATTCTACCAGAACAAACTGCTGCAAATAATTTTCGATCGGTATTGCAGTGCCGAACCAAGCAGCTGTTGAAATTGAACAGACCTTATATAAAAGAAAAATAAATGTTGACTCGAACGAAATCAAAAAAATTAGAATCAGCAAAAGTAGACGACAGAGAGGAAAGCTCGGATTCATTGGACAGCAGAGTAATAGAAATGGCCAACGAGGGAACACAGGGCCAAGCGCAGCCGCAAGCAGTTGTAACTAGTGAACAACTGGCGCAGATTTTCAGCAGTATAAATATACTGCGCGAATCTGTTGACGAACTACGTAAAGAGACGCATCGTGACCAAATAGAGATTCAACAACTTCGCACTCGAGTGGATAAGGGTGCATCCGGTGTTGGGTGTAATGAATCCTCCTTTCATGAAAGTGTACAATCACCGCTGCCACAAACGTCGACGCAGCAACCACAGCAGATGCCGCAATCGCAGCCACCAAATACATCGACGCCGTATAATGGTGTTATGACTTTTATCGATAGCCCCGGCGGTAAGTTATATCCACTGCCATCTTTCGATGGAAACCTTGAAGATTGGCCCCTGTTTTTAGGCAACTTCAGAGACACGACCAATGAATTTGGTTATAATAATCGCCAGAACCTTATGCGTTTGCATAAGGCACTTCAAGGGAATGCGAAGCGCGCTGTGACGTCAATACTCATATATCCTGACGACGTGACCAAAGTCATGCAGGAGTTAGAGTTCAATTTTGGACGCTCTGACTTATTGATCCGCTTGCAGCTGCAAAAGGTGCAGCAGTTCCCACCGATTTATGAGAATCGACTTGAGCAAGTGTTGGAATTCTCAAACCGCGTCCGAAATATTGTCGCCTTTTTTAAGTCAGCAAAATGCGATCACCATTTGGCCAACCCTACTCTTCTTGAGCAGCTTATTGGAAAGCTTCCGCCCACCAAGCAATATGAATGGAGTCGACACGCCTCCAATATAACGCCTTATGCCACCGTTGAAGCCTTTGCCGACTGGGTTAGTGAACTCGCAAAGGTAGTGAGCTTGATGACAGCCATAGCTAGTACAGCTATGCGCCAACATCAACCCCCGCAGCCGCACCAAGGGGTGCAACAAGGTAACCTTCAGAACCGAACCTCAAGTGGAACAGCACCAACTCAGTTGTGTGCAATGCAATTTGAGCCACAAACTGAGCGCATGTCGTGAATTTAAGGCGCTTAATACAAATGACAAATGGACTTTGGTAAAGCGTCACCGCCTTTGTTTTGCCTGCTTGCAAAGAGGGCATAACGTGCTGAGTTGCCAGGCAAGGCATGCATGTGGTATAAATGGATGCACCCGTATGCATCACAACTTACTGCACCAGACAACTAAGCCGCTAGCAGAGCTGAAACCAGAGGATGTCGAGCATGTGCTTAACTGCCGTCAACACCAGCAGTCAAGCTTATTTAAGATACTACCCGTGGTGCTGTTTGGTCCACGTGGTAGCATACCTGTATTTGCGATGTTTGATGAAGGTTCTTCGGTCTCACTTCTTGAAGAGACCATCGCGAATCAACTTGGTCTCAAAGGCCCTACTGCACAACCACGGAGCCATCGAAAAAAGTAAGCTTGAACGTACGTGCAGAGTGTGGTGGCCAGGAGTACCCACTCAGAAACGTACGCACCGTGAAGCAGCTTAATTTACTAATGCAGACATTCATCAAGCAACAGCATGGGCACTTCACAGATGTGCCAATCACCAGCTACCAAGCCGCCAAGCCGGTCCTGCTGCTGGGATTGGATAATAGTTTTTTAGCATGTCAGAGAAAACTGTCGCCGCCGGTCCAGATCAACCTATCGCTGCGGCAACTATGTTGGGTTGGGTGGCATATGGGCCACTTCACTCAAGCACCACCTCAATGTCAAGGGTGTTGCACGTCAAAGAAGCATCTACTTTAACACAACTGAACAGATTGGTCGAAGAGTACTTTTCTGTAGAAAGTTTTGGAGTCCGCAGCACCAGCACAGTCCTGGAGTCAGATGAGAACGCCAGAGCAAAAAAATATTGATTGAGACCACACAAAACATCGGCCAACGCTATGAAGTTGGTCTATTATGGCGCAACGATGCCACTAAGCTGCCGCAGAGCTATGTTATGGCCAAGCAGCGCCTTTTAAATATTGAGGGGAAGATGTCCCGGGATGCCGCATTTGCAGCTAGATATAAAACGGAAGTCGCCAAATACATTGACAAGGGGTACGCCAAATTGTTGTCATCAGAGGCTGCTGAGAGACATAGTCCTACAACCTGGTACCTTCCTCACTTTGGTGTAGTAAACCTGCATAAGCCGGATAAGCTTCTTATCGTCTTTGATGCTGCAGCTGCTATTTCTAACGTATCGCTCAACTCAGTATTATTAAAGGGTCCTGAGCATGCGTAGCCACTTTTGGCCATCATGCACAAATTTCGACAAGGAGGCATCGCTGTTGCAGGAGATATTCAAGAAAAGTTCTCACAAGTCCGCATACGAGCTGAAGACCAGGACTCACAGCGCTTTTTTTGGAGAGACGGAAATTCAGCCGAGCCAATCCGTGTCTACTCAATGATGTCGATGATCTTCGGAGCGATTTGTTCGCCGTGTTGTGCAGAATACATAAAAAACGTGAACGCAGCACAGTTTTTGCCTCACATGCCAGGTGGCGCAAAAGCTATCATTGACAACACCTATGTGGATGACCTGGTCATAAGTTTTGATGACGTACAGGAGGCCGAGAAGGTAATGTTTGAGGCCCGGAAGATAAACGCTGCCGCAGGATTCACGCTCAGAAATTTCGTATCAAACTGCAAGAAGCTGCAGGTCAAACTGAATGGTAGCCAAGTCAAGCAACAAGAAGTTGTCAACACTGAACTGCAGCCAACAACAGAGAAGGTGCTGGGTATGTTTTGGAACTCTGGAGTGGACAGGTTTGAATTCCACTTTAAGTTCCATAGAATTCCACGCCAGGTGCTGGAGTACAGGAGAACACCGACTAAGAGAGAGTTGCTGGGAATCGTTATGGCTATTTACGACCCCTTTGGCCTCCTAGCCAACATTACTATTTTCGCCAAGCTACTTCTGCAGTCGCTGTGGAAGCGGAAAATCCAGTGGGATGAGCAGCTGCTATCAGATTTGGAGAAACAGTGGTTTGCATGGTGGAACGTTTTTCAGGGCGTGAAAAACTTTTCAGTCCCGCGTTGCTTGTCGTATTTGTTGCCGAATGCCGATGATATACAGCTGCACATATTCGTTGATGCTAGTGAAAGTGCATTTACAGCAGTCGCCTTTTTGCGTGTTTGCAAAGCAAACGAGGTAGAAGTCGCATTCGTTGCTGCCAAAACGAGATGTGCACCTGCAAAGGGTATGACCGTACCGCGCCTGGAATTGCAAGCGGCCGTACTAGGAAGCCGACTTAAGACTTCGATTGAAGACTGTCATGATTTCAAGATCAACGCTACGACATTTTGGAGCGATTCCAAGACAATTCTGCTTTGACTTCGTTCCACAACCCGTAAGTATAAGCAATTCGTTGCCTACCGTATTGCTGAGATACTTGCCACTTCCACGCCGATGCAATGGCGCTGGATACCAACATCGATGAACGTCGCCGACGATGCAACTAGAGCCAAGTTGCCACAGTATGTAGAGCAAGACAGCCGTTGGATATTGGGTCCAGATTTCTTGTGCCAAGAAGAAATACACTGGCCTCAAGAAGCTGGGATGCTTCACTCAGAGCACTGTGTATCTGAAGAAGCTGTTAATCAGGTGTTACACATAATAAACACAGACAATATTCTTGATAGTTTGATCAAGTTTTCATCCTACATGAAGACGTTGAGGGTGACAGCATGGATATTTCGGTTCATTCGCAACGCCAAATCTAGATCCCGTCCACTTTGGAGAGCTCACAGCAGCTGAAGTTTCTGATGCTGAAAAATTTGTATGCTGTCGCGTACAATACGAGTCATTTGCAGATGAAATGTCAGCCCTACGCGCAAGTACAGGAATTCCAAAGACCAGTGCTATATTTAAGCTCACGCCGATGCTGTATCCTGATGGTCTGCTAAGAGTCAACGGAAGAATCGACGCCGCTAATTACATCCCTGAATCAGCCCGACGCCCGATAATATTACCCCAGAAACATCGCGTGTCGCAGCTGATAATGAAGCATTACCACCAAAAGAGACATCACCAGAACGACTGCCGAACAATAAATGAAATGCGGCAAAAGTTCTGGGTGTCTCATGCTCGCACATTATTAAAAAGGATAAAGAGGGATTGTGTCATTTGTATCACCCCTCGAGCCAAGCCATCTGCGCCACTTATGGGACAGTTACCCACAGACCGCCTAACACCGTACGTCCGACCTTTTACCTACCCAGGGGTGGAGAACTGTGGACCATTCTGCGTTGGTATCGGCCGCAGATGAGAGAAACGTTGGGTGGCATTATTCACTTGCCTCACCACTCGAGCCCTACATTTGGAGGTGGCAGAAGATCTGTCCACCGATGCATTTATAATTTGTTTCAGGAATTTTGTGAAATCGTCGCGGTGTGCCGATTAGAATTCGTAGCGACAAAGGCACCAACTTTATAGGTGCGCAAAAGGAGTTTCGCCAGGAGAACCGCTTATTTGACTTAGATCGGGTTCGACGGGCAATGTCAAAAGAAAACATAGAGTGGATTTTTAATTGCCCAGCCAATCATAGCGCTGGAGGTTGTTGGGAGCGGCTTGTCCAATGCGTGAAACGCCTGCTACAGAGAACCCTGAAGGATGAGGCACCACGCTTGGAGACCTTCTGCAGCGCACTGATTGAGGCGGAAAATATAATAAACAGCCGTCCACTTACAGAGCTTCCTATAACCCATGAAGAAGAGGAACCACTTACTCCGAACCACTTCTTGAGTGGCTGCCTCAATTCCACTCAAACACCTGCACCGGAAGATGAGAAAATCTGTCTGCGCAAACAATGGAGAATTGCGCAGAACCTGAAGGATCGTCGGTGGAAAAGGTGGATTGTGGAGTACTTGCCACAACTTTTGCATCGACAAAAATGGAGGAGTCCACCCTCACCACTAAGAGTAGACCAACTGGTTGTTGTATGCAATCCTGTCTTACCTAGAAGCCAATGGGTCAAAGGGCGAATAATTGAAGTCTTCACTGCCAAGGACGGCCAAGTCCGGAGTGCCGCGGTACGCACCAGCCGCGGTATTATCCGTCGACCTGCATCTAAGCTAGCCGCTTTAAGTTTCGTGGATCCCAGTATGAATCCACCGGGAGGTGGGATGTCACACTAAAAGCTACTGTCTTCGCCGTAAATGTCTCGCCGAAGTACAAACTCGCCCGGTAATTTTTAACGAACGAGGGAGTAGCAGAAGAGCAGCCGGGAAGAAAGCAGCAAATTCTAAACAACCAAGAAGCTGGCACTGAAATTTAAACCAACCACACCACAAATATAATTGAAATTTGAATTAATAATTTTTAATCTTGTTAAAAAATAATTACAAATATGATTACAAAAGTTTTAGAATAATTACAAATATAATTACAGAGAGTTAGAGGAATTGTCAGGAGGGCAATTTTGTAACAGAGTAAATTGTCAAGAGGGCAATTTCGTAACAATTGGTGTCAGAAGTGGGATTGTGTATCTGTAATAAACAATGGTTAAATTCGAAAAACTGAGATTGGAGCAGCTCAAGAAGGAGCTTGAGCGCTTAAATTTGCAAAAACAAGGGCTTAAAGCGGAGCTGCAGGTGCGATTAAGAAGCGCTTTAGAGGAGCAGGGTATAGACGTCGATGAGCATGAATTCCAGTGTGAAGAGCCAACGACATCTCGCCACGAAGAAACACCACAAGAACCTAACACGGGTAACTTTGACAAGAGCGCACTTATCGGGATAATGCAATCCTTTAAACAGGATATGCAGCAGTTACATCAAAGTTCTCAAGCAGCCGAGAGATGAGAAGATGCAGCAGCAGTTACAACAAAATGCTGAATCCGTAGAAAAGAGTGTTGCATCCGTCAAACAGGACGTCAAAGAAAGCTTACAGCAAAGCGACGACAAGATGCAGCAGCTTTTACATCAAAGTGAAACTCGACTTATTCAAGTAGTGGAAAAGAATTCACAGCAGATGAAAGAAATGTCCGAGCTGGTAGACAGGAAGGTTTGTGAAATTGAGACACGGCAAGAATCGTTCGAAAAATCTGTAGTACAAAGGCAGAACGAATTTACGCAACAAATAGAGCAAAGAATTCACCTACTACAGGAAGGTGCATTGCCTATGCCAGCTTTAACTTCAATGAAACTGAAGCTTCCTACTGATGGAACCACGACATTTAGCGTGTTCAGAATGCATTAACCGTTTCGTTGAAAGGTGCTGCCGCTGATGTGCTTCAAACTATCTCAGAAAGTGAGCGAGACTGCTATGAAAGCTTGATGAATGCCGTTCAGCGCAAGTATGATAGTGAACATCGGAAGCAGATGTACCAAGTAGAGCTACGAACACGGGTACAGAAGAGTGGTGAGTCTCTACAACAGTTTGCGGCGGAAGTGGAACGGTTAGCTCATCTTGCCTACCCAGGAGAGATCACTGAGAGGTGTATGGTGGACACCTTCGTATATGGCATTCGCGATACGGAGATAAAGCGTTCTGCAATAACTAATCCGAAAGCTACATATATGGAGACAGTAGCTAGCGCTTTAACTTCAGAGACAGCAGCCTTGGTGTGCCAGCCAGTATACAGAGCCCGTCAGGTACAAGTTGAAAGCGGCCAAAGTTTCACGGGCAAATGCTTCACCTGCAGAGAGGTCGGACACATGGCCCGTAATTGCCAATCGAGACGGATACGTTCTAGATCACGCTCACCGGTAAGACCTCCAAAGCAAGTCAGATTCCAAAATAGGGAATCAGAAAATGTTGAAAAGTCGTCGACAAACTAGATGGAGTCAGTCTCGAGGGGCTTGATCTGACTCCCACAACAAGTAGCCCCAGAATCTTCGTTTCTCAGATGGCACGGAAAATTAACAGCCTAACTGTCGACAGCGTAGTAAATGGAAGAAAAATCGTGGTAACATTGGATACGGGTGCATCACATTCCATAATTAGAAGGGATCTCGTTCGGGGAATCGAGCCGCTTCAGGGAATAAGATTGCGTACGGCAACTGGAGATGATGCACTGGTACTGGGAAAAGTTACACGGAATATAACTATCGGCACCACAACAGTGACGCACGAGTTGCGGATATTGTGGACGAATTAATCTTAGGTGTGGATTTTATGATTCGGAATGGATTCACCCTAGATTTGAAATGCCGAATGTTGAAGTATGCGAACACCGAAATACAGTTATCCGTTGGTGAGGATAAGTATGGAGGTATCCGACAAGCCATTGTATCGCGGCGGACAAAAATCCCAGCAAAGTTAGAGGCAGTCATATGGGCCAAAATGGACGGAGATGTGGAGAAGAACAAGTTGTGGGTTGTGGAGACTGATGAAAAATTCGCACTGGATGACATCATAATTGGAAAAAACCCTTGTAGAAGAACAGCAGAACAGAATAGTGCCAGTAAGAGTGGTCAATCTTGCAAATTCCGCTAAAACCATAGAGAAAGGACAGATAATTGGAAATTGCCAGGCAATTTCGGCAATTGTAAACTGTGAAAGCCAGCCGCGAGACACAAAACTGAAGATACCAGCTGAAAAAAGGTACTCGACGATCGACGAGAATGGAGCAAAGACTTATCCACAGAGCAGAGGAAGACTGCCAGCCAACTTTTGGCAAGACATTGGTCAGTATTTGCTGAAAAGGGTAAAAACGAAGGCAGAACAAAGATGGTGAAACACACAATCAACACTGGTGATGCAAAACCTATTCGTCAAGCGTCAAGAAGAGTACCTCTGGCAAAGAGAGAAGAGGTGAATGTATTGCTGAAGGAAATGCATCAGAACAACGTCATAGAGCCATCAGCGAGCCCCTGGAGTTCTCCAGTGGTGTTAGTCAAGAAGAAGGATGGCTCCACACGTTTCTGTGAAGATTATCGTAAACTAAATGAGGTAACGAAGAAAGATAGTTATCCATTACCTCGAATCGACGATACGTTGGACACACTTTCTGGTTCAAATTGGTTGTCAACGCTGGATTTACAAAGCGGATATTGGCAAGTAGCAGCAGACGAACAAGACAAGGAAAAGACAGCATTCAGTGCCGGTGATGGACTATGGCAATTTTTGGTGATGCCATTCGGATTGTGTAATGCTCCAGCTACATTTGAACGCTTAACGGAACATGTGCTAAAGGGTCTCCACTGGAAAACGTGTCTGGTGTACCTAGATGACATCATCGTTATGGGAAAGGACTTCGAAGACCACTTGAAGATTTTGGAAGAACTATTGATGCAGTATTGATTCAGGGTTGAAGCTGAGCGCAAAGAAATGCTCGTTCTTCAAGAAAGAAGTCAAGTACCTTGGACATAAAGTCACACCTGAAGGAGTACACACAGATCCAGATAAGATAGACTCAGTAAGGGAGTGGCCAAGACCAACTAGTTTGCATGAGCTACGCAGCTTCTTGGGTCGTTGCACCTATTACAGACGCTTTGTTCCAGGCTTTGCAGACGTGGCTGGTAGTCTGCATGCATTAACGAGGAAAAATTGTCCTTTTGAGTGGAAAAGCGAACAGGAGAAGGCATTCAACAGATTGAAAGAGCTTTTGTGTACAGCTCCGATGCTTGCGTATCCAATACCTGGCGAAAAATTTATTTTGGATACAGATGCAAGTAGATTCGGGATTGGAGGCGTCCTGTCGCAAGCTATTAACGGACATGAAAGAGTAATAGCCTACTTCAGCAAGATATTATCAAAGCCAGAGCGAAATTACTGTGTAACACGGAGAGAACTTTTGGCGGTTATGCAGTGCGTGAAGCACTTTAACAAGTACTTGTATGGACAAAAGTTCTTGTTGAGAACGGATCACGCTGCTCTGCGCTGGCTATTACAGTTCAAAAATCCCGAAGGTCAGGTTGCGAGATGGATTGAGAGACTCCAAAGCTACGATTTCACAATAGAACATCGCAGAGGCGGAAGCCACGGGAATGCTGATGCACTATCACGACGTCCTTGCAGTATGGAATGTAAGCACTGTTCTAAAGCTGAAGGGAAAGAAGGAGTAGTCGATGTGCGCTTAATGGCTGTTTTACCAGACGATGAATGGAGAGCGGAAAAGATAAAAGAAGAACAACGAAATGACCCAAATTTGGCAAAAATCGTATCAAGTAAGAATGAAGGGAAACGGCCTGATTGGAACGAAATCTCGACTGAAAGCCCCATAACTAAAGCATATTGGGCTCAATGGAATAGCTTAAAGCTGCAAGATGGATGCCTATTAAGCCTGCGTGAGAGCGAAGATGGAAAAACCACGAAGAACTTGATTGTGGTACCCAAGGCAAGAATAAGCGAAATTCTCAAGGGATACCATAGTGGGCCAAGCGGAGGACATTTGGGAATAACAAAAACAGTCGAGAAAATTAAAACACGATTTTATTGGGTTGGTTGCCAGCAATCGGTGGTTGACTGGATTAGTGCTTGTGAAAAGTGTACAGCAGCCAAGGGACCGAGCCGTCGCAGTCAGGGGGAGATGCATTTATACAACGTGGGAGCGCCATTTGAGCGTATTGCAATGGACATAGCAGGTCCGTTTCCAATTAGTGATTCCGGCAACAAATATGTTCTCGTCGTAATCGACTACTTTAGTAAATGGCCAGAAGTATATCCCATCCCCGATCAAGAAGCTAAGACCGTTGCAGATGCATTTATCAATAATTGGGTCTGCAGATTCGGAGCTCCCCTCGAGTTGCACTCGGATCAAGGCAGAAATTTCGAGTCAACAATATTCAGAGAAATGAGTGAATTGATGGGCATACGCAAAACTCGTAGAACCCCTTTGCACCCACAATCCGATGGAATGGTTGAAAGATTTAATCGTACGCTTGAGGAACACCTAAGGAAAGTCGTGGACAGAAACCAGAAAGATTGGGACCAACACATACCCCTCTTCTTAATGGCATACCGATCAGCAACTCACGATACAACATCTACAACACCAGCTAAGGCTATTTTCGGTTGTGACATAAGATTGCCTGCAGATCTGAAATTCGGTGCCTACTCATCTACGGAAGTTTCATGTAGCAGTTATGTAGCTGACAAACGAAGACAGCTGAATGAAATTCATGGAACCGTCAGAAAGCGCACACAACTGATGAGTGATAAAATGAAAGCCAGATATGATCTACGAGCAAACTCCAAGGGATTTCAGGAAGGGCAGCTAGTTATGCTTCATAATCCGCAAAGGAAAAAGGGATTATCGCCAAAACTGCAAACACACTGGGAAGGCCCTTATAAGGTGATAAAGCGGCTCAACGATGTAGTATACCGCATCCAGTTGGCGAGAAATGCCAGGAGCAAAATGAAAGTCGTTCATTTAGAGAGGTTATCTCCTTATAAAGGTTGCAGTACTATCCTTGTTCGGGACGAACAAGATTAAGCGGAGGGCAGTGAAACGTGATAGCACAGTGAATGTGATTGCATACTTTCAGGATCCCATCTGAGTTTGAGAATGAGTGCCCCCTGTGAGTCAAGATGCGAACTATTCGAATAAAAGTTTATTCAAGAACCATCTGTCGGTAATATCAAAAAGAATATTCTCGACTTCTGTCGAAGTGGATAGAAGCTTCTAGAAAGTACGAGAATATCGTGGAAGTTTCTACTCCAACCTTCGAAAACTATAAAAGCGACAAGACTGTTGAAAGTCGAATGCAGTAGATCAGAGACCGTAAAAGTGTGTACATCAGGCATTTTAATCGAAGCAGCAGTATTAGCAGTATTTGTAATTTTGCAAAGTGATGAAATTCCTTATTAAATAAAGTGACTAATGGTTTGTGAAATAAAGTGCAAATAATAACTAAGCAAACTTTAAGCCTAATATTAAATGTGTAAATAGCAATAATTAAATAAAGCTAATTATTTTAATTTAACCAGCGATTGTTTGATTACTACACAATCCAGTGGTACGAGTCCGAGTACAGAGAGTTAGAGGAATTGTCAGGAGGGCAATTTTGTAACAGAGTAAATTGTCAAGAGGGCAATTTCGTAACAATATGTAGGTTTTCTAGATCATTTATGAAATTTTTTAAATCATCTTTTAGTATTTTCGGAACCTCTGTATCCCAATCGATTTTCATTATCCATAAGTTTTGCAATAAGACTCTTGGTTGTATTATAAGAGGTGCCAGTAACCCCATAGGATCGAAAAGTGAAAATGAAAGTGACAAAATTGAACGTTTTGTATGCGTCGTGTATTAATTTTTGGGCTGAAACGAATATAAGATTAAATCCTGCTGTGGATCCCATGAAATGCTGAGTGCATTTGAATCTAAATGCTCATCGATATTCATGTTGATGAGTTCTATCGATTTGTTTTGAAATTGCGGGTGATTCGATTGAATTTTGGCCAATTCAAACCCGCATCTTTGCAATAATTGAGTAATTTCTTTACTGATGATTTTGATTATGTTCGATGCCGTTGGCGCCTGTCAACATGTCGTCGACATAGAAATGATGGCGTCGAATATTCGTACCTACCTTAAACTAGTCTTCCCACTTATTTGCAATAAGATTAGGCTGCGAATAGCTAAAAATGGCGAAGCTGACATACCATAAGCGATAGTGTTCAATTTGTATATTTGAATCGGGTGTTGTTCATTTTCGCGACAAAAAATGAGCTGAAATTTGCGATGCGAGGGGTGTACACATACCATGCGATACATTTTTACTATGCCGCCGGTGAGTGCATACTTGTATAGGCGAAAACGAAGAATTTGTAGATATAGCTCTGCTTGTATAGTCGGTCCGACTAACAAAACATCATTGATATATGTTTGTGACGATTTGGCCGACGCATCGAATACGACCCTCAACTTTGTGCTAGTGCTATTGGGTCTAAGTACGTACTGGAGGGGTATGAAGTAATGTGGCTGTCTTAAATCTATGTCTTTTGAAAGCGACATATGGCCTAACTGTTCATATTCTTTCATGAATTGTACGGATTTGTAATTTGATATTGGGGTCACGAGCTAAGCGACTTTCTAGCGAGTGAAATCGATTCGAAAGCTAGACAACGCGAGGAACCAATAGCGACTGGATCTTCCTTGAATGGAAGCTTCACCACCACACGACCATCTGTTTGTATTTCTGTATTGGCAACATAGTCAGACTCGCATGCCTGCTCATCTGTTGTCCATTTCGTGGTCACTGGGCTGACATCTTCTAATGCCAATAGATATTCTAGTTGCTGATTTAAATTTTCATCATCGAGTGTAGAAAGGCAGCATTGTTGTGCGCGTGCCTTACAAAGCGATTTGTAGCGACCTGTTACCACCCATCCAAATGTGGTCTCTTGTAATGTTGGCAGATTCGATGCCAATTTGATTTAGCCGTTACACAGAATTTCAAAGAAACTATCTGCTCCGACGAGCAGGTCGATGGGTTGAGATTTATAAAAATATTCGTCAGCGAAATCAATTTTTTAGGCAATTGCCCTGCGCTTACGTCCAAATCAGACTCGTGCTGATATCCAGACAATCGATTAGCGACTAGTAAATTTGCTTCTATTTCAAAATTGTTGTAACGAGAGCAAATTGTTGTTTGCATTTGGTATTTTATTTTGGATGATAAACCACCAACGCCGAAATTTTTTACTGATGTTTTTATTTTAGGCAAATTCAGAACATTGGCGAATCGTTCAGGGATTAAGTTCACCTGCGAGCACGAATATAAGAGAGCTCGGCCAAATTGGTATTCACCCATGGAATTGCATTTTAAAATAATAGCAGTAGCAAGCATAACGGTATCTAAGGACTTTTCCAAATGCACATTCACTACTGATAATGGTGTGGGTACACCGAACTCATTTGCGGCCCCATCAGTTGTTGTTGGCCGATGCAGTAGAGAGTGATGTGACTCGTTGCATACTCTGCACTTGTATTTAGATGTACATTTGGCAACACCATGACTATCTGATAAGCAATTTATACAGGGGCCCAATTTTTTAACTATGTCGAATCTACTGGCGACTTCCATTGCTTTGAATTTAGCGCAGCCCCTAAGCCAATGGTCTTTGCATTTACAATGAGCGCATGACCTTTGTAGCGCATGAAAAGATGTACGATTTTCTGAAGATTTGCTCTTATTTTTATTTACATGTGCAGAATCTGACTGAGATGAGCAAGTTTCTGTTGATTCGAGAAACTGGCACCTACGCTCAAGCTTCTTCGAAAATACTTCCGATGTCGGCAATGAACTAAAGTCTAAAGTTTTTTTCCATTTTAATTGTGATTCGGAGTCTAATTTTTGTATTATTAGATGTATTATCATAGCATTGCAAATATCAGTCTCCTTACCAAGGGATTTTAATGAACTGTATATTGCTGATGCTCTATCGACAAGACTACACAGCTGAACAGCTGATGACTTTAGAATTTCTGGAAGTTCGTAAATGTGTGCAATTTGTTCTACAAATATAAACTTTTTATTGTCGTAACGCTCTTCTAATCTCTTTAGAGCCTTTGTATAATTGTCAGTTGTAACTTGAAAACCTTTAATTGTGTCTAATACTTGACCAGAGAAACAATGCAAGAGTTGATTAAATTTCTCTATTGCCGAAACGATAAAATAATATTTCTATACTGCGAATACTTGCCATCGAATTTTGGTAAATGTAAATGAGGCAATTTTCTGGGCGCAGAGACGGGAAACGGAAGAGTTGTATCATGATAATAGCGTTTGTAGTTGTCACCTAATAATTCTATTACTTTCGATTTCATTACAATACACAACTCTTCAATTTCTGGGCGATTCGTATTTGCATCTCAATGTCCGTCTGAATTGATAGCAATTGTTTCAAATATGCCTCTATCAAACCTAATCGACATTCGAGTTCTGCTACAGACATAGAATTAGAGAGCATATTTTTTATGGGTGTAACACTAGCTTTGGCTACTGAGCGTTGTTTTTTTAAGTCTGCCATAATCATTCAACGCACAAATACAATAAAAAATTAAAGGAAATTTCTCTGCCGGCGTCGACGCTTACAAAAATTCAAACTGGTATGAGTTGGTTGCGCAGTAATGGTGAGTGCGATGAAACGAATGATAAGAGGACGAGTGCCGAATTTAAACAACAAAGTGTGAGCGATGAATTAAACAAAATTGCACGTTGATTAGAAGAAGACAGAATACGACGTACGGCTGTGAGCTGGATATGAATTGAGTGAATTAAAAAAAAACGGCTTTCAGGTTTTCCGTTAGTTGGCAAATATGCTTTAATATGATGTTCGAAAATAATTTTATTTTTTTCCGCAAAATGTAGTGCCAAAATTATTTGTTGCGTTCTTAATTTTCCGCAATTTTGTAAAATACACTTTCGTTTTATAATGTATGCATAAACACCTGTTTATAATGCGTTTATTTTATACTACCTTTTGACTATTCTGAAAACTGCAAATAATATTCTTCTGCTAGCTGACGTTGCTCTTCCCACGACGCAGCTGCACAAAGAAATCTAGTTCCACAACTAATTGATGTATATTATAACACAATTTGTTTTTTATTGGTGTTAAAACAATTGAAATGATATATTTATAGCGCGGACTTTTATTCTTTTGGTGAAAATTAGACTCGAGCCCCAAGTTGGGCGCCAAAAAATGTATGTCTTATTAGACTGTTTGAAAAAGAGCACGAGCGAAATAAAAGTCGTTGCTTATTCGATGAATCCATGTGAGGACTTTATTAGTCCTATTTTTCTTCTATTTATAAAAAATGATTGGTAAAAAGAGTTAAGCATATTGGCTGAATTAACGGATTAGCAAAAAGTATTAATTTTAAGTATATCAAAAAATGTTAATAAATTGAATGATGATTGAGGAGTGAGTTACATAAAATAGTTATTTATAAATAAATAGTTATATATAAACTAAAATATTATTAAATTAACGTGCTCGAACAATCGCTTAAGAGTAATTCTATCGCTATATTAAATCGAACTCGATTTTATTTCATTCTTCTTTTTTTTAATCATTTTTGTGTGGTAACGCGATCACACAGCAAATTGTCAAATATATATATATATATATATATATCTATATATATATATATATATATATATATATATATATATATATATATATATATATATATATATATATATATATATATATATATATATATATATATATATATATATATATATATATATATATATATATATATATATATATATATATACACACATATATACGAGGTTTGATAAAAAAATAACCGTTATTTTCAATTTTTTCAAAAAGTATTTATTTATTCATCAACAACTATCTTGTCCCCTTCAAAGTAATACCCCTCAGATATAATACACTTATGCCAGTGTTTTTTCCAATCCTCGAAACACTTCTGAAATGCTTTTTTTGGTATCGCCAACAGCTCCTGTTTCGATTTTTCTTTTATCTCCTCAATCGTAGCAAAATGCTTTCCTTTCATCGGTATCTTCAGTTTTGGAAAGAGGAAAAAGTCAGCGGGGGCCAAGTCCGGTGAATACGGTGGTTGAGACATGATAACGGTTCTGTTTTTGGCCAAAAAATTATGCACAAGCATCGATGTGTGAGCTGGTGCGTTATCATGGTGCAAAATCCATGATTGGTTTTTCCACAATTCTGGGCGTTTCTGACGAATTGCTTCTCGCAAACGGCGCATAACTTCAAGGTAGTATTGTTGACCGTACGACCTTGTGGCAAGAATTCATGATGCACCACGACATTGCAATCAAAGAAAACTGTCAGCAAAACCTTTACGTTCGACCGAACTTGACGTGCTTTTTTCGGTCTTGGCTCATCTGGACGTTTCCATTGGGATGATTGGGCTTTGGTTTCAATGTCATAGCCATACACCCACGATTCGTCACCAGTTATGATCTTTTTGAGGATATCTGGATCGTCGTTGACGATGTTCAACAGCTCCTGAGCGATGTCCATGCGACGTTGTTTTTGCTCAAAATTGAGCAATTTTGGAACAATCTTCGCTGCCGCAAATTTCATGCGTAAAACATCCGTAAAAATTGCTTGGCATGAGCCGTAAGATATGCCAACATAATCAGCAACCTCTCTGATAGTGATTCGACGATTATCCAAAATCATTTTCTTCACTGCGTCAATGTTTTCATCGGTTGTTGACGTGCTCGGGTGACCAGGACGAGCATCGTCATTGGCATCTTTTCGGCCTTCCTTAAACCGGTTATACCACAATTGAACTTGTGTTCTGCTAATAGTAGACTCGCCAAAGGCCACAGTCAACATTTCAAATGTTCTTGCGCATTTAATTTCATTTTTTACACAAAACTGAATACAGTTTCTTTGATCCATTTTTTCCGAATACTACAAAATCGAAGAGCACACCAAAACACGACTAACCTTTTTATCTGTCAAAAGCAAACTGACAATCCAAAATGGTTGGTATTGCCAACATATATAACAGACATGTGTACCAATATACCAGAAAAAAAATGCGAACATCGAACATACGTAACTCACGAAAAGATGAAAATAACTGTTATTTTTTGATCACACCTCGTATATATATATATATATATATATATATATATATATATATATATATATATATATATATATATATATATATATATATATATATATATATATATATATATATATATATATATATATATATATATATATATATATATATATATATATATATATATATATATATATATATATATATATATATATATATATATATATATATATATATATATATATATATATATATATATATATATATATATATATATATATATATATATATATATATATATATATATATATATATATATATATATATATATATATATATATATATATATATATGCTTGTGGGTGACGTTGCCATCTGCCGGGGCGACGGTGTATACATATATACATATATATGACGCGTGCTCAGTTTCAATAAGAGCTACGAAAAGAAACCACATAGCAACGATCGTATAGAAGGGGTAAGAACAAGTGCAAAAAAAAAAGAACGGTAGAGATTGGGGAAAGCGAAACTTCAAGTGTTTTAACTGAGGAAGGAAACGGCACTATGTAGCACAGTGTAAAGAAGAAAGCAAAAATCGTTGGCAGTTTTTGCAGTAGCAGAGAGGCAACAGTGCAGTTCTAGTGTATGGAGGGTTGACAAAGGCGCGACGTCGCAAATGTGTGTGGACAAAAACTTATTTGTGAGAATGAAAGCACATAGAGAAAAAATAGTGCTAGTGGGAAAAAAATAAAATAATTTCGCACTGATCAGGCATCAGCTCACAGTACCATATACACCACAGCAAAATGGTATAACCGATCGCGCCAACGAAGCGGTACTGATAAGCAGGAGACTCCACGTGGTAAGCCATCATTAGTAAGAACTGGCTTACCCGGCAGACCAAGAAAAAAATGCGGCGAATTTGGCTTGTGGTCTAAGCATCAAAGTGTAGTGTGTCATGATGGTCATGCATACCGTACCATTGCCTGCAATCACTAGCAGAACTAATTGCACCATGTAGTGCACACGCAGTATGACCACGCACACAAACACACACACACACACATACCTCTTTCGGGCCTTTCCTCTATCCCAAGCAATGCAGTGAACAAGCAATTCGTACCTCAAAGGTTTGTGTAGGCAAAAATTGCACGTTCATATTTTATTGCTAATACATGTGAAATTTGCTGACACATCGGATATTGGAAATATTTATCGAAATTTAAAACTAAAAGTATAAAAGAGGCTAATTTTGTAAATAAAGATCAGTTCTGAAACACAACTCAAATTGTCGAGAGCTCCTAAGAGCTGACTTCCATAGTCGCTTTAATTAGTAAAAACATCTGGCTGCCTCTTTAGGCGCTGAGCACTAAGTGCGCAAGCTCTCGCGCAATACAAAAATCATATTCGTAGGCTAATAGTTAACACTTATTACAAAAGTACCAGTATCAGTTAAAGAAGCGATGAGCAGCGAGCAGGCGCATGAATGGTGGAACGCTAGGCAGAAGGAATCCAACGTCTTAATACACAACAAGACAAAGGAGCAAACAGAAACACCGAAGGGGCAAAAAGCAATCTGATTCAAGTGGGTGTTCGCAGCGAAAACGAATGATAATGGTGACATCGAGCGGCACGAGGCGAGATTTGAGGTTGCAGCCAAATGCATGGTGTTAATTACAACGAAATCTTCTCACCTATGAGATTCGCTACAATAATAATGATATTAGCAATAGCGGCAGAATACGAGTTGCTCGTTCATCAGCTCGACGTTTCGACGGCATACTTGAACGGCAAGCTCGAAGAGATATCTACATGAATCAGCCTGAAATGTTTGAGCGAGAAGGTGTGTTAAAGCAGAAGAAATCAGTGTATGGCCTTAAGCATTCAGACAGATGCTGTAAAAGACATTAGTTTTACTCCATGCAACAGCGAGCCAAGTTTGTACACCAACACCCAAGTATGAAGACTAAACATCATTGCGGTTTACGTAGGCGATCTAAGGATTGCGTGTGAGTTAAGACAGATAAAACAAAAAATTTCTAGTATGTTTCAGCTAGTGGCCAAGGGTCCCATAAATAAATTATTGTGTATGGAGGTCGAGCGAGAAAGTCTAGTTGAAGCGATGTCAATTTGCCAAAAACAGCAAATTCTGCAGCTTCTGAACAAGTTTGGCGTGGATGTGTGGCGTCCAGTGCATATACCAATTGAACCTGGCTAATTGAACGTGGTAAATTGGACACGGTGCCAGACATTTTGCACTCTGTATGCAAATTGGCGTAGAGAAATTCCGACCCACATTCAGAACATCTAGCAGCTCCAAAACACATACTGCGGTACCTCAAGGCGAGAGTTAATTTGAAATTGCGATACAGAAAAACTGGCAAGGCGGATTATGTCGATGTAGATTGGGGTGGTCACATTGCTGACCAAAAATCATATACTGGCTACGCATTCTTCTTTGGCGCCAGCGCTTTCAGCTGGGAGTCTAAACCGCAAAACTACAGTGGCTTTAGGCAGCATGGTAGCCGAATTTAAGGCGCTTTCTGAGTCATCAAAGGAAGCATCTTATTTAAGAAAATTGTGGGCAGAGATGAAAATGTTTGATAAGGGCGGCTCTATAATGTTCAACGGTAATAACATGATTGCGATTAACCTAGTGAGAATCCCGTGTACGATGCTCGAAACAAGCCATAGACATTAAATTCCATCATATACGAAATGTTTATAATTGTTGTATATTTAAGGATCCGGCGCAACCTGGCAGTACTTTAAATTTTGACAGCTTAGAAAGAGGTCACATAATTTGGGGACCTAAAACAAGATAATTAATAAAAGTAATATGCTAAGGCGAAAGAAATAAAATAAGGCATCGAATAAACAAATAAAACATTGCGGAGTCAAAGGCATATTAAACAAAAGACTGATTTATAATTATAGCGTTGATATACAAAGATTTACAAATGGATACAAGCGCACTGCGAAAGCTGGATATTTAAAGGTTAGATGGCAATGTGGCCGAAAATTGGAAAAAATTTCAAAAGCAACTCACAAATTTCGTGACGGAAGCGGGATTAATAAAAAAATCTGCTGAACAGAAATGCGCAATAATACTGAATTTCATTGGTGAAGAAGCGTTCGAATTGATGGATTTACTTGGGTTGGATGATGTCGACAAGAACTCATACGACAAGGTTCTGGACGCTTTCGAAAAATTGCATTCCCAAAAAGAATGTAGTATACGAGCGCTTTATATTTTATAGTAGAAAGCAGAGGAAGGCAGAGCTATTTGATCAATTTTATGTAGAGTTACGGCAATTGGCAAAAAATTGTGATTTTACTGGTGGAAGCACTAGTGAACAAAAACTGGTGCGAGATAGAGTGGTTTTATGAACAATTCATCCGGAGCTGCAGGAGCAATTGATTCGTATGTTTGATCCGTCATTGGAGAGCGTAGTTTTAAAGGCAAAATTATATGACCAAACGTCGGACCAGGCAAGGGAGATTCAAACGGGATCGATGAAATCAGCAAACCCAATAACAGCAAGATTTAGAGGGGACAAAAACTCGGAAGAAGCTATCAATTTGAGAATTCAAATGACGCCAGGTGGAGCAAGGCACGAAACTCATCTTGTGGTTATTGTGGCTATGACACAAAAAAGGAAGCTGCGCAGCTTTCGGGAAGAAGTGTGACAAGTGCGAGAGAAAGAATCATTTTGCAAAGGTGTTTCGTAGCGGATGCAAATCAGAAAACAAGTTGGGGTTAAAATTTCGTTAATATTGGAAGCATATAGGGGTTTCCGCATTAAACCCGAAGGCCAAGTATGATTAAAGAAAGAGGAGGTAAAAAATGAACTTCGAATTTTCTAATTGCAGATGGAAATATAAAACCAATTCTTGGTCGGCGAGCGTCTGTGGCTTTGGGTCTGGTGAGGCGGGTATACAATTTGAAGTCTAATGAGAAATCGGAATTTGTAAAAAAATATTACTAGGTATTTCAAGGAATTGGAAACATTATATCGGGTCAGAAACTAGAAGTTTTGGAAAATGCAATACCAGTTGTTAGACCCCCGCGCAAAATACCATTAAAGATAGGGGATACGGTAAAGGATAAATTGGAAGATTTGGCAATAGACGGCAAAATTCAGCGAGTTGACGACGCTGTGAAAAGGGTTCACAATGATGTCATAGTAGAGAAACCGGATAGTTCGATACGATTGTGCTTCAATCCACGTGAGTTAAATAAGGTGGGGAGGAAATTTTTGAGATAATTCGAAGAGCTGACTTTTATACGTTGCCAGATATAAAGGATGGTTTTAACCAAATCGAAAGTTGGATGAAAAGGCAAGTAAGTTGTGTACTGTTAGTACACCATTTGGTTATTGTTTAAGCATATGCCGAGAGTAGGGATCCCACTGCTCCACGAACGAATATGCCCATGTATTTAGTTATATTTGCACATACGTAATGCACAATTTTGCAAGCTAGAATTTTTATGTGTGTGAAAATTTATTTTCTATTTATTTAATTTTAAGTAACAAGATATTTCCGTTTTATTTTGTACATAAGCATTAGTTAAATTACTTAACTGTTATTGTAATTATAGGTGTATCAAATAGTATATAAGTTCACACCTTTATGAAATAAATCATTCAGTATTAATAACACACGAATTTGTGTTCTTTCCATGTTGTTTGTACCTGCTCCAACGCAAAAGTCCAATCAGCAATTCCCATTACCAATGCCCGCTCTTGAACGCTGAATTAGCAGTACACCCGACGAACGGATATACAGCGTGTGAAGCCTCATCAGCATTTCTGTAAACGTGCGGTCTAAAGTATTAATTTGCTCTAAGTATGCACAAACGCTGGTGCCTTGCACATAATTGCAGACACCACAAATATATTTAATTCTGTAGCATAGGCAAAATTATAATATAAATTCAATCAATTAATAAATAAAAATTGAGATATACTTTTGAAGTCAAACATTCAACAGTGTTTTCCTTTGTGGCCAATTTCAACCACAAGGTTAATTCAAAACTACTACTTGATTAGCCACAACACTCTTTCGGTACTGTACCCAAAGAGATATCAGACTTCAGTATTGCACTTGAAGTCATCATCACGATCCTTCGGTATTGCACCCAAGGAATCGGCAACCGATTAGTAAACCAACTAACCGGTATATAAATATTTTGGAGGCCCCGGCGAGATTCTGAAGGAAGACAACCCGAAGTACCTCAAGAAGAATATCCAGTGATATCATACTTCAGCACACAGAGTTTAAACGTTAAATCACCTTTAACATTCAGCATGGTGCATCACCAAGAAACAATTGAGCAGTTGGACAAGTTGACCAGGGTACAGAATGAAGTGGGCTCGGCAATAGAGCAAATGGCGAGCAACTTTAAAAAAGATCCACAAGACCGTAAAACCATCGAATATGGCAGTAAACGCATGAAGACTCTGAAGGAGGCATGGTCTACGTTCGAACATCGACATCATCTCGTACTCGAGCTAGACAAGGCATGAGTACTTCAAACAGGATTATAGAGGCAACGTAGCAAACCTATACGACTGGCTGTTCACCAAATTACAGCACATCGTCAATGAGGAAGGAGAGAAGCGTAAAACGCCAGTGCTACTTGAAGTTCCCTTCCACGTCCACGTTCCAAGGAGGCTCTAGCCGCAAGGACAGCACACTGCGAACCAGCCATCAGGAAGGCGATGGACTCATAGCCCTAGTACGGCAGCAAAAGGCATTGGTGCGTGCAATTTCTCGAGTCATTGGAGATGTGCACTCGGAAACTGATTAGTCACATCCACCAGTGTACTATGATATCAAAACGAAATTATTGACACGTTACCACGATAATCTGGTGCAAAATAACTAGTGGATATGGCAACGAACAAACCTGGCGGAAATTGATGGTTATGATGTGGACAAATTCTACGAGACCGAAGATGCAGTTCAAAACGTACTCATTAAGTTACGACAACATATTCCAGTCAGTACACCGAACAACTCCACGCCAATCAACACCATACCACAGGCATTAAATGTGCATTTGCCTAAAGTTACCTTGCCAGTTTTTGACGGCAGCTATTCAACGTGGATACCATTTCGCGATTTGTATGTTAAGATGATACATACTCAGCCAATAAGCAACACACAAAAAATGTTTTACTTTGCTGCCAACGTAACCGGAGAAGCTAAAGCACTCATCGGTCACTTGCCAGTATGCGAGGAAAACTATGACGCAGCCTGGCAAATTTTGTGCGATAGGTTTAACAATAAACGCAAATTGGTTAAAACTATCTTTAGCAAGTTGTTTTATATAAAGAATGCTAGCAGTGAAATGGGCTCAACGCTTAAAACTTTACACGATGCAGCCAAGGAATGCATTTACGCGTTAAAAAGCCAAGGAGTTCCCGTAGATAGCTTCCACACAATTTTGGAGTATCTTTTATTGCAGAAGTTAGATAAAACGTCAAGATCCGAGTATGAACTGACGCTAGATCAGCCTCAGGAGTTCCAACACATTGACCGTCTATTGAAATTCTTAGAAAAACGTTTTCAATCATGTGAAGACCGAGAACCACAACACAAAATTAACATCAATAAACCCACTAACGTGAAGTATCGCTCAACGCTATTCTCAGCAACCAAGGCCGCAACGGGCTGCCTCGTATGCAAAGGCAATCACCAACTTTTTGCATGCGCACAATTCTTGGCAAAAACGCCGCATCAGCGTTTTGATATAATTAAACAACACAAGTTATGTGCGAATTGTATGAAAAATGATCATACATCGAAAACTTGTTCAATGAGAGGATGCACCAAATGCAACAAGAAGCACAACTCATTAGTGCATTTTGATCAACAGCTAGCTAAGGGCCCATCCAATAACTCGGGTCAATCCAGTCAAGGGTCATCTCAGACATTCACAACATTCGTAAGTGAGCCTACCGTGGAGTTACATAGCTATGCAGGTGCCATAGAAAAACCACTCACCACTTCATTAGTTTCCCCGGTCAATCGTGCGGGCGTGAAACATGTGCTGTTGAGCACTGTCGTCTTAAAAGTCAATGACTTCCGTGGCAATGAATTTCAATGCCGTGCAATTTTGGACGGCGGATCGCAGACAAACTACATTACGGACAGGTTGGCAAAGAAGCTCGGATTACCAACACAATACAATCCGCAGTACTTTGATGTAATTGGGGAAATTCAACAACGCGCTACTCACCGGGCAAACATTAAACTTGAGTCACGATTGACTAGTTACTCAGCCCGAATTGAAATTGTCATACTGCCAAAAATTACACATCCACTGCCAACACAGAGTCTCGACGTGACAGCCTGGCCTATTCCTAAAAATATTCAATTGGCTGATCCGGAGTTTAATCAATCAGGACCAATTGACATTCTTATAGGCAACGAAGGTTATCTGGAATTGCTAGTATTCGGCCAAATCAAATTGGGAACCGGACTCCCCATATTGCAAAACACCGTGTTCGGATGGGTGCTTGGTGGACACATCACAATTCCATCAACAGCTGAGACTACGTTCTGCGGTATTAGAGTTACGAATGAAGATGAATCATTAACCCAACAGCTCGAGCGTTTCTGGCAGCTAGAAGAATTTGACACCAACAGCCCGCCGCTAACAGCGATAGAGAGAACTTGCGAAGCATTTTTCAACCAAACTGTGTGTCGAGCAGCGAACGGACAGTTCGTTGTGCGCTTGCCTTTCGTTGATAACGCAAGCCCTCTTGGAGACTCGAAAGCTATCGCATTACAACGCTTTTACGCCATAGAACGTAAATTGCAAAGAAGCCCCGTCATCAAAATGTAGTATACGGCCTTCATGGAGGAATACCTGCGGCTAGGTCACATGGGAGAAGTTAGCGGAAGCATAAACCAACCCCACTACTTCTTACCTCACCACTGCGTTCTGAAACCAGACAGCACCACCACAAAGTTGCGTGTCGTCTTCGACGCATCAATGAAGACGTCAACAAATGTATCATTGAACAATGTGCTACTACCAGGTCCAAAACTTCAAGAAGACTTATTTCCGGTTCTTTTGAGATTTCGAGTACGCAGATATGTTTTCACAGCAGATATCGAGAAAATGTACAGACAAATCATCGTGAACGAAGCTGACCGCAAGCATCAATTAATCCTGTGGAGGAACACGCCAAGCGAACCTCTGAAAAGTTACCAATTAAACACAGTGACTTATGGAGTCACATCGGCACCATATTTGGCGATAAAATGTCTACGCATATTAGCCAAGGAACATAGCACGCAATATCCGCACGGCTCCAGATGCTTACAACGAGATTTTTATGTGGACGACGTTATGAGTGGAGCTGACACGTTAGCAGAAGCCTTGCGCGTACAGGAGGAATTGAACTCCCTCACCAAGTCAGCAGGTTTTAAGTTGACGAAATGGTGTGGAGTAATAAAACACTGTTAACGAACATTAAGGCAGAGGATCGAACAATTCAATTGAATTTTGACAACGATAATTTTACCATCACAACGCTTGATTTAACGTGGCAACCTGGGACTGATTACATCCTAAGAAGGAGCAAATGGAGCACAACAGCCAAAATAACGAAACGCCAAGTACTGTCGGACATCGCGCATATTTTCGACCCATTCGGTTTTTTGTCACCAGATGTCTCATGTGCAAAAATATTCATGAAATCGCTGTGGCGTCTAAAATTAAGCTGGGACGAAGCACTCCCTATGTACTTGCATACCTTCTGGAGCCAGTTTAGAGAAAACATCCAGGAACTTGAGAACTTGCAAATTCCACGCTACGTATTTCCAACCACAAAGGACAATGTGCATCAGAGAGAATTACACGCTTTTGCCGATGCATCCGAGCAGGCCTATGGAGCTGTTATTTATGCAAGGTCGATAAAAACAGATGGAAGGTCGATAAAAACAGATGGGAATGTGAGCGTTCAGCTGTTGTGTTCTAGATCAAAGACTACACCACCAAAAAAACAAACGCTCCCTCGGCCGGAGGTCTGTGCTGCACGGTTACTATCTACAATGGACAGGCGAATGCTTTCTGTGGTCTGACTCTGAAGTGACGCTAGCCTGGATCTCTGCCAGTTCGTCTTCCTATCACACCTTTGTGGTAAATCGAGTGGCAGCTATACAAGAAGTAAGGGTGAAGCAACAATGGCGTGACGTACCTACAGACAAAAACCAGGTAGACATGATCTCTCGAGGCATCAACCCGGGTCAATTCAAACAACAAGGCATGTGGTTTTATGGACCACTCTATCTATACAGACCACCGTCATCGTGGCCAGCGGCATCAGCCAATTCAACCACAGAATTAGAGAAGAGACAGGTATATCTTACTACCTCACAGATTCCGTCGTTTACTTCAATGATTGACGATCGAAATTCATGGACACATTTTCAATGAGTCACCGCATATGCACTTCGATTCATTAACAATTGTCGTAATGTGCCTGTTCAAAAATCGATCGACCTCGACGCAGAAGAAATTAAAGGTGCTACTCAGACTATAATCAAGGACCTGCAAAGACAAGCATTCAATCCTGAATATAAACTTCTCAAGCACAACAAACCAGTAAGGGGGATGGTGATCTTACATTATTTCTGGATAAAAACGACATTATGCGGGTAGGAGGACGACTAGAAAATTCAGCCCTACCACATGAAGCAAAATATCAAGCCCTATTGCCATATCGGAGTGATATCACTATTGATGACACACATCCACATTGATAACAAGCATGTTGGCCCAGCGGGTCTAGTAGCAGCGACACAGCTTATTGGCCGGTTAATGCGAAAACAATAGCTAGATCAATCGTAAAAAACTGTGTCTCTTGCACTAAAGCTATGCCGAAACCATTGCCGCAACTCATGGGACAATAAACCTTTCACTCACGCTGGAGTCGATTTTTGTGAGCCATTTAAATTTCATTACAATCAAAGGGGAAAGACGCCACAAAAGTGTTATGTGGCGATATTTTGTTGCTCCGCAACTAAGGCCGTACACATTGAAGTGGTAAGCAACCTTACAACCAACGCCTTTATCGGAGCCTTGAAGAGGTTTGTGAGCCGAAGAGGGAACTGCCGGCACCTCCATTGTGACAACGCGACGAATTTCGTAGGAGAACGGAATCAATTGAGAGAGATTGCGGACATCATACACAACGTAAATACCAAATCACAGCTGATGAAATTCTGCGCACACAAGGGAATCGAGTTTCATTTCGCACCTGCTAGTTCGCCACATTTTTGCGGCTTATGGGAAGCAGTGGTTAAATCGGCAAATAATCTATTTTACAATAGTTTGTCCAATGCCCGATTAACATAAGAAGAGTTAGAGACAGTTCTGGTTGAAATAGAAGCCATTCTTAACTCGCGGCCGCTGACTCCTATGTCAGATGATCCACACGATTACGCAGCATTAACTCCAGGTCATTTCTTAACAGGTGCCCCATTGACAAGTGTTGTCGACCAGCCCACTGAGAATCTGAACATAAATTAATTGAAGCAGTGGGACTTAGTCACAAGGTTGAAACAGGAATTTTGGAGTCGGTGGAGTAAGGAGTATCTAAACCACCTCCAGAATCGCTACAAATGGAAGACCATGTGTCAGAATTTACAGCCTGGTACAATGGTATTAATGAAGGAGGATAACTTGCCAGTTATTAAATGGCGGCTTGGTCTTCCTGGTGCTGATGGCCTAGTGCGAGTAGCGGAAATTCGAACTTCAACAGGCATCACCAGAAGAGGTGTCCATTTACTCGCGCCGTTACCTATGTCTACCGAAAGTAATCCAGTAGAACAACCTGATAAGCAGCCAGCTCCAATAGAAGAAGCCACAAATGTCAACGACGGCATAAGTCATACACCAGATAAGCGAAGGCGATCTGTGCCTCCCTCGTCAGTATTTTTGCTATGCATATAGTTACATATTTAACGTTATCCTAACTTATTACTGCTACATAACTAATCAACCCTGATAATAACCTTATGATCTCCTCTCGATTACCGATTACTTTTGCCATGTTATGTATCTATGTATTATTGTAAAAGTAAGAAGAAGCTTTCGTTAAGAATAAAGTTCAGTTTGTAGTTGACATCCAATATGAAAAGATGCGTTGTTTTATTTTTCGGTCCACCTTGGAAACGTAATTATATGCTTTCTAATTGCTCTAGTAGCAGGTGATGAGCCCATTACAAAAGTGCCTTTCGGAAGTCAAACAGGACTCTATTTCGAAAAAATGGGCCTGACTTACTTAACAACAACAGATTGGAATATAGTTGTCTATTACAATATGTCCCAATACTGGCTTGAGAGCAACAACATAATGCAAGGAATAACAGCAATGCAGCGAGTGTGTTCACGTATCCAAAGCGGTACAATTAATTGTGAGAAAACTGTGGACCAGTTCCGTACTAAATGGCAGCTAATCCAACAAGATAATGAGTACTTACAATACGACGAACAAATCCATCGTCAAGGGCGAGACGCTCCATTAACAATTGTTGGAAGCTTGTCTAATGCGTTGTTCGGAATTTTGGACTCCAACTATGCTAAGGAAATGTCTGCAATGATAAACGGCATATCCCGCAACGATAAACATCTTCTGCACTTAATTCGAAACCAAACATCGGTAATTGACTCCACTATCAATATTTTAAAGAAATCTGACGATCAAATTCAACAACTACACAAGCAAATAAAATATTTATATAGCCAGCAGGACAACTTCACAAAGTCAGAATCCCAACATGCAATAGCCGAAATGTTTAATGCGATGTCCGGTCGAGTACTTATGGCTATGCAGGACTACCAACGAAATCAAGAGCTCTTTTTAGATGTACTGATGGGCACACATCATGGACAGTTCAATCCTCTTCTGCTGTATCCGTCTCAGCTGCAACAACAACTGAGAGCAATCAAATACCATCTCCCACCAACGTTACAAGTTCCCAGCAAGAATACCATTGAAATCCTTAAACTCATCTCTGTGGAAGCACGCATCACGTCAACTGAGATGATTGTGCGTCTTAAGTTACCATTGACTAATCAAGAACCATTCGAATTGTTACACGTGACTCGACTACCTATTTTGGAAGGCACTGGAATTTTCATCTTGGAAGGGACAATCGAGTATATAGTCACAAATCTACATCGAGACAAATATTATTCATTATCAGCAGGAGAATTGTCAACATGCACTGCATTCAATTCTAATATGCATGTATACAAGCAATTACATCCAACACATCGCATTACATCAACCAATCGACTATGTGGGATGGAAATATTATGTCAAACTCCAAATCCAAAAAGCTGCAAGGTTCAGCGCACACACGACTCACCTCAATGGATTCCATTACTTAAAGAAAAATCATGGATTTACATCGCACAGCTAGCTCGTACAATCGGCGTCATCTGCGCTTCAGACATCCTTACAGAATTACTGGAGGGAATAGGACCCTTAACCTTGAGACAAGGATGAACCATAAGAGATGAGTATACAACCATAATGGCACATCGGACATATGTTTCAAAGGTCACCAGCACGATCATATCGAAAGTGAATCTAACTGAGTTGATCGCAGATTATATGAAGGCTGCAACACACTCATTAGAACAACAGTTCAACCTGACAGACGATATTCAAGTACTACATGAACATGTGCAACAATTGCAAAACAATGAGCAAATGGATCTACCGCTTATGAGCCGAGAAGTCCATCAGTTCAGCATCGGATATATCAGTTTCCTCTTCACATTGATCTGTCTTATCTGGATCTCTTACCAGCGATATTCGAAGCAAAAGAGGCGACGAGCTCCAGATTTTCGAGTACGGGTTTGCGCAAACAGCAATTAATTCGAAGTTGAGAATATGCTCAACAGGCGGGAGGATGTTTGTACTTGCTCCAACGCAAAAGTCCAATCAGCAATTCCCAGTACCAATGCCCGCTCTTGAACGCTGAATAAGCAGAAGACCCGACGAACGGATATACAGCGTGTGAAGCCAATCAGCATTTCCGTACACGTGCGGTCTAAAGTATTAATTTGCCCTAAGTATGCACACCCGCTGGTGCCTTGCACATAATTGCAGACACCACCAATATATTTAATTCTGTAGCATAAGCAAAATTATAATATAAATTCAATCAATTAATAAATAAAAATTGAGATATACTTTTGAAGTCAAACATTCAACAGTGCTTTCCTTTGTGGCCAATTTCAACCACAAGGTTAATTCAAAACTACTACTTGATTAGCCACAACACTCTTTCGGTATTGTACCCAAAGAGATATCAGACTTCAGTATTGCACTTGAAGTCATCATCACGATCCTTCGGTATTGCACCCAAGGAATCGGCAACCGATTAGTAAACCAACTAATCGGTATATAAACACATGTTATACTGGTTCATGCGCCATATAACAATCTCAACTGCTATGTTGGTACAAGCAACGAAATAGCAACCTAACTAATCAATTTGTGATTATACCACATTATACTGGTACAAGCACCATCTTACAATTCATCAGCCATTTTGGTACAAGCACCGAACTTGCAACCAGTTAAGGAAAAAGATCCTTAAACATTTTTGGTGAATCCGTCGTGATCAACAGGACACGGCACATCTACCATTCCTGAGGACATCAGCTGACTACAGCTCATCAATAATTCATCAAGACTTCCGACAACATGTCAATGGAGGAGCTGGTTCGTCAACAAGACGACCGAGCATGGGCCACTCAAAACCTATCAAATTATAAGAAAACAGCTCACGACCGAGGGACATTCGAATTCGTGGAAAAAAGGCTGCAAGAACTTCATAATTAATGGCAACAATTCAACCAATCTGACGTTGTGATGCGGAAAGACTATTTGGATGACACTTCTCACCCATACTTTGCGAAGGACATACACGCAATGGTGGCTGCCAAATATTACAAGCTTCGCGAGGAAATTCAAGGCACTATCAATACACTGAAGGCATCGAATATACTAACGAAGACAACAACACCAGTACTAAGATACCAATCACCTGGACAATGTGGGGCTATACAGCAACAGTCCCGTTCGCAACCCGTTCTGTCGCATGTTCAACGACAAGGAAAACTCATCACTAACATCTTGCCAACCAGCCAATACACCCAGGCATTTTCTACACGCGTCAGGCAAGCAATCTAGAGCAACACTGGCAGATAGTACAAGGTCTCCACAAACTACTGTGTGAAGCTGGAGATATCACGTACAACATTGAAGACTTCGAGGCGAGAGTGCATTTTAATTTGGATTTGAATTTGGGTCTAGACATTTCATCATGGGAACCAATTCTGCTATTCATCCTAGTACAGCAGCTTAGCAAGTCAACGCACGTTTTATGGGAACAATACATCCAGAACCCAACTAACATGACATTACTGGAGGAATTCCTGGCCTTTTTGAGGATAGGTTTCCAAACCCTGGAAGCGCTGGGAATCAAGAGCATCAAGCCTAACAACGAAAGGGGCAAGCACCATGGCAACTACAGCGCCTTAAGTGCCACCACATCAGCTCAAGCGGGTGACATATGTAAGCAGTCACATGCACTCTACTTGTGCCCAAGGTTCCTGAAGATGAATCTAAGTCAAGGGTTGAACACAATTCAACGCCTAAAACGATGCGTGAACTGTTTGAAAACTGGTCATGGGTCAAAGAATTGCTCATCAAGAAAAACAATAGGCTTTTGCATATGCACCTAGCATCAGACCAAGAAAAACAGGAAATCGCCAACACAATCAGCCATCATCAGCAGCTTCGTTAGCAGCGTTGCCTATGCAACCAAGTCTTCATAGACCACCACTGTTGAGTACCGTATCCATAACATTGAGATCCAATTGGGGACGGGAAGTCAAATGTCGCGCGAGCTACGATTAATCAAAACTATTTTTAATGTTCTTCATTAAAGTTTTATTTTATTACTGAGCTTAATGTTCACGAAATATTTATCATAAGTCTAACATAACAATCATATAATGTGTGTATCAAGCTTTATAGTGTATGTTTATTATCATTCGTTACATCGCTACGTTGGCTATATGGAAGAATGTCTGGTTTTGACATAACTCCTCCCCTCTTTGTATTGAGATTCTCCTGTCATCAATTTTCCGGTCATCACAGCTCTGTAAATTTTTATTCTTTATTAGTATTTTTTATAAGCAATGAATCGTCATCTAAACTTACAATAGTTTTTATATTGTTCTATCTTAATTTACAGCGCTATTCGTCCATACACAGTTTTTGCTTGATTTCCAATCGTTCTATACAGTATTTTTGTTATATGATAAAATTTGGTTATTAATTTCAACGAAGAACTCGTCCTCTTCATTCATTTCGAAATTATCTTTGTTGGGTAATGGTGTTATTAGTTTTAATTCTGTTCTTACATAGTCTTTAGGTATTTTAATTGCTATAACTAAGTATTGCTTCTAGTATGCCTACTTTGCTTAATTTTAGCTTATAAAAGTCAATTTGATATATGTCAATTTCATTGGAAGTTACAATACTTGGATGTAAAATATTAAATTTTGCGCTTGCGATATTATCTTGAATTTGATTGATCTTTTCTTCTAAAAATTTTAACATTAGCATTTGGTCTGAATATAATATGCGCTTTATAATTTTATTTATTTTTACTTTAATATCTTTAAAATATTCGGTTATCTTAACCCAATCTTCTTCTATGGCAACTTTTAGTTCTTCTATTGACTTGTTAAAGTTAGAGTTCATTATAATTAGTTTATTTAAGGTTTTTATAGAATTATAGTTATTTTCTTCTATTATTTTTAGATGTTCTTGAATTTCCTTCCTATCGTCGTCGTCCATTAACCCAAATAACCATTTGTAGGCGGAATCAACAGCGTTAACTAGTCCACGTATTTTTCTTAAACTATTTGAAGTTATAGATTTTAATTTCTGATTTCTTATTACAATGTTTCTTATTGCTACGATTAAAAGTTCTTTCTTATGAATTTCTAAAGTATTAACGTTTTCTTCAATTTTGGTCAAAATATTTCTTATACCATTTGGATTTATAATATGTAATAAAGTGTTTGTTGTATTTACTCTTTCGAAATTACGTAGTTTAATTTTTAGATAGCCAGATTCTTCATGTATGGTGTTAACTTGGAGAAGGCCTTGTACTACGGTTACCATTGCCATTATTAGGAGCATTATTAACGTGATCTACAAATTTAAGAGGTCTTTTAATATTACATTCATGTACATTTATGTAGACAATATTTTCTAAATTTGGGTTGTTCTTTGTGCCTTAAATTGGCATAGTTCTTTATAAATCCTATTTTCCTAGTTTTTTTATAGTCTTCCCTGTTCTTATTAAGCTTCAAAATTGTTTCAATTTTTTTTATTAAATTATTTTCTTTATTTTATCTCAATCGGTTTTATTATTCTCGATATTGGAAGGTGTTTCTTTAATTGTTGAATGATAGGTGTTGTTATAGTATTGTATAGCTTTTGACATCTGGTCTTTAATGGGTAGCCTCTGTTCTAAATTCAGAGTTCTTAGTTTTTCAGTTAACGAATTATTTAGTCTTTCTACATTAGAATTGACTGTGTGACTGTTTTGATTTGCAAAATTGTTTTATGTTTATTGTGTTAAATTCAATATCGCATAAAATTTTTTCATTTTTCCTTTGGTTGATATATACAGACGGATTTTTTCTATTAAGGTTTTGTTGTTTCTATCTTCGAGAAAAAAAACTTACAGCATGCTTTGAAAACTTGTCAATAAAGATTATAAATGAATGCTTTGAATTAACATAAGTATCTATATGAACTATTTCGTTAACATCTGAAGGAGTTTCTTTGTGAGCAAACGTTTTTTTATAGGTTTTCTGTCATATTTTGCAGCACCACATATATTGCAATTGTTTACTGTTAAGAAATCACTTTATATATTGATATTTTAGTTATCTGGCAACCCAATGCCATTCTGAATACTTTTGACATTTCTTTTAATCTTGCACTTTACACGTTCCTTCCTTCTTACTGTTTCTGCCTTCAGCACAAGTTACGTTTTCTGAGTTCTGTTCTTCAACTAATTTCATACGACTTTATTATTTACATCATAAGTAATTATATTCACGTTTACAATCATTTGTGATTCGTTTTCTTTTCTTTGACTGCTGGATAATTGAGCATTCGATTTGTAAGACCATTTTAGAATCCGTCTTATATTAAAAGGTTATGGGCATAGAGTGCCACGCAGTGGTTATCGTACGAAAAGTTTTCTGAATCATATGGAAAACAGCAACCTAACCTCAGGAGAGAATTCATTTGACTCCGCGATCGTCGCAGATTTCATCGAGAGCCTCATCGATAGCATTTGTTTTAATAATTCCGAGAACCCAGCTGAGCTTCAGGACAGTACTGAAACAAGCATGAGTGAATCAACAATTTACCACATACATCGATTCAATGGGCAGAACTACCAGCTATGGCGACGTCAGATGGAAATCTATATGGCCGAAAACAAGCTCAAAGCGTATATTTTGGACACGTTAGGAAGAACACCAGAAAACTTTTTGCAATGGGATGAGAAGGATGCAGAAGCCCAAGCTTTTATAATGCGAGGGATCGAGTTGGAGCAACTTAAGTACCTCACTGATTGCACTACAGCTGCTGAAATGTGGTCGAAGCTAAAAGCAATACATGCTGAAAAGAGCGAACAGTCCGCACAAGTTCTCTTAGAAAAATTCATGAGTATAAAAATGGTAGATAATGAACGAGTTGTTGATTTTTAGCAAACATAACATCCATATCGCAAATACTCAAAGACATGGATTTAGAACAAAAGCAGCCTATGATCATCGCCAAAATCTTAAGCAGTTTACCACAAAGGTTTGGCCATGTTCGTACAGCTTGGTACGCAGTACCGAGAGACAAGCAAAATATTGAACGCTTAACAGAGTACCTTATTAATGAAGAAACTCTCATGACGTCACGATCTCATAGTGAACTTCATGGAAATAACACAACTGCAGTTTACTCTGCAAAGCCAACAACAAAACAAATCCAAAACGAAATGGTAAGTGCAACTACTGTGGAAAGCCTGGTCATTGGGCAAGAGAATGTCGTAAGCGCCAAAGAGATCAGAAGACTAATGAGCGCAGAAAAAGTGAAGCTCATTCCCTTTCGCTTCAAAGGGAAGTGAAAGACATCAAACGAGAAGAAGAAGCATAACAAAATAAACGTCAAAACGAAAAAACAGCTGATAGCTCATTTATATTAATAAAATAGAAAATATTTTCTACGCAGATTCACGCGCAACAGATCACATGTCCTTCCAGAGAGACATTTTTACGAATTTCAAAGCATCATCAAATGAAGCAGCATATGTGAAAGTTGGAGACGGGCGACGCTTGCAAGTATTTGGAAAAGGAGATATTCAGGTTTTTAGGAAGTCAGACACGTTACATATTATTAAAGATGTACTTTTAGTTCCAGATCTTGATAAAAATTTTGTGTCCATTTCAAGAGCAACCGAGAGAGGTGTCACAGTGATTTTCGAAGCAGGAGGAAAACACGTATACTTTATGAAAGACAACGAGACTTAAGCAGAAGGCAAAAATGAAAGCAGGTTGTATCGAATGAATTTAAAGCCAACATCAATGCATTCATTAAACGTTTTGACATCTGAATCTGCAATGACATGGCATGAACGACTTGAACATCCAAACTTCAAAGTGCTCAGAGAAATGTGTGCAAACAAAATGTTGAATACCAAATGGAATGCGGATATACCAAACGAACGACCATTTCGTGAAGGCTGTGCATATGGCAAGCAGCATAGAACTCCATTTCCAAAATCCGGAGCTACACTAGCTAATAAACCAGGGGAAACATTTCATATGGATTTATGTGGCAAAATTAGTAGTCCGTCGATTGGCGGGTGCAATTATTTCTTGCTACTTAAGGATGACTATTCACGGTATTGTTTTGTTTATTTTTTGAAGGACAAAACAGATGTTCTTAAAAGGCTACTTGAGTTCATGACTGAAGTGAAATCGGAAGGATATGAAATTAAACGCATTAGATCTGATGGTGGTCGTGAATTTTGCAACAAGGAAGTTTTTGAGCTACTACTCAAAAATAAAATCAAGCATGAACTGACGACACCAAGAGCTCCTGAACAAAATGTGTATATTGAACGCCAGAATCGAACAGTTGTTGAAAGTGCTAAAGCGATGCTCCACAATAGACAGTTACCACTTTATTTATGGGCTGATGCGACACATACGGCAGTGTATCTCAAAAAAAGAACGGCATCTGATGTCATTGGTGGCTACACACCGTATGAAAAATGGTTTAGCAGGAAACCGTCACTAGAACATCTTCGTATTTTTGGCAGCGGTGCATACATCCACATTCCGAAGGAACAACGTTCTAAATGGGATAGGAATTCCATCAAAGGAATTTTCGTTGGTTACAATGAGCAAAGCAAAGCGTATAGAGTTTTCGATCAAATAAATAAACGGGTGCTGATTCGGCGAGATGTTATTTTCAACGAAAAGCGCAATACAATAAGTGAAGTGTGTGAAACAAAGGACGTAATCGATCAACAGGATCAGGAAAGTGTTCCACGATCATCATCGGATGACAGAACTACACATTCACAAAAGAATACAAGAGCTCCATCACTAAGAAGTCCCTATGAGCTACGAAGCACATCAAAAGGCGAACGCACTGAAGAAGCTGTTGCTGAATTGTGTGTTGCAAGTGTTGAACCTTTTTCACTGGAGGAAGCAATGGCTAGTGAAGAATGTCAAGAATGGATGAAACCTATCAACGAAGAAATTCAATCACTTCTTAAGAATGAAACATGGATTTTAGTTCCACGAACAAACGACATGCATGTTATTACAAACAGATGGATATTTAAAAAGAAATTCAAAGCTAATGGAGCAATCGGCAAATATAAGGCGCGATTAGTCGTGAGAGGTTACTCTCAAGCTCAAGGAGTCGATTACAATGAAATCTATGCACCTGTCGCCAGGTACGAATCCGTCAGAGCAGTTCTGGCTATAGCAGCTGCTCGGGGCATGAACATCTTGCAATTTATTGTTAAAACAGCATTTTTACATGGACATTAGGATGAAATCATATACATGGAACAACCAAATGGATTCACCGAAGACGATCAAGTATGTCTACTAAAGAAGAGTATCTACGGCTTAAAACAAGCATCTCGACAGTGGAATAAGCACATAGTTAAGTTTCTCACCGATTTTGGATTTAAGCAGACATGGGCTGACTTATGTGTATTCACATATGAAAATGACAGCGAAGTTAAATATTTGCTATTGTACGTTGACGACGGACTTATATGCGACAATGATTCGATCACAATCAACAAGCTATTACACGAGCTGAACATTGAATTTAAAATCACTCATCGTAATGCAGAATTCTTCGTAGGACTTCAAATTCAGACTGATAAAGAGAGAAACACACTGAAGATTTTTCAACGAGCTTACACTGAGAAAATCCTGGAGCGATTCAATCATCTGGATTGTTTTTCTGTATCTACACCAGCCGAAGTTGGGAGGCGATTTTCAAAAGCTGATGAAGACACAAAAGGCAAAAACTTTCCATACCGTGCAGCTATTGGTTCACTCACGTATCTCATGGTATGTACAAGGCCTGACATTTCTTATATCGTTGGCGTTCTAAGCAGATTTCTAGAAAAACCATCAGAAATTCACTGGAAGGGCGTCAAGAGGATCTTCAAGTATCTTAAAGGTACATTGGATCATGGGATCCATTTTAATTTGAATTCAAAATATTCATAGCTCACGATGTATTCTGATGCCGACTGGGGTGGCGACATGGACACCAGGCGTAGCATAACAGGCTGGACTGCTTTTCTAAATGGAGGTCCGATTGCTTGGAACTCACGAAAGCAAACTGTAACAGCGACTTCAACTACAGGAGCTGAGTTTGTGGCAATCTGTGCGGCAACAAAGGCGACCAAATGGTTACGACAATTACTGTTGGAATGCTATTGCGAGCAGCGTTCACCAACCATATTGTTTTCTGACAACCAACGGGCAATAACTCTAGTGTGAAGTCCTGAATCAGCTAAAAGAACTAAGCACAACGATATTCAGTACTTTTACTTATGCGACATGCAAGCCCAAGGATTAATTGAAGTTCAATACATCGCAACGAAGAACCAACTGGCTGACATATTTACTAAGGCTTTATCCAAAGAAAAGTTTGTTCCCTTATCAAAACATCTTGTTGAATTGTAATGTAAGGTCAGACCGTGTAAAGTGAGGGGGAGTGTTAAGAAATCACTTTCTATATTGATATTTTAGTTATCTGGCAACCCAATGCCATTCTCATTACTTTTGACGTTTCTTTCAATCTTGCACTTTACACGTTCCTTCCTTCTTACTGTTTCCGCCTTCAGCACAAGTTACGTTTTCTGAGTTCTGTTCTTCAACTAATTTTATACGACTTTATTATTTACATCATAAGTAATTATATTCACGTTTACAATCATTTGTGATTAATTTTCTTTTCTTTGACTGCTGGATAATTGCGCATTCGAATTGTAAGACCATTTTAGAATCCGTCTTATAATAAAATTTACTACTTTTTTAATTAAAAGTTTAAGGTTTGGGTAATAAATTTTATGTTTCATTCCTTCGTAATTTGAAATTACACCTGAGTTATCTGACTCTTTTGTGCAAAACAACGATATTGGTTTAAGGGCCTCATCTTCGTTTCTCAAGTCTTTCGCGAAATAACTACACATTACGAATTTAATATTTTTGCTATTTGAGTACATTTCAATCAATTTGTGTTGTACTAGATTGTAAACCGAATCTTCTAACATTGTGAATATTGCAATTTTACCATTACATATGTATCGCCTAATTGTATCAGCGAATATCACTTCTTTCAATATATATTCTTTTATTTCCGAGAACAGTTTCGAACTCCTTTTCTTTTTGTGCAACTAAAATTATTTGAATTCTGAATCTGTTTACCACTGTATCGAATATTGCGAAATAGTCGTTGAAGTTCTTTTCTTGGGAATGAATTGTGGCCATAGCCAATGACAGTTACAGATCTTTTCAGTCTTTCTTTGCAACTTCCTTGAATAAGTGAATACTATCTTCCATATATTTTTCTATAGAATTTATTTGATTTGTATTAACGTTCCTATCCTGCTTAAAAATCGGCTAACTTATTTTCTTTTCCTTTAATGCGGTCGATTTTTCCTTCATACTCTCCTAGCTGGACGAACCACCGTTGGAGATGTGGATTAATATCTTTCCCAGTGTTTTTTTAATTGTAACTAGTTCAGTGGTTGGTGATAGGTATGAAGATCAAACTTTTTATCAAATAGATAGGGCGTGAAATATTTTGCTCTCCAAACTATTGCAAGAAGTTCCTTTTCGGTGGTGGAGTAGTTTTGTTCGTGCTCATTTAGTGTTCTTTAGGCGTAACACGAAGGATGTCCCTCTTGATAGAGGACAGCTCCAAGAGCAAAATTACATGCGTCAGTGGTAAGTTTAAATCTTTTATTGAAGTTCGGATATCTTAAAATTGGGAAATCGGTTATAATATTTTTAAGCTTTTAAAAAGCTGAAATAAAATTTGGATCATGGAAGTTAGCTCGAGAATTTTTCTTCAGACATCGTACTAACGGGTAAGCAATTTTGGCATAATCCTTTATAAATTTCCTGTAGTATATATATATATATAGGAAGGATTTTATTTGTTTTTTGATTTTTAGGGATTTGAAGATTTCGTATTACTTTTACTTTACTGGAATTTTGCTTGATACCTTCGGGGGTTAAGTTGTGCCCAAAATATTCTGTTTCTTTGGATGAAAAGTTACATTTGTCTACTTGTATCTTAAGACCAGCTTGTTCCAATGTTTCAAAAACTTGTTTTAGACTATTAAGATGTTGTTGTAAAGACGAACTGAAAACCAGAAAATCGTCGGGATATACAACGCAACCTTTGTTGCTGTATTTTCATAAGATTGAGTTCATCGATCGTTGGAAAGTAGCGGGAGCGTTCTTAAGTCCGAAGGGCATTCTTATAAACTCGAAATGACCAAATGGCGTAGAAAATGCGGTTTTTTTTCTATCGTCGGGTTTCACCAGTATTTGGTGGAACCTTTTGGCCAGGTTGAGTTTTGTGAAATATTGCGCTCTTTCCAATTTGTCCAATATCGCATCAATATTGGGAATTGGCAATCTTTCGCTTATAGTGTTTTCATGAAGTTTTCTATAATCTTTTACGATTTTCCATTTTTCTCGCCCCAAATGGTCTTTTTTTGGGAACTATCCATAGGGGACTATTGAAAGGAGAGCTGCTTTCGGCTATAATCCCTTTTTTTAAGCATATCTTCTATTTGTCGCTCTATTCCTTGTTCGTAGACATTGGGATACTGGTAGATCTTTGAGTAAATTGGTTTATTAGAATTCGTTATAATTTCGTGATAAATGTTATTTGTAAAAGAAAGACAATCCCCTTCTTTATAAAAAATATTTTTATATTTTTGAAGTATTTTTATTAATTCCCTTTTTTCTTCATCATTAAAGTCGCTAAAGTTTTAGAGGAAAATCTTAAACCGATTCCAGAGTATTGATATTAAATATATCAAATGGGTCCTTGTGAAAGAATCATTTTCCCCATTTATTTCTATGTATTCATCCTCGAGATTAATTTTAACTTTTAATGCTTTTAGCATATTATTTCCTATTGTTGTATCATATTTTTTTTTATCTAGCTTAACTATCTTCCAAGCGATAGTGCTATAAGTTTGGAAATCCTTGGGTATAGGGGTTACCATTTTCATAGTTACTTTCTTAATACCGTTACTAGTTTTGAAAAATTGTGGTTTTTCTAAATTTTGTGTTATAAAATTATGAATTATATTTGGTCGTATTACACTCGTTGTAGATCCAGGCAATTTAAGGCTTCATTTGTAATAGTTAAACGTATTATTGGTAACTTCGGTTCCGAGGCTCCTTTTGAAAATTTTCCTCAGATTCTTGTATATTTTCTATTTCCATCATTTCATTCTCGTGTTTATTTTGGAATCGGTATTGTGCGGAATTCGAGTTAAATTGTCTCATTTGTCGTGAGGTATTACTTAGGTTTGGTTGAAGTTTATGTTGACTTGAATTTTTTGGATTATAATTATTTGAAGTTTGTTGTCTAAGTTGTCCTGAATATGTTGGATTGTACCTTGGTCCTTTGCTATTATTTTGGCCTTGGCGAAACTGGCTTGAGTTCGTAAGGTTGTAACCCGAGTTTTTTGGATCATGATATTGAGGGTTTGAACCATAATTTTGTCGAGCTTGCCATAACTGACCTAAATTATTCTGAAACTGTCCTCTTGTGCCTTGTTCCCTACCATATTGGTGAATATTTGTGTAAAAGTTTGTATAAGGACGTAAGTAGTAAGTTCGTAACGTACCTAACTACTCTAAAGTGTAGTATGCCTGTCTTAAATTTAAGATATTCCTACTAAGTATAATGGTAGACAGATTTGGGTTTATTCCCTTCAAAAATGTTTTGAGAATAATTACTTCGTTACATTTAGGAGAAAATTCCTCTGACTTAATATAATCGTACTCGTATTTTGCATTTAGTTTATCTAAAATATCTCTTAGTTTATAAAAAAAATCTCTTACGTTAGTATTTCTTATAATCAGTGCTTGATGTTATAATTGATGATAGGTTTCTCTAACTCCGAAATTTTTTACTAGCTCTTCATTTATCTGATTCCACGTTGGACTTGGTCCTAAAGATCTAATTGCTTGTAATGCTTGGCCTTGAATTTTATTCCGGATATAACGTTGAGAGACAAACTCTCTTAACTGTGGATTTTCTTCGAACAATGGTAAAATAAGGTCGACTTCTCTGATGAAGGATGACAAATCGTAATGTTTATCTCCATAAAATTCTCTTATTTTTGCTGTTTCCTTCATTAAGTCTGCTGGGTTTATTCCAGGTTGTTGTATTTATGGTTGCTGTTGTTGTTGGCTTTGTTCTGTGTGCTGTTAAGGACCGTATTTGTTGTCCTCGGGAGCGTCCTTTCGCTGCTTGTCCTGGGCGCGCGTGATCCTTTAAACTTAAATCACTCTTTGAAATGAAACACTCTTTCAAATTGGCTATGCCTCTCAACGGCTGCTGATCTGTATATATTTTAAATGGGCGTCCTAGCAGATATGCCCTTTGATGTGGAGACAATCGGTATTTTTCTGAGATACACGTTTAATGATGTAATTTGCGTACTCTGATCGGATGCCAGTCTCTGTGTCTTCTTGTATTAAATCACATTTCATATGTAAATCATATTTCGTATGTTTATTGGACATGCACTTCAATGAAGCAATTAACTTCCGTAAGCCGAATGCCTTCTACTTACTATATTTGGTGGTGGTTTCAGTCACCCTCTTTAAGCTTTTGCCCATCTTCAACTTATCCAAAATTGATTCTGTTGAGATTGTGATACACTGGGTGGGCATTATAATATAAAAACTGTCCAATAGAAAACATGACTCCGCAAGGAAACTTGTTTATTTTTCGTTGATTGTGAATAACCGTCCGTAACATCCATAACGAGTTCAAATGCTGCGGCCATAAGCCGTTTCGCAAAATTAAAATTACATCCGTCGCCATTCATCCCCAATCCAATATGTTGGCATCCTTGGGGTCACAACTGGATTCCCAAATCTTAGATAGCTACCAAAAATCCCTGTTTTTTCAAAAACACATCTTTCCGAACACTACGTCGGTCCCTTAGCCTGCACCGTCTTCCGATATGCGCTTCTCCTGAAACTTCCTGCTCCGGTTCACATCGTCAGAGCTGAATCCTTATACTAATTTTCTTAGTTTTCTAGTTAACATTTTAGTTTGATCTAACATTTCACCAGTTAATTTAATAAACCAATTTCAACAACATTTATAATTAAATAAATATACCATATATATACTATATATACTCTTGTGGACAATTTTCCTATTTAGCATAAATTCGGATTTTTAAATAATTAATTATAGCACTTATAATTAATATGCTTATGCTACAGTTGAATGCTATATCATTCAACGTACGTCCACTCGTCCTTTCCCCTAACATCATCGGATCTGTTACTGCATCCAGGAGGAAAAGAGTACCGGACTATCTGTTATCATTGCCATATAGGGCATCAGTTTTACTTCGTTTAATTTTTTCGTGCTCTTATTTAACATGTGAGTTATCACTCATTCCAATTTTCAGCAAATTCATTTGCCCCTCCGACAAAAACAAGATTATATAAGATAAACCGGTTTATGCGAAAACTTTGTCCATTGCATGACTATATTTTTCATCGCATTCACTCATTTTATTGGCTTTAAATTTAAGTATAACCTGGTATGTATATATCCATTAACGATTGTATTTTCCACCCTGTAATTAGCTCGTATATGGCTACATACTCGTACTCGTACTTTAAATTACTTAGAATTAATTGCTAACGTTATTTTCCCAATTAACCTATACATTTTTTTTTTTATATCTCAACATACCTTTCTTCAATTTTCCATACGCTAAGTTACTAACCAATAAACAGTAAAAACCTATGTATATTTACATATAGACTGCTGCAATATCTGCAAATTGCCAATTCCTAATCATACACACTTACTTATATATCCATACCCATTCCTATTAACAAAATTACTTACTTGCTTAAATATACCTTCGTACATTCATTCTGTACATTACACAGCTACATACATATATTCTTACTTAACCAACGGTGCCGGCGCTATTGCTTACGCATCGCATTTCATTTCATTAACTGCCGTATGTATGTGTGTATATATTCTACGTTTAGTTTAATTTACTTACCCACGACTGTCTTATAATTTTATTTTTTAAATTGTGTCCAATGAACCCGTTTCTTATTATTTAATATACTTTCCTGTACTGTGCTTCGTTCGGCCTTAGTGCTTAATAAGCATATTTTTCTTACGTCAATTATACTCGCCCGAGTTTAATTGGCACATTTCTGTTGGCCTTGACTTTGAACGTCAGAATTGTGCTATCTGATATACTTAAGCGGTGTCAGTTTGTTTACGTTGTTATATCGTGTTTACACTTGTAAAACACTGCCAACACATGTCCCTAATTGTGTGGCCTCGTATGGAATAATTTCAACAAATTTTTATGTACCTTTTTATTCTTGCCCTTAATCGTTACGACTGTTGTAACTGGGCTGCGGATTTCTGCTACTGAATACGGACCTATCCAAACAGGTGAGAATTTGTTTTTCCTAGCCTGATTCTTTTTGAGTACTTGATCACCCACGTGAAAAACTACTGGGTTTCCTACTTTGTTGTAGGCTTCCCTGGCTACTCGGTTAGCACAATCTTGGTTTTCTCTAACCAATTCGTGCGCTCGCTGTAGCTGATACTTTTGCACTTTATTCGGGTCATCAGCATTGTATACTGGCGCACATTTGCGCTTCAGGTTTGCTGGCATGTTAAAATCAAACCCGTAAAGTGTTCTAAACGGAGTTTGCTTCGTTGATACATGCACAGTATTGTTGTGTACATGCATTGCAGTGGTCAACCATTGATCCCAATTCGAGCCGTCTTTTCCTTGGCAAAGCTGCGCAAGTACTCGGCCAGAGGTCGATGACTACGCTCCAATGATCCATTCGTCTGTGGATGATATGGTGTTATGTGCAACTTCTTGATTCCCAGCATTTTACAAGTTTCTGAGAATAATTTCGATACAAAATTGGAATCATTGTCGGTTATCAAAACCTTAGGCATGTTGTATCGTGCTATAATTTCATGAAATAATGCTTTGGCTACCGTACTTGCTCCAGCATCGGGTATAGCCACGAACGCCATATACTTTGAGAAATCATCTTGGAACGTCAATATGTACTTGTTTCCTGAAACTGTCTCAGTTAGAATACCTACAATATCCATATGAACTTTATCAAATGGTTGTTTTAGTGTGTCAGTTAACACCATTGGCATCTTTGTCAGCCTTGAACTTTTGTTGGCCTGACATTTTAGACAACTCTTTACATACTTTGTTATGTCTCTGAGCATACCTTTCCATCCGTATACTCGTCTAATTCTGTCATGGGTTTTCCAGAATCCCTGGTGTCCACCCAGGGGTAAATCATGAAAACCGTTTAACACAGCCTGGAAATCTTTTTTATCCTCCAGCCATTCCACACTACTGGTTGTTTGTTCATTGGCATCGAAACCAGCTTTACTAACATCTCTTGTCGCATCAATTTTATCTTCTTGCATTCTCTCGGTCTTCTCCTTATCTGACCTTGCTTTGGCCCTCGTTTGCACTACTGATACCTTCTGTGCCTGCGGTACTCCGCTGAGAGCGTCCGCATTCAGATTCTTTTTCTCAGGTTTGTATATGATTTCAAAATCATACTCAGACAATTTGTGTCTGAACCCGGCTAGCCTAGACGTTTGGTCTTTCAAATTGGCTATGCCTCTCAACGGCTGGTGATCCGTATATATTTTAAATGGGCGTATGCCCTAAAATTCTTCGTAGACCACACTGTGGCTAGGAATTCCTTCTCTATTGTGGAATATCTCTTCTCCGTATCGCTAAGCGCCCTGCTTGCGAATGCTATTGGTCGGTCATTACCGACTTCTCCTTGTGACAATACTGCCCCTAATGCTTCATTGCTAGCATCAGTGGTCAACAAAAAAGTTTGCTCAAAGTCTGGGTATGCCAAAATCGGCGGCGAGCTAATTATTTCCTTTAGCCTCTCGAATGCTTGTTGACATCTCTCTGTCCATTCGAACTTTGCTTCTTTTCGTAGCAACTTATTCACTGGCAACGCAATTCCGGCTAGTCCTTCCACGAACTTTCTATAAGAGTTCACTAGTCCTAGGAATGCTTGCACTTCCTTTCTATTTCTCGGAATCGCTAAATTTTTAACGCATTCCACTTTGTACGGGTCAGGCAGTGCTCCCGCCTCTGAGCAACGATGGCCTAAATAAACCACCTCTCTTCACAAAAAGTGACACTTCTCCGTGTTCAATTTCAAATTGTGTTCTCGTAATTTCTGGGGCAACTTGCACAAGCGTTGCGAATGCTGCTGCAAGTTCTTCCCATAGATTACAATATCATCACCCTTGTAAGCCTGTTAGCAAATGGTTCATTAGCCGTTGGAAGGTAGCCGGTGCTCCTGTTAATCCAAACGGCATTCTATTAAACTCATAATGCCCTAAACCGGTGTTGAACGCGGTTTCTGCTGCGGGTATCCACCAGAACTTGGTGGTAGCCACTTGCTAAATCAAGTGTAGAAAAATATCTACTGTGTCCTAATTGGTCCAGGATTTCTTCTATCCTTGTTATCGGGAACACCTACTTGTTAGTGGCTTCGTTCAATTTCCTAAAATCGACGACCATTCTCCACTTCTTTTGTCCTTGACCACCTCCCTTCTTTGGTACCAAAATTATTGGTGAGTTCCAAGGCGAGATACTCGGTGAAATTATGTTATCTTTTAACATTCCTTCCACATGCCTATCTACCTCATCTTTGTGAGCTTGTGGCAATCTGTATTGCTTCTGGTTTGTTGGTGGTTGTTCCACTCTAGTAGGTATTTTATGCTCTACCTCTAGTGTATATGTCAACAGGTCTCCTTCCAGCAAAAATATGTCATGGAATGACGTACAAATGGCTTCTATTGATGCCTTCTCTTCTGAATTTACGCTTGGGTCTAACTTCAGTGATTCTAGCACCCTCTCCATCCTTTTTCTTATATCTACTTGCTTAATTTGATTAACCGATCTATAATTCGGTTCTTTAAAGTTATCATAGCTAGTGAACTTAGGCCTAAAATCCTTATCCATATAGTAGTCCTCTTCTGATGCATTCAGTACGCAAGCGTCAACGTGCGTTATGGTCTCTCCCTTATATACGCCCTCCGCTAACTGCTGCTTCTGCAAAACTACAGCCCTAAGTTTCGTGTTTACATGCATGGTAACTACTCTGGTCAATCTTCCGTTTACTACCTCCATTCCACACTTCTTAACCCTATTCACAGTTCGTTCCTGCCATGACATTAATGGAAGAGTAAGGATTGTATTCTTATAATTTTCATAGAATGAAAAAATGTTTCTCGAGCGCATCCAGTATGGTCCGGCCCCAAAGATTATCGCGGCCAATTATCCCATCAGCCGGGATTCCTTTCCTATCCCCTTCCACTGCGTGCACTCTAAAACTCATGCCTTCAACTTCACTGTGTCCTATTCTGAGCGACCCCAATGTCCTGATGCACCCTCCAAACGCTCCGTTAAGCATTCTTACGTCCATTTGATTAATGTCTAGCCCCTTCCGTAAAACACTAGATTTTACGAGGCTAGTGTCCGCCCCTGAATCTACTAATAGCACTAGCTTTCCACTCGCTGTTTCCTCGCAGGGTATCTCGATGAAGGCATCACCTATCCTGTTCATAACGAAGCAATGTCCTTTTGTTCCCAATATGGACGCGTATCCACTTCCTAACTCCTCGTGATATTGGAGAGCCTCTTGCTCCTCCTTCTCCTGGACTGTAGTTCCTACATTACTAGTCCCACGTACTTCCGGCCTAATTATTACTCTCTTTCTTTTGGCTTTCCAGTCTACTGGCCTCGACTGGGCCGCTGGAAGTTTGCCTGGTTCTTTTGTTGGGATTGGTTTTCCCTGCATTCCACTGCCCGATGCCCCATTCGTGCACATGCGAAGCATCTCAACTCCTGTATGTTATTGCCTAACCTTGGTTTACTTCTGGGATTCCAATTTGGTCGCTGCTGACCACTCCCAGTTTTGAAAGGATTTCTTCCTTGGTTAATTCCCTCCGTTGAATTAACTCGGGGTCTACTGAAGTTACCCCTGCTGTCCCTCAAAGGTGGATCCGGGCGCCTCGTAGCTGGCTGCCTTCTACCGTGATCCCATTTAGTGTCTCCTTGGCACTGTCTACTTGCCTCATGACCATATGTTTGGCATTCCATACAGTAGGGCGCGTTTCTCCGTGCAACGCAATTATCCCTTGTATGCCCTGGCTTATCACAGAATGAGCAATTGGGTTTCCTTGGCTGGAACCACTGAACCAGGAATTATTGGTCTCTTTGTTGCGGAAATTGGCCAATCAATCTACCGACTACACTTGTGTTTCGCTGATGCACTGGTCCTACCTCTGCAGGAGCATCAGTCCAGCAGATTCCTCCTGTTGTCGTTCGCTGTTGTATTGCTGCTTCAGCGGAAGAGACCGCTTCCACTAGCTCTGCCATGCTTCTCTGCGTGAGAATAAGAGTATAATTAGCTAAGTCCCAATTTATCAGGCCTGCCTTGAACACAGAAATCATAGCCCGTTCTACTTGAGCCTTGTATGCTGCAACGTTTCCTGGAAACTGCCTGTTGGCTTCCATCTCAGCAGCGTTCCCCAGAGACTGGAGCCTTCATCCCAAGGCGCTCAATTCCTCCCCAGGTTTCTGAGTTGATTCCTGAATTTCCCGAACGAGACAGTCGTACGACTTTTTTTTTTAAATATGTCCGATCCCAAAAGTGCATATAATTCTGCCAGGGTGCTTACTGAGCTATGCACCAGTAAATCGAACGCATCACCTGTGGTTCTTTGTCTAATACACTTTATTAAGTGTTCCCCGTCCACTTCCGGAAGACTCACAACCTTCTTTGAAGCGCTGTATCTCAGTTCTCAGATCATACAAGTCGACTTCTGAGAACATGGGCACCTACTTCTCTACTGCATGAGCAACTTCCAGAATGCCCATTTTACTCCTTTGTGATTTCTCAATTGCTGGTAAGACCTTAGCTTTATTAATCTCTTGGGGGGTTTCTAAATTCTCTTCTCCCGGATCTGAGAGGTCCTGGACCAGTGTCGGATTCAAACTTATTAGTCTTCGACCGATTGCTCGTACGGACGAAATACTGTCCACTGTATCGAGACTTTGCTGCACTGTTATTGATTCTGACTCTTTTGGCGGATATCTCCTTTTGTGCTCTCAAATCTTCTGTTTTCTTATGAAACTTGAACAACTTTTCTTCTGTCCTTTTTTGGATTGTCGTTAAGGCTTGATACTTCTAGTGGTGACACAGCTGCTTTGGCGTTCGCCTGTTTCCACAATTCCTGAGCTTCTCCCCTGCTCGTACTTGCTTCGAACTGCTCGAATACCCTCTCGGTGAAAAGACTCACCTCCGTTCTTACAGCTCTTAACTCGTCCTGTGCATCTTCTTTACTCTTTAACGGAGACCCACTCGGTGCCTCAATCATTGCCAATTCCGTCTCGAATACTTTAAGCCACGCTGACACTAAATTTTCCACATATCCATGAAAACCCGTCGCAAAGTACTCGTCGTCCCTACAGACCTCCTTGTGCGGCAGAAATGTTGCGTGGTTGCTGTTAGATTCTTCCACCAAGCCTCGCAACTCTGTGATGTGTCTGTGATAGTACTTCACGTTTTTGACATCCCTCCGGTCCTGCCTGCAGTTTGAAATCAACCTCTGGACCTCTTTACCCACCACTTCCTGGGATTTCAGCAACTCCTTCACTTCCTTCGATAGTCCCATTGATTATGCCTAAACCAATAAATATCCCGTTGAACAATCTCCATCCATCTGTTCATCCCAAATGCTAGAACAGATGGTGTATCCCAATTACAAATAAAATCAATAAATTGTTAACTTATTCCAATATTTTATTCCATCTTAATGATAAATACAAATTTGTTAAAAAACATTCCACCGTAACTTCTATCTTTATATATTCTCTATTTACTTATCTTCCATCACAAATTCCATATCCGCTGTCTACCGGCGTTCATTAAGTCATTCCATCAATGCAAATTGGGCCTTGACTTCCTCATAGATACTCCTTGATTTCCTCTCACCATCTTTAATACTCCCAAAAATCCATAGAAAAAGCTATATGTTCGCAAAAGAGTCTTGATTCAATCCCGGAAATTTGAATCCATATACAAAAATAAACCCGTTACGTATGCGATACATAAAACTAGCATTTAAACAAAAATTTTTTTTTTCAATATTGATACGAAAATCGTATTTTCCGAACTACAAAAACTTTGATGCAACAACACGTGTTGTCTGCACCTCTTGGAATATTTTTGCCTAATACCCTAAGCTTATAATATCAAATATTCAGATCAATTTGAAACCAATATAAATAAAAACAATTTAAAAAACAATATAAATGTCCCTATCGACAAACACACACGCATCCCCTAGCAAAAAAATACTCACAGCTAAGACGACATACATAGAGCGTCCGATCATACTGACTGTTTATGGTTGCCCACACAAAGCTGCGTGCAACAGCGCAAACGCGCCTATAGGTTGCGACTTCTTTGACCAGCGCTACGGTGCCTTCAGGGTCGCAGAAGTATCTACTTAAATTACGCTACTATACACTCTACTCACCATTATCTTATTCGATGACATCTTCTTCTTAGGGTCCTTCGAATTTGTTGCAGGATGCTTCCCTGCTTCAGGGTTCTTTGCCCTGGGATTCTTCGTGTAGGTCCTTAAGACCGGCTGCGCCAAAATGTTGGGGACCGTATTTGTTGTCCTCGGGAGAGGCCTTTCGCTGCTTGTCTTGGGCGCGCGTGTTCCTGTAAACCTAAATCACTCTTTGAAATGAAACACTACATCACTTTCAGATTCAATAATAACAAGCAGGTTTATTCTTAAAATACTAATTCTTATATACTATTTCCAAACAGTTCTCTCAGTCTGTGAACAGACCTTTCTGGTGTTCCAGTTCTGCACCTGTTAATTGGTGTCAGTTGGTCAAGCCAACTGACCTACTCTAATCCAAATGTGTCGATGGTGCATTCTAAGTTCCAATGCCCTTCGGTGGCTCGACTGCGAAACTGTAACACCCTAAAAGTTTACATAATAAATATTATACAGATAATATTAATTTAAAATACTTAGACCCTAAAAGTTTGTGTTTCTCTTAAATAACTTTAACACATGCTAATCACACAGAATGTGTGGCATCTGTTAGGAGTCGATGATGTGAGACATAACGTGCAGGCAGCTTGGTTCTAACTCACAACATCCCTCCCCTCTTTCTAAAAGAAGTTAGTGCAACTAACTTCTAATGAATCTTTTACAATATTTATTTTTTCTGCACTTTGAACAATCTGTGCATTTTTTTAAACCTATAATACATACTCGTATATATAATTTTTTCCTCATTTTTTTTTTTGAAAATCGCCTTACTTGGGATCTGTTATTGTATTCTTTTCTTTTTTTACTTTTGTTTTGTTTTATTCTTTTTTTCTCTTTTTGTACTTATAGTTTTTTTTGTTTTGTTCTTTTACTTCTAATTTTCTTTTTTTTTGTTATATTCCCCTTTTTTATAATTTGGTCTTTTATTGACTTTTTTCTCACTGGCGTATAAACAATTTCAAACAACTAGTGATAATACAATTTAACTCTATACTTAATATCCTATATTATACTGCGATATTTTATACCTAAAATCTTATGTTATACTGCGACCTCTGCTACCTGTTGATCCGGTTGACTGCCGTCGTTGTCGGAGTGAAGTCCCTCGAGGAACTCTGCATACCCCTCCCTTCTTTCTAGATCGGTACGTACATAGATGTTATAGGTTGGCGATTTGGTTTGTCATTAAAACTTCGCCTGTAGTGGCCTTCTTCTTTTATATAGCGTGACCTACGGCTGTAGGTGGTACTGCCTCTGCTTATAGTATTCTGCTAAAATGCATTTGAAATACCTGAGAGATTACAATACTCCTCCATTATTTACTTTGCAGCAATGCGTTTTATGCTGGAAGTGTTTCTCTTGAGTTTCCTTATAGTGGTATTTGACTTCGATTGGCTTTGATGTGGAGACAATCGGTATTTTTCTGAGATACACGTTTAATGATGTAATTTGCGTACTCTGATCGGATGCCAGTCTCTGTGTCTTCTTGTATTAAATCACATTTCATATGTAAATCATATTTCGTATGTTTATTGGACATGCACTTCAATGAAGCAATTAACTTCCGTGAGCCGAATGCCTTCTACTTACTATATTTGGTGGTGGTTTCAGTCACCCTCTTTAAGCTTTTGCCCATCTTCAACTTATCCAAAATTGATTCTGTTGAGATTGTGATACACTGGGTGGACATTATAATATAAAACTGTCCAATAGAAAACATGACTTCGCAAGGAAACTTGTTTATTTGTCGTTGCTTGTGAATAACCGTCCGTAGCATCCATAACGAGTTCAAATGCTGCGGCCATAAGCCGTTTCGCAAAATTAAAATTACATCCGTCGCCATTCATCCCCAATCCAATATGTTGGCATCCTTGGGGTCACAACTGGATTCCCAAATCTTAGATAGCTACCAAAAATCCCTGTTTTTTCAAAAACACATCTTTCCGAACACTACGTCGGTCCCTTAGCCTGCACCGTCTTCCGATATGCGCTTCTCCTGAAACTTCCTGCTCCGGTTCACATCGTCAGAGCTGAATCCTTATACTAATTTTCTTAGTTTTCTAGTTAACATTTTGGTTTGATCTAACATTTCACCAGTTAATTTAATAAACCAATTTCAACAACATTTATAATTAAATAAATATACCATATATATACTATATATACTCTTGTGGACAATTTTCCTATTTAGCATAAATTCGGATTTTTAAATAATTAATTATAGCACTTATAATTAATATGCTTATGCTACAGTTGAATGCTATATCATTCAACGTACGTCCACTCGTCCTTTCCCCTAACATCATCGGATCTGTTACTGCATCCAGGAGGAAAAGAGTACCGGACTATCTGTTATCATTGCCATATAGGGCATCAGTTTTACTTCGTTTAATTTTTTCGTGCTCTTATTTAACATGTGAGTTATCACTCATTCCAATTTTCAGCAAATTCATTTGCCCCTCCGACAAAAACAAGATTATATAAGATAAACCGGTTTATGCGAAAACTTTGTCCATTGCATGACTATATTTTTCATCGCATTCACTCATTTTATTGGCTTTAAATTTAAGTATAACCTGGTATGTATATATCCATTAACGATTGTATTTTCCACCCTGTAATTAGCTCGTATATGGCTACATACTCGTACTCGTACTTTAAATTACTTAGAATTAATTGCTAACGTTATTTTCCCAATTAACCTATACATTTTTTTTTATATCTCAACATACCTTTCTTCAATTTTCCATACGCTAAGTTACTAACCAATAAACAGTAAAAACCTATGTATATTTACATATAGACTGCTGCAATATCTGCAAATTGCCAATTCCTAATCATACACACTTACTTATATATCCATACCCATTCCTATTAACAAAATTACTTACTTGCTTAAATATACCTCCGTACATTCATTCTGTACATTACACAGCTACATACATATATTCTTACTTAACCAACGGTGCCGGCGCTATTGCTTACGCATCGCATCGCATTTCATTTCATTAACTGCCGTATGTATGTGTGTATATATTCTACGTTTAGTTTAATTTACTTACCCACGACTGTCTTATAATTTTATTTTTTAAATTGTGTCCAATGAACCCGTTTCTTATTATTTAATATACTTTCCTGTATTGTGCTTCGTTCGGCTTTAGTGCTTAACAAGCATATTTTTCTTACGTCAATTATACTCGCCCGAGTTTAATTGGCACATTTCTGTTGGCCTTGACTTTGAACGTCAGAATTGTGCTATCTGATATACTTAAGCGGTGTCAGTTTGTTTACGTTGTTATATCGTGTTTACACTTGTAAAACACTGCCAACACATGTCCCTAATTGTGTGGCCTCGTATGGAATAATTTCAACAAATTTTTATGTACCTTTTTATTCTTGCCCTTAATCGTTACGACTGTTGTAACTGGGCTGCGGATTTCTGCTACTGAATACGGACCTATCCAAACAGGTGAGAATTTGTTTTTCCTAGCCTGATTCTTTTTGAGTACTTGATCACCCACGTGAAAAACTACTGGGTTTACTACTTTGTTGTAGGCTTCCCTGGCTACTCGGTTAGCACAATCTTGGTTTTCTCTAACCAATTCGTGCGCTCGCTGTAGCTGATACTTTTGCACTTTATTCGGGTCATCAGCATTGTATACTGGCGCACATTTGCGCTTCAGGTTTGCTGGCATGTTAAAATCAAACCCGTAAAGTGTTCTAAACGGAGATTGCTTCGTTGATACATGCACAGTATTGTTGTGTACATGCATTGCAGTGGTCAACCATTGATCACAATTCGAGCCGTCTTTTCCTTGGCAAAGCTGCGCAAGTACTCGGCCAGAGGTCGATGACTACGCTCCAATGATCCATTCGTCTGTGGATGATATGGTGTTATGTGCAACTTCTTGATTCCCAGCATTTTACAAGTTTCTGAGAATAATTTCGATACAAAATTGGAATCATTGTCGGTTATCAAAACCTTAGGCATGTTGTATCGTGCTATAATTTCATGAAAGAATGCTTTGGCTACCGTACTTGCTCCAGCATCGGGTATAGCCACGCACGCCATATACTTTGAGAAATCATCTTGGAACGTCAATATGTACTTGTTTCCTGAAACTGTCTCAGTTAGAATACCTACAATATCCATATGAACTTTATCAAATGGTTGTTTTAGTGTGTCAGTTAACACCATTGGCATCTTTGTCAGCCTTGAACTTTTGTTGGCCTGACATTTTAGACAACTCTTTACATACTTTGTTATGTCTCTGAGCATACCTTTCCATCCGTATACTCGTCTAATTCTGTAATGGGTTTTCCAGAATCCCTGGTGTCCACCCAGGGGTAAATCATGAAAACCGTTTAACACAGCCTGGAAATCTTTTTTATCCTCCAGCCATTCCACACTACTGGTTGTTTGTTCATTGGCATCGAAACCAGCTTTACTAACATCTCTTGTCGCATCAATTTTATCTTCTTGCATTCTCTCGGTCTTCTCCTTATCTGACCTTGCTTTGGCCCTCGTTTGCACTACTGATACCTTCTGTGCCTGCGGTACTCCGCTGAGAGCGTCCGCATTCAGATTCCTTTTCTCAGGTTTGTATATGATTTCAAAATCATACTCAGACAATTTGTGTCTGAACCCGGCTAGCCTAGACGTTTGGTCTTTCAAATTGGCTATGCCTCTCAACGGCTGGTGATCCGTATATATTTTAAATGGGCGTCCTAGCAGATATGCCCTAAAATTCTTCGTAGACCACACTGTGGCTAGGAATTCCTTCTCTATTGTGGAATATCTCTTCTCCGTATCGCTAAGCGCCCTGCTTGCGAATGCTATTGGTCGGTCATTACCGACTTCTCCTTGTGACAATACTGCCCCTAATGCTTCATTGCTAGCATCAGTGGTCAACAAAAAAGTTTGCTCAAAGTCTGGGTATGCCAAAATCGGCGGCGAGCTAATTATTTCCTTTAGCCTCTCGAATGCTTGTTGACAGCTCTCTGTCCATTCGAACTTTGCTTCTTTTCGTAGCAACTTATTCACTGGCAACGCAATTCCGGCTAGTCCTTCCACGAACTTTCTATAAGAGTTCACTAGTCCTAGGAATGCTTGCACTTCCTTTCTATTTCTCGGAATCGCAAAATTTTTAACGCATTCCATTTTGTGCGGGTCAGGTAGTGCTCCCGCCTCTGAGCAACGTTGGCCTAAATAAACCACCTCTCTTCACAAAAATTGACACTTCTCCGTGTTCAATTTCAAATTGTGTTCTCGTAATTTCTGGGGCACCTTGCACAAGCGTTGCGAATGCTGCTGGAAGTTCTTCCCATAGATTACAATATCATCCAGATTCTCAAAACAATCTAACCCTTGTAAGCCTGTTAGCAAATGGTTCATTAGCCGTTGGAAGGTAGCCGGTGCTCCTGTTAATCCAAACGGCATTCTATTAAACTCATAATACCCTAAACCGGTGTTGAACGCGGTTTCTGCTGCGGGTATCCACCAGAACTTGGTGGTAGCCACTTGCTTAATCAAGTGTAGAAAAATATCTACTGTGTCCTAATTGGTCCAGGATTTCTTCTATCACACCTACTTGTTAGTGGCTTCGTTCAATTTCCTAAAATCGACGACCATTCTCCACTTCTTTTGTCCTTGACCACCTCCCTTCTTTGGTACCAAAATTATTGGTGAGTTCCAAGGCGAGATACTCGGTGAAATTATGTTATCTTTTAACATTCCTTCCACATGCCTATCTACCTCATCTTTGTGAGCTTGTGGCAATCTGTATTGCTTCTGGTTTATTGGTGGTTGATCCACTCTAGTAGGTATTTCATGCTCTACCTCTGGTGTATATGTGAACAGGTCTCCTTCCAGCAAAAATATGTCATGGAATGACGTACAAATGGCTTCTATTGATGCCTTCTCTTCTGAATTTACGCTTGGGTCTAACTTCAGTGATTCTAGCACCCTCTCCATCCTTTTTCTTATATCTACTTGCTTAATTTGATTAACCGATCTATAATTCGGTTCTTTAAAGTTATCATAGCTAGTGAACTTAGGCCTAAAATCCTTATCCATATAGTAGTCCTCTTCTGATGCATTCAGTACGCAAGCGTCAACGTGCGTTATGGTCTCTCTCTTATATACGCCCTCCGCTAACTGCTGCTTCTGCAAAACTACAGTCCTAAGTTTCGTGTTTACATGCATGGTAACTACTCTGGTCAATCTTCCGTTTACTACCTCCATTCCACACTTCTTAACCCTATTCACAGTTCCTTCCTGCCATGACATTAATGGAAGAGTAAGGATTGTATTCTTATAATTTTCATAGAATGAAAAAATGTTTCTCGAGCGCATCCAGTATGGTCCGGCCCCAAAGATTATCGCGGCCAATTATCCCATCAGCCGGGATTCCTTTCCTATCCACTTCCACTGCGTGCACTCTAAAACTCATGCCTTCAACTTCACTGTGTCCTATTCTGAGCGACCCCAATGTCCTGATGCACCCTCCAAACGCTCCGTTAAGCATTCTTACGTCCATTTGATTAATGTCTAGCCCCTTCCGTAAAACACTAGATTTTACGAGGCTAGTGTCCGCCCCTGAATCTACTAATAGCACTAGCTTTCCACTCGCTGTTTCCTCGCAGGGTATCTCGATGAAGGCATCACCTATCCTGTTCATAACGAAGCAATGTCCTTTTGTTCCCAATATGGACGCGTATCCACTTCCTAACTCCTCGTGATATTGGAGAGCCTCTTGCTCCTCCTTCTCCTGGACTGTAGTTCCTACATTACTAGTCCCACGTACTTCCGGCCTAATTATTACTCTCTTTCTTTTGGCTTTCCAGTCTACTGGCCTCGACTGGGCCGCTGGAAGTTAGCCTGGTTCTTTTGTTGGGATTGTCTTTCCCTGCATTCCACTGCCCGATGCCCCATTCGTGCACATGCGAAGCATCTCAACCCCTGTATGTTATTGCCTAACCTTGGTTTACTTCTGGGATTCCAATTTGGTCGCTGCTGACCACTCCCAGTTTTGAAAGGATTTCTTCCTTGGTTAATTCCCTCCGTTGAATTAACTCGGGGTCTACTGAAGTTACCCCTGCTGTCCCTCAAGGGTGGATCCGGGCGCCTCGTAGCTGGCTGCCTTCTACCGTGATCCCATTTAGTGTCTCCTTGGCACTGTATACTTGCCTCATGACCATATGTTTGGCATTCCATACAGTAGGGCGCGTTTCTCCGTGTAACGCAATTATCCCTTGTATGCCCTGGCTTATCACAGAATGAGCAATTGGGTTTCCTTGGCTGGAACCACTGAACCAGGAATTATTGGTCTCTTTGTTGCGGAAATTGGCCCATCAATCTACCGACTACACTTGTGTTTCGCTGATGCACTGGTCCTACCTCTGCAGGAGCATCAGTCCAGCAGATTCCTCCTGTTGTCGTTCGCTGTTGTATTGCTGCTTCAGCGGAAGAGACCGCTTCCACTAGCTCTGCCATGCTTCTCTGCGTGAGAATAAGAGTATAATTAGCTAAGTCCCAATTTATCAGGCCTGCCTTGAACACAGAAATCATAGCCCGTTCTACTTGAGCCTTGTATGCTGCAACGTTTCCTGGAAACTGCCTGTTGGCTTCCATCTCAGCAGCGTTCCCCAGAGACTGGAGCCTTCATCCCAAGGCGCTCAATTCCTCCCCAGGTTTCTGAGTTGATTCCTGAATTTCCCGAACGAGACAGTCGTACGACTTTTTTTTTTAAATATGTCCGATCCCAAAAGTGCATATAATTCTGCCAGGGTGCTTACTGAGCTATGCACCAGTAAATCGAACGCATCACCTGTGGTTCTTTGTCTAATACACTTTATTAAGTGTTCCCCGTCCACTTCCGGAAGACTCACAACCTTCTTTGAAGCGCTGTATCTCAGTTCTCAGATCATACAAGTCGACTTCTGAGAACATGGGCACCAACTTCTCTACTGCATGAGCAACTTCCAGAATGCCCATTTTACTCCTTTGTGATTTCTCAATTGCTGGTAAGACCTTAGCTTTATTAATCTCTTGGGGGTTTCTAAATTCTCTTCTCCCGGATCTGAGAGGTCCTGGACCAGTGTCGGATTCAAACTTATTAGTCTTCGACCGATTGCTCGTACGGACAAAATACTGTCCACTGTATCGAGACTTTGCTGCACTGTTATTGCTTCTGGCTCTTTGGGCGGATATCCCTGATTTTTATTATTTATCGGAGTTCCCGGAGCAAATGGCTCGACACCGAATTCAGATTGCTTTTCTTTACTAACAACTACTCTTGGCTTTACCATGCGGTTTATCCCTTCTGGTGTTAGTTACTCCGGCCAGCGCACTTCCGGTGGCAATGTCAATACTGTCTGTGTAAAGCCAGCCGATGCTGATTTTGATCTATTCCTATTCAGTGAGCCCCTATTGGTCGCCCGTCGTCTTTTTAATTCTGCACACTCCTTTTCCAACAGCGCTGCTGCTTCCTCTGTTTCCGTCAATCTCTGAGAAAGTTCCTTTACCTTATTCTCAAGATACTCCTTTTGTGCTCTTAAATCTTCTGTTTTCTTATGAAACTTGAACAACTTTTCTTCTGTCCTTTTTTGGATTGCCGTTAAGGCTTGATCCGCTACTTCTAATGGTGACACAGCTGCTCTGGCGTTCGCTTGTTTCCACAATTAATGAGCTTCTCCCCTGCTCGTACTTGCTTCGAACTGCTCGAATACCCTCTCGGTGAAAAGACTCACCTCCGTTCTTACAGCTCTTAGCTCGTCCTGTGCATCTTCTTTACTCTTTAACGGAGACCCACTCGGTGCCTCAATCATTGCCAATTCCGTCTCGAATACTTTAAGCCACGCTGACACTAAATTTTCCACATATCCATGAAAACCCGTCGCAAAGTACTCGTCGTCCCTACAGACCTCCTTGTGCGGCAGAAATGTTGCGTGGTTGCTGTTAAATTCTTCCACCAAGCCTCGCAACTCTGTGATGTGTCTGTGAGAGTACTTCACGTTTTTGACATCCTTCCGGTCCTTCCTGCAGTTTGAAATCAACCTCTGGACCTCTTTACCCACCACTTCCTGCGATTTCAGCAACTCCTTCACTTCGTTTGATATACCCATTGATTATGCCTAATCCAATAAATATCCCGTTGAACAACCCAATCTCAAGGAAAAATCTCCATCCGTCTGTTCATCCCAAATGCTAGAACAGATGGTGTATCCCAATTACAAATAAAATCAATAAATTGTTAACTTATTCCAATATTTTATTCCATATTAATGATAAATACAAATTTGTTAAAAAACATTCCACCGTAACTTCTATCTTTATATATTCTCTATTTACTTATCTTGCATCACAAATTCCATATCCGCTGTCTACCGGCGTCCATTAAGTCATTCCATCAATGCAAATTGGGCCTTGACTTCCTCATAGATACTCCTTGATTTCCTCTCACCATCTTTAATACTCCCAAAAATCCATAGAAAAGGCTATATGTTAGAAAACACCGAAATTGGATTTACAGGCAAAAGGGTATTGATTCAATCCCGGAAATTTGAATCCATATTCAAAAATGAACCCGTTCTTTTCAACATTGATACAAAAATCGTAGTTTCCGAACTACAAAAACTTTGATGCAACAACACGTGTTGTCTGCACCTCTTAAAATATTTTTGCCTAATACCCTAAGCTTATAATGTCAAATATTCAGATTAATTTGAAAACAATATAAATTAAAACAATTTAAAAAACAATATAAATGTCCCTATCGGCAAACACACACGAATCCCCTACCAAAAAAATCCTCACAGCTAAGACGACATACATAGAGCGTCCGATCATACTGACGGTTTATGGTTGCCCATACAAAGCTGCGTGCAACAGCGCAAACGCGCCTATAGCTTGCGACATCTTTGACCAACGCTACGGCGCCTTCAGGGTCGCAGAAGTATCTACTTAAATTACGCTACTATAAACTCTACTCACCATTATCTTATTCGATGACATCTTCTTCTTAGGGTCCTTCGAATTTGTTGCAGGATGCTTCCATGCTTCAGGGTTCCTTGCCCTGGGATTCTTCGTGTAGTTCCTTAAGACCGGGTGCGCCGAAATGCTGGGGACCGTATTTGTTGTTCTCGGGAGAGTCCTTTCGCTGCTTGTCCTAGGCGCGCGAGTTACGCCAGCAGTTTCTGCGAACCCTAAATCTAACACCAAACGTCAGCTGAGATATCATTCTTATCAAGTATGAATCTCACAAATGAGCACCAAAGCCGTTTATGCATTTTATATTTCCACGATTTTTAATAGATACTGATGTAGCTTGCATCCATTGCATCGAATGCGATTGCATAAGATGATGCTTAAGCCGATTTCTGATTAGAATAGCCGTACCGCCATGTGCCTTACCATCAGGATGATTTGTGTTATAAAATTTGAAGCCTGGGAGATGAAAGTTGTATTTGTTTGTGAGATGTGTTTCAGACAAAAGCATAACATCAATTTCGTGGTCATGTAGAAACTTATTAAGGGCTAGTTTATGCTGGTTAACACCGTTTGCGTTCCATAAACATATTTTTAACAAACTCATTTTTTATTTACAAGAGTTTGGATCATCTGATTTTGAGCTTTAATTAAATCTTGTAGCATATTTTGCACTGTAGACATGAATTGAGTCATACACGAAGTAAGATTTAGGATCATGCCTTCTACTCCACTATTAGATGCATTGGTATTGTTAACTTGCCGTACGTTACCCTGCAGAACACTTGCGTAGGTTGCTTGACCAGAATTAGGTTTTTGCATAATAGGGTCACCTATCTGAGGATTTGAGGTGGCAGGCTGGATATAAATAGGATTTGGAGATAAGTTACGTTTTAATTGTATACTCTGCGACAGTTTTGATTTTAGATCTTTATATACCGGGCAACCTCTGTAATTTGCTGTCTGGCTACCACCACAGTTACTACATTTTTTTGCGGATGTGTCAGCTTTAGCTAAGGTGCAAGTACTTGTAGGGTGGAGATCACCGCAAACTACACAAACACTGCGCAGAGTGCAGTACGATATAGAGTGGACGAATTCTTGACAATTCATACATTGTATTGGGCCGTTACGTTTGTGCGGCTCTTCAACCGTAATTCTGCGGTGTAAAAGATATATTAGGTTATATATTGGGTGCGTCTCGTTCTTTTTAAGCTGGGTTGAGTTGGGGAGCAGTTCAACTTTAAATATAGGTGGAACCTTATTTCTATTCACAATAATTATCACAACCTTAACGGGGAACCCTTGCTCTTCAAGAGCCTCTTTAATATCGCCAGAATCTACTGTGGCTTCGATTCCTTTTAAAACAATAACAAGGCCCTTTGAGCTCTTTAGCTGATAGGAATAATAATTTTTCCTGTTCCCCGTTAAAAAATTTATAATATCACGATAGTGCTTTTCACTATATGCCTGTATCTTACTATATGCCTCAATACTACCTTTCCTAAGAGGCACAATGTGAAAATTATTTGTGCCTATAATATTTGAGATGTTCAATACTAATTGATTAGAACTACGCTCGCGCAGGTAAATTGGTGGCGGTCTGGTGTTACTGACTACAGGTTCACCTTTCGATTTATTAGTAGAATTCTCTACACTAAGAAGTGCAAATCTGTTATTCTCCAGATTAGCACCTGAGTTTGTTGTGTTTGCCCTTTTGGCGAAGCCCATGACCTTTTGTGGACTTATCTTTCTTTTAATATTAATGTTTATGTAGTGGTCAATACCAGTCTGCACTACCGCCACTTTTTTATTTTCTTTACCTCACCGTTTATTACCGCCTGCAGAGGCATTGTTGCTGTATTCCTTACTGCTGCTGAGTTTGGTGACGGCGCTATGCTGGGCTGCCTTGCCTTCGTTGTTGTTTCAACGAAAGTCATCGCGCTCTTTCCTGTAGCGACAATTGCTGGGATCGGCTTTTCTGTTGAGGTCGCTGCTGTTGCCGACGCTGCTACTGACACAGATGATGACTCTGCTAGTGGCATTGTTGTTGCCGATAATATGCCGTATTGTATTGTTGTAGTGTTATTGCTTGGTGCAACGGGTATATGCACCGAGTACCGACGCTCTCTATGAGGAGAGTGAGCGACACTCATAGTTTTATGTATATGTTTATGTTTATATATTTAGTGTTTACTTTTTGAATTATATTTCATATATTAATTTAATTTATTAAACGAACTGTTAAATTTCTCGAGATTATTTTATTTAATTGATAATATTAATACAACAAAATAAATTACAAAAAATTACAAAATTTTTTAATAAACAATTCGACGCAATATTAGGCCAAAATCTACTGAGACCTGTTGTGGATATGAGAGAGGAAGTGCTGTTAATCAATAACAACAAAATAAAATTTATAAGTGCTTGCCCATTTCAATTTGAAGAAATACATCAATTAGATTCTAACAGCTTTGGAGACGAAGATATGTCACAACTTACCAAATCTTTGAATTCTGAAGAATCAAGGCATTTGAAGAAGTTAATAAACTCTTATAATGACCTATTTTATAAAGACGGTGACTATCTAACAAACACTACTGGAATCGAACACGAAATTAACACGAAAAATGAGTAGCCAATATATTCAAAAATATATAGGTACCCGCAAATCCACGAGCAAGAGATATCTACTCAAATTGCAGATATGCTCCAAGAAGGTATTATAAAGGAAACCTTATAATAGTCCCCCATGGATTGTACCTAAGAAGACTGACTACGCTGAAAAGAAAAAATGGCGCATAGTGATCGACTATAGGAAACTGAACGAAATAACAAAAGATGACAAGTTTCCTATTCCCAACATTGACCACATTTTAGATAAATTAGGCAGGGCTCAGTATTTCACATCCCTTGACTTGGCAAAAGGCTTCCACCAAATTTTAGTGAAAGAGGAGGACAGGAAGAAAACTGCTTTTTCCACGCCTTTAGGACATTATGAGTACGTACGAATGCCGTTTGGTCTGAAAAATGCCCCATCAACTTTTCAACACCTTATGAATTCGGTATTACAGGAATTCATAAACAAGATCTGCGTAGTATATATGGACGACATATTGGTGTTTAGCACAACCATAGGCGAACATGTAAGTAGTATTAGGAAAATATTTGAGAAATTACGTTCGCATAACCTAAAAATTCAATTTGATAAATGCAAATTCTTTTCAAAAGAGACCGAATATTTGGCACACGTTCTGACACCCGAAGGCGTCAAACCTAATCCAAGGAAAATCGAAACTATTTTAAACCTTAGATTGCCTCGAACAACAAAACAAATAAAATCATTTTTGGGAATAACTGGCTACTATCGCAAATTCATACGAGATTATTCCAAAATAGCTCAACCAATGACTCAATACCTCAAGAAAAACAGCAAAATAAACATAAACGACTCGAACAATTTAAATGCCTTTGAAAAACTAAAACTAATATTGACGGAAGCACCCATATTAAAATATCCTGACTTTAACAAAAAATTTAAAGTAGTTACCGATGCTAGCATGTTCGCTATAGGAGCTGTTCTTCAACAGAATAATCACCCTATTTGCTACGCTAGCAGAACATTAAACGATCATGAACGAAACTACTCAACCACAGAAAAGGAATTACTAGCAATCGTGTGGGCTTCCAATTACTCCAGACCATACATTTATGGAGTAAATTTTGAACTGGCAACAGACCACCAACCCTTAAAATGGTTACATGCTAAAACAAAAGGCAAAGACATTAATCCTCGATTGCAAAGATGGCTTTTAAAACTAGGAGAATACAATATAAACATGGATTACATCAAAGGAGGCGATAATAAAGTAGCAGATTTTTTAAGCCGAGTTAATGCAGACACAAATGAAATCAACACAATAGAAGTTCACAGTCAAGAACCTGGTATTGAACATCCAGATACACAATACCCTAACAACCATATACCAATATTAGATACTGTAGTGAATAGATTTAAAACACAAATCATACTTAGAAATGACAAAACACAGGACTTTAGTATCAAACATGGCAATAAGAAAATTTTTTTATGCGCAGCTGACCTACAACGTAACATATCTCATATTTTAAAGCACCACACAGGAAATGGAAAAATGGCCTCAAAAAATATATATATTACCCTAACCTAAAAAATAGGATTCAGAAATACATAAACAATTGCGATACTTGCAACCGCGTAAAATATGATAGAAATCCTATCAAGGAAAATTTTAAAATGACAGAGACTCCAACAGACATTAACCAAATAATACATATGGACGTATACACAAACTCAAAAGCTAATCTTTTGACATTTATCGATAGATTTTCTAAGTTCGCCACCGCATATTTCCTTGAAGATAGAAATCACAGAACGATTATTGAAAAACTAAGAGATCTCAGATCACAAAAGGATCATTTTAAGAAACTAATCACAGATAATGAATTTAAAAGTATCAACCTAAAAGACTACTTACGAAACGAGAACATAGAACTTCATTTAGTAAAAGCAAACAACCACACAGGAAACTCTGATATCGAACGGCTACACAATACATTAGCAGAGAGAATAAGAATTCTAAATATCGAAAACAAGCAACTTAGCATAAAAGAGAAAATGTGTAGGGCAATAGAATGGTATAAAAATAGTTACCACTCAACAATAAAGGAAAAACCAATTAATGTACAACAAGGGAAGTGTGACAAAAGTCAGATTTATACAAATTCCATTAAAGAAAAAACTAGGTACATAATTAAACACAACACAAACAGAGAACACTATTCAGAAAATAGATCAGAAGGCTACATCAAAAATTATAAAAGTGTGAGGCATAAGGAAGAACCAAAATATACTAAGAAAGCACTAGGAAATATACATACATCCAATATTAGAAGAAACTAAATTTGCAGGTAAAATGGATGTTAATATTATTCCTGATACTGTGGACACCGAACGTAAGCCACACCCATCTGCTAATGGAGAAGATAGAAACCAACCTGGGCTACACCGAACTAACAATAGACAACGTCGCTCTCGTTAAAAACTACGATACAATACTACACTTTATAAATCCATACGAAATCTTAGATATAGTCGACAACTTACAAAATAATATAAGAAAATCAAACCTACAAGAAAAATTGATTGCTTTAGAAATACAATTAAATAACACCCGAAACAAAATTTATACATTAATTCCACACAGAGAAAAACGTGGACTATTTAATTTCATGGGTACTGCACAAAAATGGCTTTATGGAACAATGAATGATGAAGACAGACAAGAAATAGAAGGACACCTTAACGTAATTGATACAAACAATCACAATGCTATACAAAATCTTAACAGTCAGATAAAAATTAACCAAAACTTCAACGAAACCTTCTCCATATTGAAAAACGCAATCGATAAAGACAGAATACTAATACAGAACAAACTTAATGACATTAGTGGTCAATCAAGTACAATATACAGACAAACACTATATATAGACTTCATATTAAAGATAAGAATTTTACAAGATAACTTAGACTATATACAGGACAACATTGCATCTGCTAGACTTGGCACTATTCATAGCAATTTACTAACAAACGAGGAAATAGAGGAATACAAAATCGACCTAGATAAGTTACAAAATATAAAATTAAGCACAATTCTAGACCAAAATAATACTATTATATTTGTTATAAGAATACCAAAAGATACTGTTATTCTACAAAGAATATTACTGTACCCAATAGCAGATAACCATAATTTAGAATATATGTTTGAACCGCAAGAAATTGTCAAATATGAAAAAGAGATATACAATTATGTTGGAGACATATATATTAAAAATTTAAGAATAACTGTATAATGAAAAAGAACTGCATGCACATATTTAATAACATTTCCGAAATTATAGAATTAAATAATGGAATTATACTAGCAAAAAACCAACATTTAGCAAATTTCTCAAATGCTTGTGACGAGCGTAAATTAATTTTAAATGGAAATTATTTATTTAACTTGAACAACTGTTCAATCATCTATATATATAAAAAAATGTTGTCAAATCTGTTTGTGACGAGTGTTTGAGAGTTCGGCTGGGTAAATTGGGTTCGGCCGATACCATTTTGTAGGGTACGTTCTCTAGATGGTTTTAAAAAATGGTTGAAAATGTTTTGATTTGGTCGAGTTATATGTGTTTGAGTGAAGGGTTTTGGACCTATTGGAAATTTTTTTTTTTGCAAATTTGATTTTAATTGATATGAAAAGTAAATGTATGAATTTTATGCAGTTCAAATTGTGTACATACGCGCTATATTTGTTGGAAATAGCAATCAAAATAGCACGCAACCAATAACAAAGGGAAAAAATGGTCATACGACAAATGAACGAAATTTAATTGAATTTTCAAATAAAAAAATTTCATTTTGCTTTGAAGTTGTTGAATTGTGTATCAGTTTTAAGAGTGTAAACATACATCGATATCAAGTCAGCTGTTTATATTTTGTGAGAGTTACAGTAAATGGAAAGTGGAAAGTGATTTGACAATAGTCTGATTGGAACACATTGGAATTACAGTTCATTTGGTATCAACCTGTTGTTTGTTTACAAAAGTGGATATATTACTCGAGTGGAATCTCAACTGGTGGATGGAGTTTGTTACATTTTGAGAATTTTATTGGATTTTTGGATGTTTAATCACAACAATTGCTGCTTGATTTTTGCTATTAATAGGTGTGAACATTTTAAGCATTCAAATTGGATTTTTGGCCGTTTAGGCACAACAATAGTTGCTGCGGTACGTGTGTGTGAATGTATGTAGGAAATTTATCAACGTTTTGATTTCGAGTGAATTTAAAATTTCAATTGATTTAAGAGTGTGTTGTATTTTATTTTAGCAATTTATTACATTTTTGGCATTTGCCATTCTGAGCATTTTATTGGATTTTTTGTGTGTGAATCACAACGTTTGCTGTGTTCAGAGCTGTATATATTTTTAAAATTGGTAATTCTTTGATTCAATCATGTCCTATAACAAACGATTAGTTGTGGAAAAAATTAATGAAAAGTTAATTTTTTAGTTTGGATTTGTTTAGATATATTACAATTTAATCTGTGAACTATTGAAATGACCCGTCGTCGTAGCCAACTTGGGCGTCGTACAGCTACTGCTAGGTCATCTGTGGCGAGTAGAGCTGCGCAAAGCGATGCACAGCGTGCTAATGTAAATGCAGCTGTAAGAGCTGGAATGAGACGTTTGAGAGCATCGAGAAACCCAAGAATTGTTTTGGAACGTGCAGCATTTGCTTATGATGCTTATTTAAATTATGCGTCTCTTGATGTCGTTTCAATTGGAACAATGTCTGTTGTGTGTGTTTATTGCAAGGCTTTCAAATTTAAACATGAAAATCCTGGATTATGTTGTGCAAGTGGCCAAGTGAAATTACCTCAATTGAATCCACCACCAGAGCCTTTGCGTTCAATGATTATTGGCACTTCTCCGAGTTCAAAGCATTTTTAACAAACATACAAACGTACAATTCGTGTTTTCAAATGACGTCGTTTGGTGCCACTAAAATTATTAGAGATAATTTCATGCCGACATTTAAGGTAATTACGGTGAATGACATATATCATGTTTGTTTTGATAATAACAATATGTACGGTTGCAAAAATGTTGGTATTCAACAGATTCAAGGCCAAGTTTACCATCGACTTGGTTCTTTGTTACCACTCCCAGATCAAAGCTATCAATTTTTACAAATATACTTTGTGGGTAACTCGACTGTTGAAACCAATCGTCGTTGTGACATTTCATCAATTTTGAGGAATGATGTTGTTGAACAGTTGCAGAATATGTTGCATGATGAAAATGAGTTAGTTCGATTATTTCAAACAGCATTAGATCAAATGCCATCTGACGAGTATGCAATTGTTATTCGTGCTGATAAAACGCCACCTGGTGAACATGCTAGAAGGTTTAATGCACCAACGATGGATGAAGTGGCTATTGTAATTATTGGAGATGAATTTAAATCGAGAGATATTGTATTACGTCGTCGCAATATGCAGCTTCAACGAGTATCAGAAACTCATCGGTGTTATGACGGTTTGCAGTATCCGTTGTTATTTAGCCGCGGAGAAGATGGTTATCATTTCAATATTAAGATGATAAATCCCTCTTCCGGTTAGTGTGTTCGATTTTTTTTTAATTATTTGTGAAAACTTCTAACTGAATTTAATTTGATTTTAGGTGTTGAAACGAGAAAAAAAGTAAGCGCAATGAATTTTTATTCATATCGTTTCATGGTTCGGCAGGGTGAAGTGAATTATTTGTTATATTGCCGTCGACTTCTTCACCAATTTGTCGTTGACATGTATGCAAAAATCGAGACTGAGAGATTGAATTTCATTAGATTTAATCAGAGGAAATTGCGCTCAGAGGAGTACATTCACTTGCGGGATGCTATAAACAATGATGGAAACGTTGATAATCTTGGCAAAATGATCATATTACCATCGTCATATCAAGGTAGCCCGAGACACATCCACGAATATGCGCAAGACGCAATGAGTTACGTTCGTCATTATGGTCGTCCCGATCTTTTCATCACGTTTACCTGTAACCCTCAATGGGATGAGTTGAAAGACCTTCTTTTTGATGGGCAAAAAACAATGGATCGGCATGATATTACTGCCCGTGTATTCAATCAAAAGTTGAAGGCATTGATGAATTTAATTGTGAAAAGTCGGGTGTTTGGTGAGGTGAAATGTTGGATGTATTCCATTGAATGGCAAAAGCGTGGTTTGCCTCACGCTCATTTTTTGACTTGGCTGGTCAATAAGATCACTCCGGACGAGGTGGATCATGTTATTTCAGCCGAAATACCAGATTGTGCGAGTGATCCGGAATTATATGCAGTTGCTACTCAAAACATGATTCATGGACCATGTGGAGAATACAACGTTAATTCACCATGTATGGCTGAAGGCAAATGTACGAAGCGATATCCAAGAGCTTTGGTATCGGATACAGTAACTGGTGAAGATGGTTATCCTTTGTATCGTCGTAGATCCACTGAGGATCATGGTAGATCTTTGATTAAAGTACGGAATCAAGACGTTGAAGTTGATAACAGATGGATTGTGCCATATTCACCACTGTTGTCGAAAGTTTTCAAAGCACATATAAACGTCGAGTATTGCAATTCTGCTAAGTCAATTAAGTACATTTGCAAATATGTCAACAAAGGAAGCGATATGGCAGTTTTCGGAGTGTCAGATCCAAACAGAAACGACGAAGTAACTCGGTTTCAAATGGGGCGTTATATTAGCAGCAATGAAGCCATTTGGCGTATATTTGCATTTCATATTCATGAGAGGTATCCAACAGTCGTTCACCTTGTGGTACACTTAGAAAATGGCCAACGTGTTTATTTTACAGCTGCAAATGCTGCTGAAAGAGCTGCATCACCTACAGATACAACATTGACAGCTTTTTTCAAGTTGTGTGCAGTTGATGATTTTGCCAAAACGTTGTTGTATGCTGAGGTTCCAACATATTTTACTTGGAATGCAACGAAGAAAGAATTTCAACGACGAAAACAAGGAAATCGTGTGGCAGGTCATATGAATTTGTATTCGAGTGATGCTTTGGGACGAATATACACTGTTCATCCGAATAATGCTGAGTGCTTTTATTTGCGTTTGTTGTTAGTTAATGTTCGTGGGCCAACATCGTTTGGTGATTTGAGAACTGTCGATAGTGAATTATGTGTGACGTACAGAGAAGCATGTCAGAAATTGAATTTGTTGGAAAATGATGCACATTGGGATCACACTTTAGCTGATGCATCTGTTGTTGCTCATCCGCATCAAATTCGGAATTTATTTGCAATAATTTTGTCTACGTGTTTTCCATCAAATCCGTTGGAGTTATGGACAAAGTATCAAGATTTTTTGTCGGAAGATATTTTGAATCGAATGCGCCGAATTAATCATAATCCAGTGATGGATTTTACTCCAGAAATTTACAATGAAGCATTACTTATGATTGAGGATTTATGTTTGGCAATTGGAAGTAAGGCTTTAGTTCAATTGGGAATGCCATCACCTAATCGTCCAATGCATGCTTTATTCGAGCAGGAGTTACAACGTGAGTTGCAGTACGATTGTGTTTTGTTGAATGCATACGTTGTAGATAATCGTCCGAAATTAAATTTGGAACAAAAAGTGGCGTATGATTCGATTATGCAAGTTGTCAATAGCGGAGTCGGTGGATTTTATTTTTTGGATGCACCTGGTGGTACCGGAAAAACATTTTTGATTTCTTTGATTTTGGCAACCATACGTTCTGAGAATAAAATTGCATTGGCATTGGCTTCTTCTGGCATAGCTGCAACTTTGTTGGACGGTGGACGGACAGCACATTCTGCTTTGAAATTGCCTTTGAATATTCAAGTTATTGAACATCCGACGTGTAATATATCGAAAACATCTGGAACAGCTAAACTTTTGCAGGCATGTGATATTGTTGTATGGGATGAGTGCACTATGGCGCATTAGAAATCAGTTGAAAGAATCATGAAAAATGTTCGAGATAATTCAGGCTTATTTGGAGGTGCATTAATTTTATTGTCAGGCGATTTCAGACAAACATTGCCCGTCATTCCTAGATCGACAGTTGCCGATGAAATTAACGCTTGATTGAAATCTTCACATTTATGGAGATTTGTTAAAACGTTGAATCTTACTACCAACGTTCGTGTTAAGTTGCAGAACGATCCAATGAACAAGATATTGCGAATTATCTAACAGAATTTTTGAATTCGTTAGATTTACCAGGATCGCCTCCCCAATTGAAAGTTGGCGTCACTATCATTATGCTACCCCGTTTGTGTAACGGTACAGACTTGCTGTTAAAAGATTGATGACTTATGTAATTGAAGCTACTATTTTAACTGGGAAATTCAAAGGCGAAGATGTATTCATTCCACGCATCCCAATCGTTCCATCTGACACACCATTTGAATTTAAACGACTTCAGTTTCCTATTTGCCTTGCTTTTGCGGTTACTATGAATAAGGCGCAAGGCCAATCGTTAGGAATTTGTGGAGCTAATTTAGAGTATCCAGTTTTCTTACATGGACAACTGTATGTTGCCTGTTCGCGTGTTGGCAAACCATCGGTTTTGTATATTTACACCGAAAGTGGAAAAACAAAAAATGTTGTGTACCACAGACCTTTACAATAAAAATTATTTAACACTGATTAAAATGAACTATGAATTGATTTTATATTTTCCTATTTTGTTTCGCACTACGAAGTGTGCAGGGGGTTCGCTAGTTATAAATAATAATAAAACACAAAATGCAGAGAGACAGTTTAAACAAAGTTTCACGATACCAAATTATTTGGAAAGCTTTAAAGATTCAAATAAAAAGATAACATTTGACAACTTAATTCTAGAAAAAATTCAAAATCTGAAAGAAATCAGTGAAATTAAATATTCCAAGCACGAAAAATATGCATTTGGAAGCACTTTAGTAATAATTATAATTGTCATTATAATATTTATTGTAACGTTGGCCTGTAAGCACAAAAACCTGCAAGTAAAGATAAAAAATATGATGCCTCAGGAGTGTCCGCAAACTAAGGGGGGAGGAGTTACGCCAGCAGTTTCTGCGAACCCTAAATCTAACACCAAACGTCAGCTGAGATATCATTCTTATCAAGTATGAATCTCACAAATGACCACCAAAGCCGTTTATGCATTTTATATTTCGAGACCATTCTCAAGTGCAACGACACAAACCTCCCAAAGAGCAAAGTCAGCACGATCAGTACAATGACATAAATCAGCTGAAGTGCAATGACACAAACCTTCCAAAAAGCAAAGTCAGTACGATCAGAACAATGACATAAATTAACTGAAGTGCAATGACATAAACAACCCCTAAATGCAACGTCTGCAATTCTCAGTGCATTAGCACTTGTTCAGCTACGGATTTGCACTGTGCTTATTGGTGGTTATAGACGTTTACCTCTCTTTCTACCCTCCTACATAATTTTGGAAAATACTTTTGTGCCTACAGCAGCGATAACAAATAATCGATGTTAAGTAAGTTAGTTAAGGTTTCGGCATAAGTAATTTAAAATTGTTAGTTTAGTTTGAAGATAAACTCCGTAATAAAAACAACGTTGAACCGAAGTTCTCTCCGCGCTTTATTAACGTAACTCGCGTGTTCCTGTAAACCTAAATTACTCTTTGAAATGAAACACTACATCACTTTCAGATTCAAAAATAACAAGCAGGTTTATTCTTAAAATACTAATTCTTATATACTACTAGCGAACCCCCTGCACACTTCGTAGTGCGAAACAAAATAGGAAAATATAAAATCAATTCATAGTTCATTTTAATCAGTGTTAAATAATTTTTATTGTAAAGGTCTGTGGTACACAACATTTTTTGTTTTTCCACTTTCGGTGTAAATATACAAAACCGATGGTTTGCCAACACGCGAACAGGCAACATACAGTTGTCCATGTGAGAAAACTGGATACTCTAAATTAGCTCCACAAATTCCTAACGATTGGCCTTGCGCCTTATTCATAGTAACCGCAAAAGCAAGGCAAATAGGAAACTGAAGTCGTTTAAATTCAAATGGTGTGTCAGATGGAACGATTGGGATGCGTGGAATGAATACATCTTCGCCTTTGAATTTCCCAGTTAAAATAGTAGCTTCAATTACATAAGTCATCAATCTTTTAACAGCAAGTCTGTACCGTTACACAAACGGGGTAGCATAATGATAGTGACGCCAACTTTCAATTGGGGAGGCGATCCTGGTAAATCTAACGAATTCAAAAATTCTGTTAGATAATTCGCAATATCTTGTTCATTGGATCGTTCTGCAACTTAACACGAACGTTGGTAGTAAGATTCAACGTTTTAACAAATCTCCATAAATGTGAAGATTTCAATCAAGCGTTAATTTCATCGGCAACTGTCGATCTAGGAATGACGGGCAATGTTTGTCTGAAATCGCCTGACAATAAAATTAATGCACCTCCAAATAAGCCTGAATTATCTCGAACATTTTTCATGATTCTTTCAACTGATTTCTAATGCGCCATAGTGCACTCATCCCACACAACAATATCACATGCCTGCAAAAGTTTAGCTGTTCCAGATGTTTTCGATATATTACACGTCGGATGTTCAATAACTTGAATATTCAAAGGCAATTTCAAAGCAGAATGTGCTGTCCGTCCACCGTCCAACAAAGTTGCAGCTATGCCAGAAGAAGCCAATGCCAATGCAATTTTATTCTCAGAACGTATGGTTGCCAAAATCAAAGAAATCAAAAATGTTTTTCCGGTACCACCAGGTGCATCCAAAAAATAAAATCCACCGACTCCGCTATTGACAACTTGCATAATCGAATCATACGCCACTTTTTGTTCCAAATTTAATTTCGGACGATTATCTACAACGTATGCATTCAACAAAACACAATCGTACTGCAACTCACGTTGTAACTCCTGCTCGAATAAAGCATGCATTGGACGATTAGGTGATGGCATTCCCAATTGAACTAAAGCCTTATTTCCAATTGCCAAACATAAATCCTCAATCATAAGTAATGCTTCATTGTAAATTTCTGGAGTAAAATCCATCACTGGATTATGATTAATTCGGCGCATTCGATTCAAAATATCTTCCGACAAAAAATCTTGATACTTTGTCCATAACTCCAACGGATTTGATGGAAAACACGTAGACAAAATTATTGCAAATAAATTCCGAATTTGATGCGGATGAGCAACAACAGATGCATCAGCTAAAGTGTGATCCCAATGTGCATCATTTTCCAACAAATTCAATTTCTGACATGCTTCTCTGTACGTCACACATAATTCACTATCGACAGTTCTCAAATCACCAAACGATGTTGGCCCACGAACATTAACTAACAACAAACGCAAATAAAAGCACTCAGCATTATTCGGATGAACAGTGTATATTCGTCCCAAAGCATCACTCGAATACAAATTCATATGACCTGCCACACGATTTCCTTGTTTTCGTCGTTGAAATTCTTTCTTCGTTGCATTCCAAGTAAAATATGTTGGAACCTCAGCATACAACAACGTTTTGGCAAAATCATCAACTGCACACAACTTGAAAAAAGCTGTCAATGTTGTATCTGTAGGTGATGCAGCTCTTTCAGCAGCATTTGCAGCTGTAAAATAAACACGTTGGCCATTTTCTAAGTGTACCGCAAGGTGAACGACTGTTGGATACCTCTCATGAATATGAAATGCAAATATACGCCAAATGGCTTCATTGCTGCTAATATAACGCCCCATTTGAAACCGAGTTACTTCGTCGTTTCTGTTTGGATCTGACACTCCGAAAACTGCCATATCGCTTCCTTTGTTGACATATTTGCAAATGTACTTAATTGACTTAGCAGAATTGCAATACTCGACGTTTATATGTGCTTTGAAAACTTTCGACAACAGTGGTGAATATGGCACAATCCATCTGTTATCAACTTCAACGTCTTGATTCCGTACTTTAATCAAAGATCTACCATGATCCTCAGTGGATCTACGACGATACAAAGGATAACCATCTTCACCAGTTACTGTATCCGATACCAAAGCTCTTGGATATCGCTTCGTACATTTGCCTTCAGCCATACATGGTGAATTAACGTTGTATTCTCCACATGGTCCATGAATCATGTTTTGAGTAGCAACTGCATATAATTCCGGATCACTCGCACAATCTGGTATTTCGGCTGAAATAACATGATCCACCTCGTCCGGAGTGATCTTATTGACCAGCCAAGTCAAAAAATGAGCGTGAGGCAAACCACGCTTTTGCCATTCAATGGAATACATCCAACATTTCACCTCACCAAACACCCGACTTTTCACAATTAAATTCATCAATGCCTTCAACTTTTGATTGAATACACGGGCAGTAATATCATGCCGATCCATTGTTTTTTGCCCATCAAAAAGAAGGTCTTTCAACTCATCCCATTGAGGGTTACAGGTAAACGTGATGAAAAGATCGGGACGACCATAATGACGAACGTAACTCATTGCGTCTTGCGCATATTCGTGGATGTGTCTCGGGCTACCTTGATATGACGATGGTAATATGATCATTTTGCCAAGATTATCAACGTTTCCATCATTGTTTATAGCATCCCGCAAGTGAATGTACTCCTCTGAGCGCAATTTCCTCTGATTAAATCTAATGAAATTCAATCTCTCAGTCTCGATTTTTGCATACATGTCAACGACAAATTGGTGAAGAAGTCGACGGCAATATAACAAATAATTCACTTCACCCTGCCGAACCATGAAACGATATGAATAAAAATTCATTGCGCTTACTTTTTTTCTCGTTTCAACACCTAAAATCAAATTAAATTCAGTTAGAAGTTTTCACAAATAATTAAAAAAAAATCGAACACACTAACCGGAAGAGGGATTTATCATCTTAATATTGAAATGATAACCATCTTCTCCGCGGCTAAATAACAACGGATACTGCAAACCGTCATAACACCGATGAGCTTCTGATACTCGTTGAAGCTGCATATTGCGACGACGTAATACAATATCTCTCGATTTAAATTCATCTCCAATAATTACAATAGCCACTTCATCCATCGTTGGTGCATTAAACCTTCTAGCATGTTCACCAGGTGGCGTTTTATCAGCACGAATAACAATTGCATACTCGTCAGATGGCATTTGATCTAATGCTGTTTGAAATAATCGAACTAACTCATTTTCATCATGCAACATATTCTGCAACTGTTCAACAACATCATTCCTCAAAATTGATGAAATGTCACAACGACGATTGGTTTCAACAGTCGAGTTACCCACAAAGTATATTTGTAAAAATTGATAGCTTTGATCTGGGAGTGGTAACAAAGAACCAAGTCGATGGTAAACTTGGCCTTGAATCTGTTGAATACCAACATTTTTGCAACCGTACATATTGTTATTATCAAAACAAACATGATATATGTCATTCACCGTAATTACCTTAAATGTCGGCATGAAATTATCTCTAATAATTTTAGTGGCACCAAACGACGTCATTTGAAAACACGAATTGTACGTTTGTATGTTTGTTAAAAATGCTTTGAACTCGGAGAAGTGCCAATAATCATTGAACGCAAAGGCTCTGGTGGTGGATTCAATTGAGGTAATTTCACTTGGCCACTTGCACAACATAATCCAGGATTTTCATGTTTAAATTTGAAAGCCTTGCAATAAACACACACAACAGACATTGTTCCAATTGAAACGACATCAAGAGACGCATAATTTAAATAAGCATCATAAGCAAATGCTGCACTTCCAAAACAATTCTTGGGTTTCTCGATGCTCTCAAACGTCTCATTCCAGCTCTTACAGCTGCATTTACATTAGCACGCTGTGCATCGCTTTGCGCAGCTCTACTCGCCACAGATGACCTAGCAGTAGCTGTACGACGCCCAAGTTGGCTACGACGACGGATCATTTCAATAGTTCACAGATTAAATTGTAATATATCTAAACAAATCCAAACTAAAAAATTAACTTTTCATTAATTTTTTCCACAACTAATCGTTTGTTATAGGACATGATTCAATCAAAGAATTACCAATTTTAAAAATATATACAGCTCTGAACACAGCAAACGTTGTGATTCACACACAAAAAATCCAATAAAATGCTCAGAATGGTAAATGCCAAAAATGTAATAAATTGCTAAAATAAAATACAACACACTCTTAAATCAATTGAAATTTTAAATTCACTCGAAATCAAAACGTTGATAAATTTCCTACATACATTCACACACACGTACCGCAGCAACTATTGTTGTGCCTAAACGGCCAAAAATCCAATTTGAATGCTTAAAATGTTCACACCTATTAATAGCAAAAATCAAGCAGCAATTGTTGTGATTAAACATCCAAAAATCCAATAAAATTCTCAAAATGTAACAAACTCCATCCACCAGTTGAGATTCCACTCGAGTAATATATCCACTTTTGTAAACAAACAACAGGTTGATACCAAATGAACTGTAATTCCAATGTGTTCCAATCAGACTATTGTCAAATCACTTTCCACGTTCCATTTACTGTAACTCTCACAAAATATAAACAGCTGACTTGATATCGATGTATGTTTACACTCTCAAAACTGATACACAATTCAACAACTTCAAAGCAAAATGAAATTTTTTTATTTGAAAATTCAATTAAATTTCGTTCATTTGTCGTATGACCATTTTTTCCCTTTGTTATTGGTTGCGTGCTATTTCCAACAAATATAGCGCGTATGTACACAATTTGAACTGCATAAAATTCATACATTTACTTTTCATATCAATTAAAATCAAATTTGCAAAAAAAAAAATTTCCAATAGGTCCAAAACCCTTCACTCAAACACATATAACTCGACCAAATCAAAACATTTTCAACCATTTTTTAAATTTTTTAAAACCATCTAGAGAACGTACCCTACAAAATGGTATCGGCCGAACCCAATTTACCCAGCCGAACTCTCAAACACTCGTCACAAACAGATTTGACAACATTTTTTTATATATATAGATTTCCAAACAGTACTCTCAGTCTGTGAACTGACCTTTCTGGTGTTCCAGTTCCGCAGCCTGTTAATTGGTGTCAGTTGGTCAAGCCAACTGACCTACTCCAATCCAAATGTGTCGATGGTGCATTCTAAATTTCAATGCCCTTCGGTGGTTCGACTGCGAAACTGTAACACCCTAAAAGTTTACATAATAAATATTATACAGATAATATTAATTTAAAATATTTAGACCCTAAAAGTATGTGTGTCTCTTAAATAACTTTTTTTTTTTTTTTTGTATTTCTTCCTCTATATATTACAATCTATAGCAATAATATTAAGTAATATTTTGTACAGGTTTGGATTGAATATGCTCTTTTTGCCAATGCCAAAAGAACTTCTTTTATTTATCTGTTTATTAAATTTTCTCTATTTATCCATCATTTTATTTATGTATATAATTAATTATTTATTTTGTTATTGTTATGTATTTATTTATTTTTTTTTAAACCTTCCTGTAGGTTCTGCAGGGGTAATTCGCTTCAATCTTCTTGGAGTTGCACCCTCCGTGTCTGCTGCACTACGCAGTTCCAGGTTTTGATGGCCTCTCAGTCGGTGTATATGTTTGGTGCTGCATTTTGTGATTGTGCCCGTGATGGTTTCAATGTGTAGGTCACGGTGTATAACCTCGTTCGGGATATACCATTCAGCATTTGTAATTGTTCGTAGTATTCTTGACTGCATTCGTTGTATTAAATTTAAGTTGGATATGCTAGCTGTGCCCCATATCTCGATTTCCAGATAGGTGCTATTATTGTCTTGTATATTATTAGTTTGTTGTAGAGAGATAGTCTAGATGCTCGTCCAAGTAGCCAGCTTAATTGTCGGTACTTATTTTTTGCATCGTTTCGCTTGTTAATGATGTGCTGCTTCCAAGTCAATTTTTCGTCTATGGTTATTCCAAGATATTTTGCAGCAGAGTGAGTTTTTATTTTTTTGCCCTTTATAGCAAGGCTGTATTTTCTCGATTTTCTGTTTGTATATACAACTTGTACAGTTTTGTCTTTATTTATCTCTATTCAATATATGTTGGATTGCATTTGTTGCCTTTTTTTCTTCATTGTGTGATGCCATTAAAACTGTGTCGTCTGCGAATGTTGCTATCATCGCATTGCTTTTCGTTGGAATTGGTATATCTGCTGTGAATATTAAGTATAGTAGAGGTCCTAATACGCTGCCTTGTGGTACTCCAGCTGTCATTGGTAGGATGTCTGAGCAATCCTCGTCATATTTTATGTAGAATTGTCGTTCGCTTATATAGCTCTTTAAAATGTCATAATAATTTTGTGGAAATATTCGCTTAAGTTTATATAGAATTCCTTTGTGCCACACCTTGTCGAATGCTTTTGCAATGTCCAAGTATACAGCTACGCAGTATTTTTTGTTGTCTATACTTTCAAGGATTTTGTTTACAACCCTGTGGACCTGTTGCACAGTTGAGTGTTGTCTTCTAAATCCAAACTGATGGCTGGGTATTAAATTTTTTGTTGTTAAGATTGGCTCTAATCTGTCGTGTAGTATCTTTTCAAATACTTTCGATAGTATTGGCAATAGACTGATAGGTCGGTAAGAAGTTGTTTAGGTGGCATCTTTTCCTGGCTTGCTGATGGCTGTTATCTGTGCAACTTTCCATAAGCGAGAAAAATACTTAGTTTCTAGCATGCAGTTAAATATATTTCGGATATATATTATAGCTATATCAGGCATTTCTTTTAGAATTTTCCCGCTTATCAGATCATATCCTGGCGCCTTTTTGTCTTTTAATTTTTTAATTTTGTTTTTGATTTCTGCTACTGATGTCTTTTTTGTTTTGGATTCCGGAATATTTATTACATTGTCAAGATGAGTGGTTTGATTGTCCATTTCGCTTGTAAATATTTCAAGGAAACGTTTGGCCAGTGTGTTGGCTTTGTCTCTACTTGTTTTCGCCCATGTACCGATTTGTGTTTTGATAGGAGGTTTGTGTATTATTGCACCAGTGAGTTTTTTGTAGACTTCCAAAGAGAGTAATTTGTTGATGTGGTCGTTCCCAAGTTCAGCATATGTTTTTCTAGTTCCTTTTCTCTGTTTTTCTGAAGTAAAATTTTTAATTCATTTGTTGCTTTGTTTAGGTTGCGTTTATCTTCCAGATTCCTAGTGATTTGCCATGTTTTCCGGAGCTTCCTTTTCCATTTAATTTTTCCCTTGATGAACGCTGGTATAGTGTCCGTATTTGCTAACGTTAGCTTTGGTGTTGAAGCTGTGATTGCTTCGATGACGCTATCATTGAAGTATGCGATTGCGGAATCGATTTAATTTTTTGTTTTTAATCGTATATCTATTTTTAGTTGTTTTTCCAGTGCTAGACGAAAATTATTCCAGTCAGTTTTATTGTTATAGATGCCTGAGAAAAGTCTTGTCTCTATTGCTCGTAGTAATGTCATTAGGATTGGGGAGTGGTCTGAGGATAATTCTAAACATGATTTAATAATTAGCTGTTTATGAAGAATATTTTTTGTGATGCAGAAGTCTATTAAATCTGGTTGTTTTTTTGTATCTGTTGGCCAATATGTTGGTTCACCAGTGCGAATGAATCGACCATTACTATATCGTATAGCTTTAAGTAACTCGCGTCCTTTTGCGTTTGTCAACCTTGATCCCCATAAAACATTTTTAGCGTTATAGTCACCTCCGGCTAAATAGCGATTCCCCAGTTTTTTTAAATAGTCTAGATATTGTTCTTTTGTGTTGTTATATTTTGGTGGACAATAGACAGCAGATACTACGATTTGTCCTTTCGAGTCTTTTAGTGCTATTGTGGTTGCTTGAAGGTTTTCTTTTTTATATGCGTCAAGTTCAATGTAATTCATATTTTTTTTTTATAATGATCGCCGTTCCACCGTGAGATTTGTTGTCAGGATGATTTGTGTAATGGATGTCAAAGTTAGGGAATTTAACATATGTTTTGTCTGTAGCATGTGCTTCCGAGATTAACATCACATCTATTGAATTATTTATTAGGAAAGTCTTTAGTTCTAGTTCATGGCACGACAGTTCATTTGCATTCCATATTGCCAAATTTATTTTATTTACTGCGTTCATCTATTTTGCATACAAGCATAGTTACTATGTTCATCATACTGGTCATTTGATTTATTAGTTGTTTCATCATTGTTTTTAATTCGGATAGATCGTCATTGTTTGATATTATTTCATATGTGCTGTTGCTTTTTATTTGATTTGGCTCCTGTGATATTGTTTCCATCTGTGCAGCTTGAGCGTATGAAATACCAGAGATGATTTTCTGGCCATTTATTTTTGTATTGTGATTGTTTTGGTTGGTTTCAATATTGATTTGTTCATTTGTTTCTTTCTTGCGAAGTCTAGGGTATCTCTGGACTTGTAGAGCTTTATATATCGCACATCCTCTGTAGTTTGCCGTGTGGTTTTCACCGCAATGTACTCATTTAATATTTACTCTATCAGCGTGGTTTTAATTGTGCACATGTTTGTCTTGTCTTTTCCGGCACATTTGACACACACCGGGTCTATCTGGCAGTAGTTTCTTGTGTGGCCGTACTTTTGGCAATTTGTGCATTGGGGAATAGTTCTCTTTTGTCGGGGTGGCTCAAAGCTAATTTTGCAGTGTAGGAGGTGAGTAATGTCGTATATGCCTTTATTGTTATCTTTTATTTTCAATTCAATTGAAAATAGTGAAAGTGGTTGTTTTATTTTGGCACCATTAGCTATTTGGATGTTATGGATATTTGTCACTTCATGGCCTAGTTCGGCTAATTCGTTTTTAATGTCTTCTGTGTCGGTTGAATGGTGCATATTTCGTAATACCACTCTAAAGCCTCGCTCATCTTTTGGTCGAAATGTGTAATACTTTGTCCCTTTTTGCATTAATAATTCAATTACTTTTGTGTAGTGTGTGGATTCTTTTGGTTGAATTTTTATTTCGTTCTTGCTTAGAATTTTCATTTCGTACAATATATTTGGAATGGAATTTAGTGCTTCAGATAAGGCTTTTATATTTTCAACATTCTGAACATATATAGGAGGCGGTTTTTGTAAACGTTGCGCAATTGGTTTTTGTGTATTAATGTTCGCATTTGTCCCACTGTTGTTTTGTTCTTCACTGTTGTCTTGAGAGTCCGTTTTGTCATTTACTGCTAACAGTTCGAATCTGTTTGTTGTGTTTGGAGGGATAGGCTTGCTCAGCCAATATTTTTGGAGTGATGTTTGTGTTGTGTTGAACATTTTATTTTTGGGTCTTTTGTTACTAGTATTTTGATCATTTAACTTGTTCGGCGATTGTTTTTCGCGGTTTCGTTTTGTGTTTTTATTTTCGGTAATTTTACTAGTGGTTTTAATATTTATATTTTGTACTTGCGTGTTTGTTGTTGCTGATGAGATTGGTGTTGTTCCGATTGCCATTATTGATGAGTTGCAGCTAATCGTTACCGTCGCAGTCACCGGTGTTACAGTTGTGGTAGAGGAGCTTTGAGTTGTTATTGTGGTTGCTGAAGTAGTAACTGGTGGATAAAACTCCATAGTGGGAGTCGCGCATTGGACACTCCAAGGTAGGGAATTGCTGGCACCTAGTAGAGCGGGAGAGCAAGATCGTGCTCTGTCCTCTGTCACTTCGACCGGCAATTTGGAGTTGCCGCTGTTTTCGTTTGAGACGAAAGAAAAATATGCGTTTCTTTTTGTTGCTGTTTTTTGTTTAAGTATGTCAGCCACACTCATTATAAATTTGTGATTTGTTCTTATTTTATTTTATTTTAAAAGATGTGTCCCAGTAAGTGACTGGTAGATTCGTTCTACTCGATCACTGCACTATTGCACTTTTTCTTTAGAACTTAAGTTACTTTAACTTAATAAATTTGTATTGAAGAATTAATTTTTGCGGAGCGAGCTTAAACACGTCCGCACTGTTCAAAACTAATTAGGAAAAAAAAAATAACTTTAACACATGCTAATCACTCAGAATGTGAGCATCTGTTAGGAGTCGATGTTGGCAGACACTATGCGCAGGCAGCTTGGTTCTAACTCACAACAGTGCAAGGTTTGCAATTCTATTTGTTGATTCTCCATAGCAGCTTCTTGGTGTTTTAGTATTATTATTTTCCATTCTCAATGTTTAATTTTTCGATTTACGTCGTATTGATTAATGCGTTTATGATTCATATGCCTTTTATTTTAGATTAAGTTATTTGTTCACAATTAAATTAATTAACGCTTAAAATTATTAAATTTATTAACACTGAAAATTGAGCTGGTTCTTTTATTAATTATCTCTTCAGAGACACTAATGACGACTGCGCCAGTTACGATTAATCAAAACGATTTTCATTGTTCTTCATTAAATGTTTATTTTATTACTGAGCTTAATGCTCACGAAATATTTATCATAAGTCTAACATAACAATCATGTAATGTGTGTATCAAGCTTTATAGTGTATGTGTATTTGCATGATATTAGAGACGATTGCAGCTGCAAGCAAAAATGCAGTGTTTGTTTATTTATATTTTGCTTCTATTGCTTTTAGCATATTATCATTCGTTACATCGCTACGTTGGCTTTATGGAAGAATGTCTGGTTTTGACATAACTCCTCCCCTCTTTGTATTGAGATTCTCCTGAAGCTCGCAACTACAATATTTATTTCTGTTTTATTTTTTTTTTTGTCTTTTCCTCTTCTCACCAAAAATATGACGACAAATAAACTTATTAAGAATATTATTATGAATGTAACATTGAATCCATACAAAATATTTTTAATGAACTTTAACTCTTCGATTACATCAATATTAGCTGTGCTTCTTTTAACGCGAGTCTGAATAAAACGCCAGCTTATCCATACAAATGGACCGCTTAGTTAAGACAAGGTGCTTGTAGGCGCTTAAAGTGTAGCACCTCAAACAGAAGTGCTGCCAAAACTATTTTGTTGTCTATTGTGAACGAGAAACAGAGTAAACCAAGAATTAACCGCTGTAATTATATAAAAAGCTGTCATATAAAATGGAGAACAAAAAAAATAGGTTTGTAAATAATTTAATAACTTTAAATTTAAATTAAAAATGAAAGTGAAACTAACTTATAAATATTTTGATTGATTGAAATAAATTGAAATTGTGGTTTTTTGTGTTCAATAGCAAACGGAAGCGATGGAATAGAGAGGAGACATTGGGGCTGCTGAGATGCTACCAGGCGCGTACGGAGGAATTTGAATTTTTAAATTTTATGTTATTAATTTTAAGTAACTGAAAATTTTCCTGTTTATTGCTTATATTAGTGAAATATTTTTCTCATTAAATAAATTTTTCAATAAATTAAGAAAACCATTTTTTAAATAACGTTTACATTTATTTAATGCCAAATATAGGTTAATTTTCTTTTCTAACAAAGCATATCTTACTATTCGAACATATGGCTAAAAACTTTAATAAAATGCAAATGAAAACAAAAATTAGCTTTAATTTTAAACCTTTTACATTCATACATACATATTAAATATTCCACAGTTGTACGCTGCAACCTCATATGGGATCTGAAGTCCGCATCACCATATGATTGTATAGTTGCCACAAACTCATCGCATTTAGTATGCTCCTCTTGGTCTATGCCAGATCCTTCAGAGCTTGAGCTGGAACTGGAACTCTGCGCATACACCATGTCAAGCAATTCTTTTATTTCCAATTGCTCTTTGAGTCGACGCAAAGTACTGTTGTCCTCCAATAAAATAGTTGTAACCTAAATAATCACATATATAAAATATTATCTTGTATTAATTAATAAGTATTTAAAGTTAAATTGCCAATGCTTCCTCCGAATTTGCCATTTTCTATTTTTCCTGTTCTTTAAAATTTGCTTACAAATGTGTATGTATAAGCATTTTAATTGTCAAAACCAGTGCTGCCAAATGCTAAAATGTTAAGCAACGGGTAGCGTTTTGGCGTTATATTTACACTCGCGTTGAAAGAATCACAGCTATTGTTAAATTGTTCTGTTTGGATATGGTTGAATGATATATTACTTATTGTATAATTTATAGTTTTATCATTAGGATAGAAATACTTATATTCTACAGTTTGTGTTTCGTTATAAAAAATTTCATTATACAATTTTATCTCGCAATTATAAAATGTTAGAAAATTATTTTTATTTATTACAATTTTCGGGTCATCACAGCTCTGTAAAATTTTTTCTTTATTAGAATTTTTATAAGCAATGAATCGTAATCTAATCTTACAATAGTTTTTATATTGTTATATCTTAATTTACAGCGCTATTCGTCCATACACAGTTTTTGCTTGATTTCAAATCGTTCTATACAGTACCTTTCTTATATGATAAAATTTGGTTATTAATTTCAACGAAGAACTCGCCCTCTTCAATTATTTCGAAATTATCTTTGTTGAGTAATGGTGTTATTAGTTTTCTTTCTGTTCTTACATATTCTTTAGGTATTTTAATTGTTATAACTAAGTATTGATTATTATATTCTAGTATACCTATTTTACTTAATTTTAGCTTATAAAACTCAATTTGATATAGGTCAATTTCATCGGAAGTTAAGATACTTCGATGTAAAATATTAAATTTTGCGCTTGCGATATTATCTTGTATTTGATTGATCTTTTCTTCTAAAAATTTTAACATTAGAATTTGGTCTGAATATAATATGCGTTTTAAAATTTTATTATTTTTTACCTTAATATCTTCAAAATATTCGGTTATCTTAACCCAATCTTCTTCTATGGCAACTTTTAGTGCATCTATTGACTTGTTAAAGTTAGAGTTCATTATAATTAGTTTGTTTAAGGTGTTTATAGAATTATGGTTATTTTCTTCTATTATTTGTAGATGTTCTTGAATTTCCTTCCTATCGTCGTCGTCCATTAACCCAAATAACTTTTTATAGGCGGAACCAACAGCGTTAACTAGTCCACGTATTTTTCTTAAACTATTTGAAGTTATAGATTTTAATTTCTTATTTCTTATTTCAATGTTTCTTATTTCTACGATTAAAAGTTCTTTGTTATGAATTTCTAAAGTATTAACGTTGTCTTCAATTTTGGTCAAAATATTTCTTATATCATTTGGATTTATAATATGTAATAAAGTGCTTGTTGTATTTACTCTTTCGAAATTACGTAGTTTAATTTTTAGATAGCCAGATTCTTCATGTATGGTGTTAACTTGGAGAAGGCCTTGTGCTACGGTTACCATTGCCATTATTAGGAGCATTATTAACGTGATATACAAATTTAAGAGGTCTTTTAATATTACATTCATGCACATTTATGTAGACAATATTTTCTAAATTTGGGTTGTTCTTTATGCCTTAAATTGGCATAGTTCTTTATAAATCCTATTTTCCTAGTTTTTTTTATAGTCTTCCCTGTTCTTATTAAGCTTCAAAATTGTTTAAATTGTTATTATTCAATTCTTTTCTTTATTTTATCTCAATCGGTTTTATTATTCTCGATGTTGGAAGGTGTTTCTTTAATTGTTGAATGATAGGTGCTGTTATAGTATTGTATAGCTTTTGAAATCTGTTCTTTAATGGGTAGCCTCTGTTCTAAATTCAGAGTTCTTAGTTTTTCAGTTAACGTATTATTAAGTCTTTCGACATCAGAATTGCCCGTGTGGCTGTTTGGTTTTGCAAATTTGGGTTATGTTTATTGTGTTAAATTCATTATCGCATAAAATTTTTTCATTTTTCCTTTGATTGATATATACAGACGGATTTTCTCTATCAAGGTTTTGTTGTTTCTATCTTCGAGAAAAAAACTTAGAGCATGCTTTGAAAACTTGTCAATAAAGATTATAAATGAATGCTTTAAATTAACATAAGTATCTATATGAACTATTTCGTTAACATCTGAAGGAGTTTCTTTGGGAGCAAACGTTTTTTTTATAGGTTTTCTGTCATATTTTGCAGCTCCACATATATTGCAATTGTTTACTACTTTTTTAATTAAAAGTTTAAGGTTTGGGTAATAAATTTTATGTTTCATTCCTTAATTTGAGTGACCTGACTCTTTTGTTCAAAACAACGATATTTGTTTAAGGGCCTCATCTTCGTTTCTCAAGTCTTTCGCGAAATAACTACACATTACGAATTTAATATTTTTGCTATTTGAGTACATTTCAATCAATTTGTGTTGTAATATATTGTAGACCGAATCTTCTAATATTGTGAATATTGCAATTTTACCATTACTTATGTATCGCCTAATTATATCAGCGTTGTTTTTGGGAATGTCACTTCTTTCAATATATATTCTTTTATTTCCGAGAACAGTTTCGAACTCCTTTTCTTTTTGTTCAATTAAAATTATTTGAATTCTGAATCTGTTTACCTCTGTATCGAATATTGCGAAATGGTCGTTGAAGTTCTTTTCTTGGGAATGAATTGTGGCCATAGTCAATGACAGTTACAGATCTTCTCAGTCTTTCTTTGCAACTTCCTTGAATAAGTGAATACTATCTTCCATATATTTTTCTATAGAATTTATTTGATTTGTATTAACGTCTATCCTGCTTAAAAATCGGCTAACTTATTTCTTTTCCTTTAATGCGGTCGATTTTTCCTTCATACTCTCCTAGCTGGACTAATCACCGTTGGAGATGTGGTTAAAATCTTTCCCAGTGTTTTTTAATTGTAACCACTTCAGTGGTTGGTGATAGGTATGAAGATCAAACTCTTTATCAAATAGATAGGGCGTGAAATATTTTGCTCCTCAAACTATAAACAAGAAGTTCCTTTTCGGTGGTGGAGTAGTTTTGTTCGTGCTTATTTAGTGTTCTTTATGCGTAACACGAAGGATGTCCCTCTTGATAGAGGACAGCTCCAAGAGCAAAATTACTAGCGTCAGTTCTTTTATTGAAGTTCGGATATCTTAAAATTGGGAAATCGGTTATAATATTTTTAAGCTTTTAAAAAGCTGAAATAAAATTTGGATCGTGGGAGTTAACTCGAGCATTTTTCTTCAGACATCGTACTAACGGGTAAGCAATTTTGGCATAATCCTTTATAAATTTCCTATAGTATCCGGTAATACCTAGGAAGGATTTTATTTTTTTTTAGTTTTAGGGATTTGAAGATTTCATATTACTTTTACTTTACTAGAATTTGGCTTGATACCATCGGGGGTTAAGTTGTGCCCTAAATATTCTGTTTCTTTGGATAAAAAGTTACATTTGGCTACCTGTATCTTAAGACCAGCTTGTTCCAATGTTTCAAAAACTTGTTTTAGACTATTAAGATGTTGTTGTAAAGAAGAACTGAAAACCAGAAAATCGTCGAGATATACAACGCAAGCTTTGTTGCTGTATTTTCTTAAAATTGAGTTCATCGATCGTTGGAAAGTAGCGGGGGCGTTCTTAAGTCCGAAGTTTGTTGTTGTTGCCTCCACTATTGATAGTAAGCCACTAAACAATTTCTCCTGTTTTGCTGTACACAAATCATTGAAATTAATCAGTCAAGAAATTTTAACTATCTCGGAACTTCGCGATGGTAATTTGCTTTTTTAGTGAAAAGTGTAGAAGTTGCAAAAAAGTTTATTGCCGCAAAAGAACTCCATGGAATATGTCCAGTAAAATGCTTCTTCCACGTATCTTTAAATAGCACTAAGGGTACAGTCTACGCTCCATGCCTCAACCAAGTTTCAGAAGAAGAAATTGTAAATGAACTTTCAGCCCAAGGTGTTATTTCGGTATACACATTTAATAAAATTATTGACGGTAAGCCACATCCAAGTGGTGTAGTTCTGCTGACTTTCGATCGCTACCATCTTCCAACAAAAATAGCTATTTCATGGTACTGTTGGGGTGGTATCCTTGCTTGTCGTCGCGAGACGTCCTGTCACGGTTCGCTGGGCGCGTAGTTGAAAACTTAAAAACTCTATTGTTTTTAAATGAAGACCAAAGACACTATTTACTTTAAGATCAAAATCACAAAAATTTTATTCTTACAAATACTAAATCTTATATAATATTTCTTAACACTTATATCAGTCCGTGAACTGACCTTTCTGGTGTTCCAGTTCCGCACCTGCTAATTGGTGTCAGTTGGTCAAGCCAACTGACCTACTACAAAAGTGGCGACGGTGCATTATGCTGCCCTCGTCGACTCGACTGCGGAACTGTAATACCCTAAATGTTTACATAGTAACATTACACAAACCATTTTAGCTTAAAATACTTAGACCCTAAAAGTATGTTTTACTGTTAAATAATTTTAGCACATGCTAATCCCACAGAGTGTGGCATCTATTAGGAGTCGATGCTGTGAGTCAACTACACGAAGGTAGCTTGGTTCTAACTCACAACATCCCTTCCCTCTTTATAAAAGAAGTTAGTGCAACTAACTTCTAATGAGAGTTTACAATCATTTCCACACTTTAAACAATCTGTGCTTTTTCTTAAACCTATTCGCCTTATTTGGGTTCTATTATTCTATTCTTTTCTTTTTACTTTTGTATTCTTTTTGTTTTTTCTTTTCTCTTATTACTTCTTCTTTTACAGTTTTTTCTCTTTTGTTATTTTGTTCTTTTATCTCTATTTTTTTTTTAGTCACATTCCTCTTTTTATATTTGGTCTTTTATCGACTCTTTTCTCACTGGCGTATATACAAACAAAATTACAAACTAATTACATATTTAGCTACGCTTCTTATAAATACGGTCCTCTGCAATTGTTGGTCCTGGTAACGTCCGTCCTGCGAGAGTGAAGTCCCTCGATGAACTCTGCATACCCCTCCCTTCTTTCTGGATCGGTACGTACAATAATGTAATAGGTTGGCGAGGGATTACAATACTCCTTCTTACTTTGCAGCAATGCGTTTTATGGTGGAAGTGTTTCTCTGGAGCTTCCTCATAATGGTATTTGACATCGTTTGGCTTTGATGTGGAGACAATCGGTATTTCTCTGAGACACACATTTAATGATGTAATTTGTGTACTCTGATCGGTTACCAGTCTCTGTGTCCTCTTGTATTAAATCATATTTCATATGTTCATACTCTAGATTGGACATATACTTCAATGAAGCAATTAACTTCCGTGAGCCAAATTTCTTCTGCTTATTATATTTGGTGGTGGTTTCAGTCACCGACCTTAAGCTTTTACCCATCTTCAACTTATCCAAAATCAATTCTGATGAGATTGTGATACACTGGGTTGACATTGTAATATAAAATTGTCCAATTAGTCTGCACCGTCTACCGATATGCGCTGTTCCTGGAACTTCCTGCTTCGGTTCACATAATCAAAACGGAATACTTATAGTAATTTTCTTAGTTTTTCTAGTTAACATTTTAAATTGATATTTTTCTATGTTTAATTTTAGCCGAACATTTCATAAGCTAATTTAATAAATCAATTTCAAAATTGTATAATATTTAAACAAATATACTATATATACTATACATACTCTTGGGTATAATTTTCCCATTTAGTATAATTTGTGATTTCTTTGGATTACTACATTTATTTCTTTATAAATTTAGAATTTAAATAATTAATTTCTGTAACATTAATTATTTTCTAAACTACCTTTAATTTTAAACTGGACTTTTACACAGATAATAATTTTTTAATTTATAACTTTTCTTAAACATACGCTATTCCTGAATATATTTAAAAAAAAACAATATTTCTATAATTGAATGCTATATCATTCAATTTGCGTCCACTCTTCTTTTCCCCTTACATTCTCGGATTCGCTACTGCATCCTAGAGGAAAAGAGGACTGGACCATGTGTTACTATTGCCATATAGGGCAGCAGTTTTGATTCGATTTATTTTCCGTGCTCTTTTTCAACACGTGAACTATTACTTATTTCAGTATTGAACGAATTCATTCGTCCTCCGACAAAAACCAGATCATATAAAATAATCCCGATTGTGTCAAAACTTTGTCCATTGCATGACTATATCTTTCATCGCATACAATTACTTTTTATTAAGATTTATTCCTAGTCTGATATGTATATATTGTGACGACGGAAAATAGTACAAGTATTTTCCGCACACAGAATTCATACACAGCATGCATCATCCCACAGCCTAACAAAAAGTAACCACATCCCATGCTAAATGCAATAACAAAGACAGCATACAAGTATAACAAAACATTTACGCACAGACGATGTGACCAATAAGCGTAAAGGGTTTAATGAACTCAGAAACGTAAAGTGTTATACTGAACAGTACAGCGACCAAAGGCGGAACACGGAGAAAAACGAGAGAGAAACACACACAAGTATTCAGCAGGCGGAGTACAAATAAATATTTATAACTACAACAAAAACAACAGTACAGCGACCGAAGGCGGAACACGGAGAAACAGAAACACGCCAACCGATCGCAAGCACAAGGCATTCAGCAGGCGGAGTACAAATAAATATTTATAACAACAATAACAGCGGTACAACGATCGAAGGCGGAACACAGAGAAACACGAAAGAGCACCACACACACCCTAACCGATCGCACACCCAAAGCAGTAAGCAGGCAGAGTGCAAACCAATCTCTGCAACAACAACAACACTACAGCGACCGAAGGCGGAGCACGGATGACAACCAGAGCGCACCACACATACGCGAGCCGATCGTAAACACAGAGCAGTAAGCAGGCGGAGTGCGAACAAATATTTCAACAACAACAACACTATAGCGACCGGAGGCGAAACACAGAGGAAAACAAGAGCGCACCACACACACGCTAACCGATCGCAAACGCAAAGCTGTAAATAAGCAGAGTACGAATAAATTTTTCTACAACAACAACAACAACACGACAACTAACAGCAGCGATCAGGCCACACTACTGCAAGCAACAACTATGCTGGACAACTAGAGGTATTACAACAAGGTGGTTAACCAGCAGAAGTTGAAGGTGGCCTAAGGACAACTGGACCACAATAACAACAAGCACTGATCCCATGGCAAGCTTTCGCTATAGAAGCGGAGTGAACCAGACAGTGGGTCTTTTTGATCCAGCGTCGTTCAGTAAGTACACAACGCACCAAGCTCCTACAGACGCACCAAGCTTCGTAGTTATTTTGACTATTAACAATAAATAAAACGCAGACAGAGCCAGGAGTTTATGGTTTTGACCGACTCTCCCTGGGACACATACGCAACACAGACAGAGCCAGGAGTTTATGGTTTTGACCGACTCTCCCTGGGACACATACGCAACACAGACAGAGCCAGGAGTTTATGGTTTTGATCGACTCTCCCTGGGACACATACGCAACACAGACAGAGCCAGGAGTTTATGGTTTTGACCGACTCTCCCTGGGACACATACGCAACGCAGACAGAACCAGGAGTTTATGGTTTTGACCGACTCTCCCTGGGACACTAGTACAAACCACGGACACTACCACGAGCACACAGAGTAGGGTAGTAATTAAATATAATTATATATATGTATAGGAAATAAGTAGTTATTTTGAAAATAAATAAAAAAACACTTATTAAAACTAATACAACGGCAATAAATTTCTGTAAGCGACCCTGGAATCCGCTGAGTTTTGACCCCAGTGAAAACTAGTCGTTACAATATCCATTAACGATTCTATTTTCCATCCTGTAATTAGCTCGTATATGGCTACATACATACACTCGAGGCGCTTTAATTACCTAGAATTAATTGCTAACGTTATTTTCCCCAATTAACTATACATCTTTTTTTTTATATCCCAACACAACATTTATTCAAATTTCCATACGCTAATTTCCTAATCAATAAACAGTAAAAACTTATGTATATTTACATATAGCCTACTGCAGTATCTGCAAAAATATACATACGCACATACCCATTCCTCTTAACTAGAATACTTCTTTAAATATACATTCGTACATTCATTCTTTATCTTATACACATATATACATATATATACTTACTTCACCAGCAGTTCCGTTGCCTGGCGTTAACCCTCATGCGGCGAATTTCAGTGCATACACTGCCGTATGTATGTATGTACATATCCGAAGTTTTATATAACTTTTTTTTTTTTTTTGTCGGAACTATCTAGTAAGCGCAGCACTCAGACAGAGTATATATCCATTGTACTGCACTTAAGGTTCCCTTTTACTCGGTTTTAAATCTACCCGACCTCCGAAGAAGTAGAAGTAGATCCTGTGGTGCCAAGGAGCCAAGTTGGTTACTCCTTAGCACATCAGTGCCAAAAATTCCAAACCTGATTCGAGCAAAGGCAGGGCAGACGCAAAGAAAATGGTCCGCAGTGGCCAGGAGTGGCAGAACAGGCTCAGGGCCAATAAAAACAGCCTCGGAGCCCATCCTAGCCAAGGAGTCAGATGTCTCGTTACCCGCAATGCCAGCGTGTCCCGGGACCCAAGTCAGCGTCAGACTATTATGTTTTCCAACATAATTTAGCCTGGATTTGCAGGACCTGACTATCGTGGAAGATGTGGTAGGACTATCCAAGGCCATGAGCGCTGCTTGGCTGTCACTGCAGACACAAATAGATTTGCCTTTCCACCTGTTTTCCACAACAAAGTCCATCGCCTCAAGTATCGCATACACCTCCGGCTGAAACACAGACGCATGCAGACCAAGGACAAAGAACCGACGGGTCCCACAAGATTCCACGAAGACACCAGAACCTGAACCTTCTTCAGTCCTGGAGCCATCAGTGAAAATACGGCAGCAGTGTTTGCCGGGCTCGTTCTCGGGATCTAACCATGAACGAGCCTCTGGCAGCAACACATTGTACCGCTTTTCTAGTATGATGGTTGACGACATGGAGTCCGAGGGCATAGACAGGATTGCAGAATCGATGTCAGTGCCTGCGCCGTCGTCCATACCAGTGGCCACTATGTTTCACTCTGCAGATGGCCTTAACGGCCTCTCCGCGGATGAAGACATCTAGTGGCGGGAGATTCACCAGAGCATCAAGTGCCGGGCCTGGAGTAGTCGGAAAAGCTCCGGTACAACATATGGCCACAGTACGCTGTAGTCAGGATAGAGCTTTTTTGACCCCTACAAGAGAGAGTGTGCTCATCCAAACCACCGATGCATAGGTGATAATAGGTCTTACCATAGCTGTATAGATCCATAGAACCTTACTAGGGGAAAGACCCCATGTCTTACCAAAAACACCCTTACACTGCCAGAAAACTGACAGTGCTTTGGATGTCTTCAGTTCGACATGCGTTTTCGAAAGAAGTTTGTTATCAAGGATGACTCCAAGATATTTGATTTCCTTGGATAGCTGGATAGTGACTCCTTTTAGTTTAGGCAGAATAAGTCCATCAAGTTTTCTCCTTCTGGTAAAGAGGGCAATACCAGTCTTGGCAGGATTAGCCGATAGCCCATTCGCACTGCACCAAGTGTCAATCATATCCAGAGTTCTCTGCACCCTTCTGCAGACAATCATAAGGGATGGACCTGTCACAAGACAGCCAACATCATCCGCATATGCCTGAGCGTATACCCCCGAGTCATTAATGGCGTTAAGCAGGGGATCGATTACCATGCACCAGAGTAATGGAGACAGTACACCACCTTGGGGACAGCCTCTATTAACCCCAGACGACATCAGCAAATCTTCCTTTATGATTCTCTGGGCCAGCATTGAACGTATCCAGTTTACTAGGACCCGGTCTACGCCATGCCGCCTAGCAGAGCCGCACATACTATCGAAAGTAGCATTGTCAAACGCACCCTCTATGTCCACAAAGATGCCTATTGCGTATTCTTTCCTGTCGATGGCTCGCTCTATCCTTCCAACAAGGTTTTGCAGAGCCGTCTCGCAGGATTTTCCGCTTTGATAGGCATGCTGAAATGGAGAGAGTTTATGCGTCTTCAGAGACTCCCTACGCATGCGAAGCTCCACCAGCCGTTATAAACTTTTTAGCATGAACGAGGTCATACTAATAGGTCTGAAGCTCTTGGGATTGGTGTAGTCATCTCTTCCAACCTTAGGAATGAAAGCAACCCTCACCATCCTCCAAGAGCGTAGTACATAGGCCAGTGCGAGACATGCAGTGAAGATCTTCTTCAGTGCTGCCATCACTAACTCAATGCCTTCCTTCAACACAATCGTATATATGCCATCCAGTCCGGGCGACTTGAAGCTGTCAAAGGATTTGATAGCAAATCTAATGGCAGCCTCATTCACCACAGTTCTGGCGATATACCAATCGTGTCGAGAGGGTGCAGCTGCCCTGACAACAGTTCCGACCAAAGGTGGTTGTTGACGGGCTTTGCTTACCTGATTTCCTGGAAAGTGTGACTCCAACAGCAAGCTGAGTGTCTCACTTTGCCTCTCCGTATAGGAGCCATCAGGTTTCCTGAGTGACCCCAGCTTAGCGGTTTGGTCCTTTTTCAGGACTTTCACCAGTTTTGCCGTGTCACTCAGGGATTCGATATCACTGCAGAAGTCTCTAAAAGAAGGCCTTTTCGAGTCCCGAATTAGCTTCTTGTAGTCCCTCTGAACACGTCGATATCGTTCCCAGTCCTCATCCAGATTCGTTTTGAGGGCCCGGTTGAGGAGTTTTCTAGACTCACGCCTCACCACCTGAAGCTCTCGGTTCCACCATGGAACAGGAGTCCGGCTAAAAGGAGGTCTAGTTGGACAGGCTAGCTCTAAGCTGTTTGTTAGAGCGGTGTTGAGATGTTCAACAGCCGCCTCAATGTTCGTCTCCTTGTGAAGTTTCAGTGGCGTCACGTCATTGCTACGCAGTGCCTCCCTGAACTTTGGCCAGTCTGTTTTTCTTGGGTTTCTGGTGGGTAATGGCATCTGCGCCTGCTCGCCACACTGAAACTCAATATATCTATGGTCCGAGCACGAGACTTCGGCGAGGACCCTCCAGTTGTTGATCGACCACCCTAGTCTTGGATTTGACAGGGTGACGTCAATTACCTCCTGCCTTCTCGTAGTCACAGAAGTAGGCTGCCTGCCTACATTGTGGATGTTCAGGCTGGATATACTCGAAAAGTCGAGAGCCCCGCTCATTACACTTGGTGCTGCCCCAGATCGTATGCTGGGCATTAGCATCGCAAGAAAGAACCAGACCAAGACTGCGCCGCTCACAGAACCCTACGAGAGTAGCGACCTTCCCAGGTGGTGGCGCCTCCAAAGCATCGTAAGGAAAGTAAGCAGATGCAATCACAAACCTCGACTATCCGTGCATACTCTTAAAACAAATCTCTGCCGCAACCAGATCCTGACAACAGAATGCGTCAAGGCAGGTCGCTGCGAGATGGGATGATATTATAAGACCGGCTCTAGGTCTAATCGAGTTTCTGTCATATAATATCGTGGCCCCTTTCAACGAGCCAAGGCCACAGAGGCGACCCCTAAAGACCCAGGGCTCTTGTACTGTTGTTATGTGGGGTGATGTGTGCAGCTGGGTGAGTCGTCTACTTAGGAGTGCAGTAGCTTAGGAGTATATTACTTACCCACGACTGTCTTATTATTTTATTTTATTTCTTAATTACGTGCAATGAACCCCTTTTTTATCATTTAATATTTAAAAAATATTTTTCCGTACTGTGCTTCGTTCGGCCATAGTGCCTAATAAGCACATTTTCATTACGTCAATTTTACGCGCTCGATTTTAAGTGGCACACTTCTACTGGCATTGAGTCTGAAAATCGGCGCTGCGTATGTTATTTGATACACACACGTACATGTTGACATATTTACTCTTGTGTTAACATTTGTAAAACACTATTAACACATGTCTTTAGTCGCGTGGTCTAATGTGGAATAATTTCAACAAATTATTATGTAGCTTTATATTTTTTCCCTTAATCGTTACGGTTGTTGTAACTGGGCTTCGGATCTCTGCTACTACATACGGACCTATCCACACAGGTGAGAATTTGTTTCTCCTAGCCTGATTCTTCATTAGTACCCGGTCACCCACTTGAAAAACTACCGGGTTTAATACCTTGTTTTACGCTTTCCTGGCTACTCGTTTAGCGCTACCCTGGTTTTCTCTAACCAATTCGTGCGCTCGCTGTAGCTGATTCTTTTGCACTTTATTCGGGTCATCAGCATTGTACACTGGCGCACAATTGCGCTTCAGATTTGCTGGCATGTTGAAATCAAACCCGTAGAGCGTCCTAAACGATGTTTGCTTCGTTGATACATGTACCGTATTATTGTGTACATGCATTGCAGTGGTCAACCATTGATCCCAATTCGAGCCGTCTTCTTTGGCAAAACTGCGCAAGTACTCGGCCAGAGGTCGATGACTACGTTTCAATGAGCCTGTGGATTATATGGTGTTATGTGCAACTTCTTGATTCCCAGCATTTTACAAGTTTCTGAGAATAGTTTCGATACAAAATTGGATCCATTGTCGGTTATCAAAACCTTAGGTATGTTGTATAGTGCTATAATTTCATCAAAGAATGCTTTGGCTACCGTACCTGCTTCAGCATCGGGTATAGCCACGCACGCCATATACTTTGAGAAATCATCTTGGAACGTCAAAATATATTTATTTCCCGAAACTCTCTCAGGTAAAATCCCTACAATATCCATATGAACTTTATCAAATGGCTGTTTTGGTGTGCCAGTTAACACCATTGGCATCTTTGTCAGCCGTGAACTTTTGTTGGCCTGACATTTTGGACAACTCTTTACATATTTTTTTATGTCTTTGATCATACCTTTCCATCCGTATACTTGCCTATGTCTGTCATGGGTTTTCCAGAATCCCTGGTGTCCACCTAGAGGTGAATCATGGAAACCCTTTAACACAGCCCGGATATCTTTTTTATCCTCTAGCCATTCCACACTACTGGTTGTTTGTTCATTAGAAGCGTCACCCGCATTGCAACCATTTCTTGTTGCATCAATTTTATCCCTTGAATTCTCTCGGCCTTCTCCTTATCTGACCGTGCTTTGGCCCTCGTTTGCACTACTGATACCTTCTGTGCCTGCGGTACTCTGCTGAGCGCATTGGGATTCAGATTTGTTATCCCAGGTTTGTATATGATTTCAAAATCATACTCAGATAATTTGTGTCTGAACCTGGCTAGCCTAGAGGTTTGGTCTTTGCAATTGGCTATGCCACTCACCGGCTGGTGATCAGTATATATCTTAAATGGGCGTCCTAGCAGATATGCCCTAAAATTCTTCGTAGCCCATACTATGGATAGAAATTCCTTCTCTATCGTAGAGTATCTTTTCTCCATATCGCTAAGCGCCCTGCTTGCGAATGCTATTGGCCGGTCATTACCGACTTCCCCTTGTGACAATACTGCTCATTGCTAGCATCAGTGGTCAAGAAAAAAGTTTGCTCAAAGTCGGGGTACACCAAAATCGGTGGTGAGCTTATAATTTCTTTTAGCCTCTCGAATGTTTGCTGACAGCTCTCTGTCAGCAATTGACACTTCTCCGTTTTGAATTTCAAATTGTGATCTCGTAATTACTGGAGCACCTTGCACAAGCGTTGCGAATGCTGCTGCAAGTTCTTCCCATAAATCACAATATCGTCGAGATACACAAAACAATCTAACCCTTGCAAGCCTGTTAGCACATGGTTCATTAGCCGTTGGAAGGTAGCCGGTGCTCCTGTTAATCCAAACGGCATCCTCTTAAACTCATAATGCCCTAAACCGGTGCTGAACGCGGTTTTCTGCTTATCTTGGGTATCCACTAGAACTTGGTGTTAGCCACTCGCTAAATCAAGCGTAGAAAAATATCTACTGTGCCCCAATTGATCCAGAATTTCTTCTATCCCTGGAATTGGGAACACTTGCTTGATAGTGGCGTCGTCCAATTTCCTAAAATCGACGACCATTCTCCACTTCTTCTGACCCTGAGCATCTCCCTTCTTTGGTACCAAAATTATTGGTGTGCTCCAAGGCGAGATACTCGGTGAAATTATGTTATCTTTTAACATTCCTTCCACTAGCCTATTTACCTCATCTTTGTGAGCTTGTGGCAATCTGTACTGTTTCTGGTTAATTGGTGCTTGAGCCACTCTAGTAGGTATTTCATACTCTACCTCTGGTGTATATGTCAACTGGTCTCCTTCCAGCAAAAATAAGTCATGGAATGACGCACAAATGGCTTCTATTAATGCTTTCTCTTCTGAATTTACGCTTGGGTCTAACTTCAGTGATTCTAGGACTCTCTCCATTCTTTTTCTTATATCATCTTGTTTAATCTGATCTACCGATCTATAATTCGGTTCCTAAAAATTATCATAACTAATGAACTTAGGCCTTAAATCCTCATCCATCAGGTAGTCCTTTTCTGATGCGTTGAGTACGCAAGCGTACACCTTACCCTTGTCAACGTGCGTTATGGTCTCCCCCATATATACGCCCTCCGCTAGCTTCTGCTTGTGTAGAACAACAGTCCTAAGTTTCGTATTTACATGCATAGTCACTACTCTGGTTGACCTTGCATTTACTACCTCCCTACTATTCTTAACCTTACTCACGGTTCCTTCCTGCCATGACTTTAATGGAAGAGTGAGGATTCTATTCTTATTATTATCGTAAAATGATAACTGCTTATCGAGCGCATCCAGTATAGTGCGGCCCCAAAGATTATCGCGGCCAATTATCCCATCAGCCGGGATACCTTTCCTATCCACTTCCACTGCATGCACTCTAAAGCTCATGCCTTCAACTTCACTGTGCCCTATTCTGAGCGACCCCAATGTCCTAATGCACCCTCCAAACTCTCCGTTAAGCGTTCTTACGTCCTCTTTCGTAAAACACTAGATTTTACGAGGCTAGTGTCCGCCACTGAATCTACTAATAGCACTAGCTTTCCACTCGCTTCTTCCTCGCAGGGTATCTCGATAAAGGCATCACCTATCCTGCTCATAGGGAAGCAACCTCCTTTTGATCCCAATATGGACGTGTATCCACTCCCTAACTCTTCGTGATACTGGGGAGCCTCTTGCTCCTCCTTCTCCTGGACTGTAGTTCCTACATTACTAGTCCCACGTACTTCCGGCCTAATTATTACTCTCTTTCTTTTGACTTTCCAGTCTACTGGCCTCGACTGGGCCTCTGGAAGTTTCCCTGGTTCCTTTGTTGCGATTGTCTATCCCTGCATTCCGCTGCCCGATGTCCCATTCGTCCACATGAGAAGCATCTTAACTTGGTTCACTTCTGGAATCCCAATTTGGTCGCTGCTGACCACTCCCAGTTTTGAAAGGATTTCCTCCTTGGTTAATTCCTTCCGTTGAATTAACTAGGGGACTACTGAAGTTACCCCTGCTGTCCCTCAAGGGTGGAACCGTGCGCCTCATGACCGCAAGTTTGGCACTCCATACAGTAGGGCGTGTTTTTCCGTGTAACGCATTCATCCCTTGTGTGCCCTGGCTTATCAAAGAATGAGCAAATGGGTTTCCTTGGCTGGAACCTCCCAACCAGAAATTCCTGGTCTCTTTGTTGTGGAATCAATCTACCGACTCCACATCTGTTTTGCTGCTGTACTGTTCCTACCTCTGCAGGAGCATTCGTCCAGCAGATTCCACCTGTTGTTGTTCGTTGTTGTATTGCTTCTTCAGCGAACAAGACCGCTTCCACTAGCTATGCCATACTCCTCGGCATGAGAATAAGAGTATAATTAGCTGAGTCCCAATTTATCAGGCCTGCCCTGAACACAGAAATCATAGTCCGTTCTACTTGAGCCTTGTATGCTGCAACGTTTTCTGGAAACTGCCTGTTGGCTTCCGTCTCAGCAGCGTGCCCCAGAGACTGGAGCCTTCGTCCCCAGGCTCTCAATTCCTCCCCCGGTGTCTGAGTTGATTCCTGAATTTCCCGAACGAGACAGTCATACGACTTTTGTTTTAAATACGTCCTATCCAATAGTGCATATAATTCTGCCAGGGTGCTTACTGAGCTATGCACCAGTAAATCAAACGCATCACCTGTGGTTCTTTGCTTAATACACTTTATTAAATGTTCCCCTTCCGCTTCCGCGAAACTCTGTTGCGCTAGCTCACAACCTTATTTGAAGCGCCGGATCTCAGTTCTCAGATCATACAACTCGACTCCTGAGAACATGAACAACAATTTCTCCACCGCGTAAGCAACTTCCAGAATGCCCATTTTATTCCTTTGTGCTTTCTCAATTGCTGGTAAAGCCTTAGCTTTATTAATCTCTTTGGGAGTTTCCAAATTCTCTTCTCCCGGATCTAAGAGGTAATTGGCCAGTGACGGACTCAAACTAATTAGTCTTCGATCGTTTGTTCGTACAGGCGAAATACTGTCCACAGTATCGGGACTTTGCTGCACTTTTACTGCTACCGGCTCCTTTGGCAGATATCACTGATTTTTATTATTTATCGGGCTTCCCGGAGAAAAAGGCTCGACACCGATTTCAGATGCGCCAAACAAAATTTCGCTTGCCTTTCTTCATTAAGTACCAATTTTGGCTTTACCATGGGTACCTTCTGGTGTTAAATATTCCGGCCAACGTACTACCGGAGGCAATGTCAATACTGTCTGCGTAAATACAGCTGATGCTGATTTTGATCTCTCCCTATTCAGTGAGGTCCTATTGGTCTCCCGTCCTTTTTTCAATTCCGCACACTCCTTTTCCAACAGCGATGCTGCTTCCTCTGTTTCCGTCAATCTCTGAGAAAGTTCCTTTACCATATTCTCAAGATACTCTTTTTGAGCTCTCAAATCTTCTGTTTTCTTATGAAAACTGCACAACTTTTCTTCTGTTCTTCTTTGGATTTCCGAAAAGGCTTGATCCGCTACTTCTAATGGTGACACAGCTCCCCCGGCATTCGCCTGCTTCCACAATTCCTGAGCTTCTTTCCAGCTCGTACTCGCTTCGAACTGGTCAACTATTTTCCCAGTAAACAGTTTCACATCTGACTGTATTGATTTCAATCTGTTCCTTATTTCATCGTCTGGCGAAACCAAACTCACAATCTGTTGTCCTAGTCCTTCTAATTCAGAACTAAATGTATCTGCCCATTCGTTGACCAGACTATTTATGTAGTCTGTGTAATTATGTAGTCTGTGCAAAATATTTTCCTTTGCCGTATTCAACTACGTGAGGCAACAACAGCCCGTGATTATTGTTGAACTCTTTCCCCAGATATTGCAACTGTGTTATTCGCTTGCGGTAATACACGTTGTACTTACGTAACCTGCCGTCTTTCTTATAATTATTTTCAATCGCTTCTCCAATTTGCTCCTGCATCAGCAGTAATCCTTGCGCTTCCTTCGTCATATCCCAAATGCCAGAACAGATGATGCGTGGTTACAATATTTTATTTTATCTTACTTAATGATTCAAAACAGAGTTATTAAAAAAAACATTCCACCGTAAATTCTATCTTTATATATATATTCTGCTATACTTGTTTTCCATCACAAAGTTCCGCTGTCTACCGGCGTCCGTTAAGTCCTTCCATCAATGCAAGTTGGGCCCTGAATTCCTCACAGATACTCCTTGTTTTCCTCACATGTATCCCCATATCCAATCACCAACTTTAATACTGCCAAAAATCTTCCCAATTCGCAAAAACCGAAATTTGATTTACAGGCAAAAGTGTCTTCATTCATTGCCGGAAATTTGAATCCATATTTAAAAATAAACCCGTAACGTATGCGACACGTAATAATAGCATTGAAAGTTCTTTTCAACATTGCTGCGCAAATTGTAGTTTCCGAACTATAAAAACTTTGATGCAACAACACGTGTTGTCGGCACCTTTTCACCTAATATCCTAAAATCAAAGTGCCAAATATTCTACTCAATCCTTATTTTGATTTTAAAACAATATAAATTGAAACATATAAATGTCCCTACCATCAAACAAACACAAATCCCCTATCATAACCGTACGAACCCTATACCGTGGCACGTTCTTTCCGAACCAAACCAACCGGTATACACAAGTTCGAAATTCAATAACGCAAAAACTGGAATTAGCAGACACGTCCCACATCCCCCGAGAATGCTGAAACAAGAGGTAAGAAGAAATATGAGTCTAATCTCAGTAAAATAAACCTATACAACCTGACCATTTAAAATTTTCGAGGATCGACCTAGTGTCACCTAACCGCAGCGGCTATTCAGCCCCGATGCTGCTTCTTCTGCATGACCGGCGCAAAAGCGCCCACACGGCCACCGAAGAATCGACGACAAAATGCACTTAAATAGTAAAGTATCCTAATATAAGCATACTCACCAATATCCTTGCTCCCTCCATTGAACTCCTTTGAGATGGTTATCCTAATGGTTTCCTGTTGGTGGATTCCCGCGTAGGAGTGCTCTTTTCCTGGCACTCGACGTTGGATCCTACCGGCTGCGCCAAAATGTTGGGGGTGGTGTCCTTGCTTGTCGTCGCGAGACATCCTGTCATGGTTCGCTAGGCGCATAGCTGAAATCTTAAAAACCCTATTGTTTTTAAATGAAGACCAAAGACACTTTTCACTTAAAGATCAAAATCACAGGAACTTTATTCTTACAAATACTAAATCTTATATACTATTTCTTAACACTTATCTCAGTCCGTGAACTGACCTTTATGGTGTTCCAGCTCCGCACCTGCTCATTGGTGTCAGTTGGTCAAGCCAACTGACCTACTACAAAAGTGGCGACGGTGCATTACGCTGCCTTCGTCGACTAGACTGCGGAACTGTAATACCCTAAAAGTTTACATAGTAACATTACACAAACCATTTTAGCTGAAAATACTTAGACCCTAAAAGTATGTTTTACTGTTAAATAATTTTAGCACATGCTAATCCCACAGAGTGTGGCATCTATTAGGAGTCGATGCTGTGAGTCAACTACACGTAGGTAGCTTGGTTCTAACTCACAACAGTACGCTGCGAGGGTTCGAGAATCCAATCCAATGCAATGCAAATCTTGCCAAATATTAGGACACACAGCTAAATATTGCAGAAATGCAACTGCTTGCGTTACCTGTAATCTTCCCCCGCACAACAATACCGGCTGCTCTCGCACTCTCTGTGCACGGTAGGTAGGAGTGGCCGCCCAGTTTGCCCAAAGCACACTTGAGCACACATAATGGCCCATTGTGATACCACGGTGTTGCGCCGTTCAAGCAATGAATAAAAAAGTTCCCATACTTGGGATGGTGATAGTCAGCTCAAGGACAGCGCCGGGGAAGGCACGACTCCCCCGTCATGTTTCAGGAAACCATCCTGATACTTTGATGAACCTGGCCATGTCCCTAATATTAATGGATAACAGCTCTGTCAGGCTTGTAAGAAATGGGGCACCAAAGGTGCGAATTCTTCTTCTGCTCAAGGATGGGCAGTGGCATAAGAGGTGGAAAACCGTCTCGTTCTCCTCCTCGAAGCCACAGCCTCGGCAAAAGTCATTTGAGGGTAGGCCCAGTCTTTCTGCGTGCTGTCCCATTATGCAGTGGCCGGTCAAAACCGACACAGTTGTCGACAGTGATACGCGATCAAGTCGAAGAAGTTGATTGGTTCTGTTTTTGTCCATGCTTGACCAAGTTAGTCTAGCCTTGTGGCAGGATTCCTCGTTAGCCCAGGATTTGTAGGCGTCAGCCAGATATTTCCGTTTGATTTCGAGCTTGGCTGTTGCCAGCGGAATGCCGATGTTTACAGAGGGGTGAATGTCGTGCATTACCGTGCCTGCCTTGGCAAGCTCGTCCGCCTCGCAGTTTCCCGGGATTTCGCTGTGTCCGGGAACCCAGACTAGGTGCACCCGAGAGTAACTTGCGAGCTTATTTAAAGATATTCGACATTCATGAACTAGCCTTGATGTGGCCGTGGAGCCAAAAAGAGATTGCATTTGGCTGCATGGTAAATGGTCATGACCTCAGCTTGAAAAACGTTGCAATGGTCTGGGAAACGTAGGGAGATGTTTAAGTCCAGCTTGTCGGAATAAATACCGCTGCCGACTCTACCTCCAAGCTTGGAACCGTCGGTGTAGATTTCTACTGTTTCACCGACCATTTGGTTTTCTGAGGTCCAGTCGCTTCTACTTGGAATAGTGAGGTCGAATTCCCTGTTCAAATCTGGAAAGTCCGACATATAATCGATAAAGTTGGGGACAGGTGGATCCTGATTCAGAATTGAAGCATGGCCTGTGAGGGTTATGCGCCAGTGCGAACGAGCGTTAAGTCTAATCGCTGTCAGCTTGGCTTGTTGCTTAACCAGGATCCCCGAGGGGAGCCAGTGCAGCATGGCAAAAACGGCCTTCGTAGGTGTGTTACGAAGAGCGCCAGTGACCAGTGGAGCAATGGATCTTCTGATTTTATCGAGGGGTTTGTTATTGCAGGATTTTTTGAGAGCTTGCCATCCAAAGACCGATCCGTATAACAGGTTTGGTTCAACGATGGCCATGTAGAGCCATAGCACGACTCGAGGACGAAGTCCCCATCGTGCACCAACTGGTTTTTTACAGCAGTATATAGCGCATGTTGCCTTACGTGCCCTCTCAGCTAGATTGGCTTTCCAATTAAGCTTTGGGTCGAGAATCAGGCCTAAGTACTTAACGTGTGTTCTCAAAGAGAGCGGAGTACCGTTTAGACTAGGCATTGTAAACTTTGGAATTTTGTACTTCCTAGTGAAAAACATAGTCTCGGATTTGGATGGGTTAACCCCAAGTTCGAATTCGCGACACCAGTTCGACACAATAGAGAGTGAATAGTTCAGTTTTTCGGAAAGTGTTTGGGGGAATTTGCCGGATGCCGCGATTACTATGTCGTCCGCATAGGCTATCACTTTGCATCCAGTAGATTCCAATCTCACCAGTAGTGTGTTAACTGCCAGGTTCCAGAGGAGGGGTGATAAAACACCCCCTTGTGGCGTGTCCCTGTTAACCACCCTCCTGGATTGGGCACTGCCGATCGTGGAAGTTATGATCCTAGATTTTAGTAGAAGCTCTATAAATTTAAGAAGACCTGAATTCAGGTTAAGATTATAGAGTGCGGAAATGACAGCGTTGGGGCATACATTGTTGAATGCTCCCTCGATGTCCAGAAATATGGCAAGTGTGAATTCCTTGTACGCCAAGGATTTGTCAACTTGAGAAATGAGAGAATGAAGTGCTGTTTCAACCGATTTGCCTTTAGAGTAAGCGTGTTGAGATACAGAGAGAAGAGAAGGGTTGATCGATGTCCTGATATGTAGGTCAAGAGCTCTTTCTATAACCTTAAGAAGAAAGGATGTTCGACTTATGGGTCTGTAATCCTTAGGTTTGGTATGTGAGGCCTTCCCAACTTTTGGTATGAAGACGACCCGAGCCGTGCGCCAGCGTAAGGGAATATATTGCAATCTGAGTCTTGCATTATATATTTGTAGCAGCCATGGAAGGATAATCTCTTCCCCATTTTGGATATCGGCAGGAATGATGCCGTCCGGTCCGGGGGACTTGTATGGCTTAAAGGTTTGAATGGACCACTCAAGGTGACTTTTTGTCACTTGGAATGTGGGGAGGCTATCATGGGAAACCTGCTCCACCTGGAAAAGTGCTTGATCCGCTGAGGCTAAACTCCCTGGGAAGTGGGTGTGTAGCAGCATATCAAGGGTTTCGGCGCTTGAGGGAGTCCAGCTGCCATCTGGTTTTTGGATACAGTCAAGGGCTTTGTTAGAGGAGTGGAGAATTTTATGAAGACGGCTAGCCTCGGACGTCGATTCAATGCTTTCGCAAAATTCCCTCCATGATGCTCGTTTCCCTCGCCTAATGGCTTATTTCAACTCTTTTTGTTTATTTTTGAAAGGTGCCCAATCAGCTGTAACTTTAGCTTTGTCGAAAAGCATTCTACAAGTTTTGCGAAGACTTGCAATTTCCGAGTCCCACCACGGAGGTTTAGGTTTGCCCCGTGGTTCGGGAGTGATGCAAGAAATATGAGTGGCTTTTTTAAAAGCTGTGGTCAGATCGTCGACCGCCCGATCAATGTCGGGACAGTTGTGGATAATGGGGGGAGTCGTTGCTAAGCATGACCCCAGTTTGGGCCGGAAAAGAGGCCAGTTCGTGTTTTTTCTATTGACTGGTTTAAGAGATTCTGTATTGCCTGTAGTCTCCCTCGAGTCAATGTCAAAGGTGATATAGCAGTGGTCCAAAAAGGAGTTTTCCTGTGAGACGAACCAATTGCTTATCATGTTGGAGTAGGTATCGCTGACGAGGGTGATGTCAAGCACTTCCTTCCTGACGGATGTAAGGAAGGTCGGCTCATTTCCCCGGCTAGCAATGCCTAAGTTATTGGAAATGATAAAGTCGAAAAGACACTCACCTCGATAATTTGTGGCGGAGGTGCCCCATATTTCGTGATGGGCATTGGCATCGGCGCCGATAATTACCGAAATCTGTTTCTGGTGGGCTACAGCAACCATTTGCTTCAGTATCAGTCTGATGGCGGGTTGTCGCCATAGTCATGAGCCATGTAGTTGGAGGAGATCCAGAAGGTCCGTGGACCCATTTCAGTGACCATGGCAACATTGTCTTTGTCACTGAATCTAGGGAGTAAAAGAGCGTAAACGCTGTTTTTTTTACCAGAATGCAGGATCTTGGTTTACCTTGATCCTCGATATATAACATACGATATCCGTATGCATTGAGTCCAGAATCCCGGTCATTTACGACTCAAGTTTCTTGGACGAGAATGAGCTCCTCCCCTATATCCGAGAGGCGGAGAAGCAGGGCTGCCGAGGCAGTTTTCGAATGCTGAAGGTTAATCTGTAGTACCTTCAGCATTGTCTGGAAGAGTGATTATTGTGGAATTCAACTCCTCCTCTTCGGACATTGGAGAGATGTATCCACCAGCCGCATCCGTGTCCATGTAGTCGAAGAATTCTCCGACCAGTTCGGATGTTAAGAAACGACTGCTTCTGGTTGTAATGGAGCACATACTCTCATTGTCACTACCCGGGAAAGGGGTGAGAGCCGGGCCCGAGCAGCTAGGCTCATTGGCAGTGGCTTGTGGGACAGCACAAGCTGGGGGAGGCTGTTGGGCATCGCACTTGTAGATGCGGAGAGTGATGGCTCCAAAGCCATAATTAAATACCCTCTCGCGGGAGTTGATGGGAACAAGGGATTGCTCGTTCAAAATGATGGTGACCTCACGCAAAGTGCCTTTGGGGTCACCAACTTTCGCGACCTTCCAGCCATTGGTGGGAATATCGGTGTTGCTGAGCTTGAGGGTCTTTAAGATTGCCTCAGGCTCAGAGGGCTCGGCAAGAAGCCATGTTTTGGAGCGAGGGCGTTGAGGAACCTGGTCCAAAGGTACTGCGTTGAGCTTTGCACCCGGCAGATCTCACCTACCCTATTGATCGCTACCTTATATGGATCCGTCGAGCGTTGGTCCGAGCAAGATATGATCTTAATATGTCCTTGATACCACCCTGCGTCACGGCAGCTGGGTGAAGGACCAGGGTTGAGGGACATAACCTCAACGAAAATTGGTAACAGTGCCATTTCGACCTGTCTCCAATTGGCAGGAGTAATGGTCCCATCAGCATTGGCAGAGTCGACCACAGCCCATGTGAGGCTCACTGTGCAAACTGTCTTGAAAACCACCCGGCGTCTTCAAAAGAATGCACTAAATTCAAACAGCAAAGAGAAGTTTTCAAAATCCAAATTAAAAAGAAGTGCAGTATGCGTGAAGCAAAACAGTTATACAAAACACAACACAATCCCGACTCCTCACCGAATAGCTATGCGGCTACTCTCTCAGACTCAACCAAAGCAACACAAAACCCTAAAATCAACAATCAAAACTACAGATATGTAACAAAAACACAAACTAACGAAAACAAGTTAACATAACAAAATCAAATAAACACCAACAACACGCCAATATCAAACAATTCCTCGCAAACTGTCTCTCCTATTAAACACAGTGAGAAGACCATTGCAGCAATCATCGATAACTATCAAAAAACCCTCTCTTCTTTGAAACCCACTTACACGCTGAATAATACACACTATCTCTTCCTTCCCACAACTCTCCTACCTACTCTAATATTTTCAATACAAAGCTTCCAAACATACAAGATAAAGACTCTGCAATATCTGACTAAATTACACCCTACTTTCATTATGACTATTAAAATATTGCAATGGAACATAAAAGGTTTTATAAACAACTACAATGAACTACATTTGATCATAAAAGCTATTTCTCCTGATATCATTGCACTTCAAGAAACGCACTTCCCTTACGGAAAAGATAATATAATTACCCCTAAACAATATATGGGATATTTCCACAACCTTTCTACAAACCTCTCATCTAAACAAGGAGTGGGGATTCTAATAAAGAAGCATATTCCGCATAAATTACTTCATGTCAATCTCCCCAATAGCATCGTTAGCATTAGAAATCAAATACGGACTAACTTTCACAATAATAAATACCTATATCCCCCCTCAACAAACCATTTTAGTTCAGGATTTAGAGTCTTTACTAGGTTATGCCCCTTCACAGTATATCTTATCCGGCGATTTCAACTCTTGGAGTCCCCTCAAGCCAATGATAGAGGCAAAATCTTAGAGGATTTTATTCTTACCCGCGATCTCATCGTTTTAAATGATGGGTCCCCCACTCATTTTTCAACGCACAAAACCTTCACCGACATTGACCTTTCTTTATGCTCAGCACACTTTGCAGCCAAATGTAGTTGGGTTACTTTAGATAATATCCATAACAGTGATCATTTTCCCATTTGTATTGATATCATATCCAACCTCAATCCTGAAAGAAGCATTCCGAAGCACAAATTCAAAACTGATTTAGCTAATTGGACTGCATTACAGAGCGCTTGCGCCTGTAGATTTGAATGTTTCTGCCCATCCTATAATATTAACCAAGAAGCAGCTTAATTTTCCAAAGCAATGCGGTTTGCTGCCAACCTATCAATTCCACAAACTAAAATTATTAAGGGGAAAAAAGAATATCTACCTGGCGTAATTATAAGCACTACAGAATCGATAAAAGCTTAGCTCTGAACAAAAAAGCAAATGCAATATTTAGAAGAGCTGTTAGAGAAGCTAAAGCCAACTCTCTTGAAAAATTTACCTCTCAAATCACTCCCAAATCCAGTATCAAACAAATATGGTCCGACATTCGAGTTCTTCTTGGTGGCAGCAAAACCACCCCCTTCGTATCTTCACTGTTGGAGATTCTCATTTGACTTCTTCTTTTGAAATGGCAAATACCTTCGCTAATAATTGGTCTGCACTCTCTAGCGACGCAAACTTTTCTGAAAAAATCATCTCTGAGAAACGATTTTTCCTACATACGGAATAGACTCGTAAACCCATTCAACTATCACTGACTGCAAAAAAAATTGAGTCATATATTTCCATTACAGAACTCGAAACTGCGCTACAGTCAGCAAAAGGAAAAACTCCAGGTTTAGATCACATATCCTACCCGATGTTAAATAATCTACCTGCCTCTGCCAAAAAAATACTACTAGTTTTATACAATAAAATTTTAGACCACGGCATCCTTCCACAAACTTGGCGCACAGCTGAAATAATACCGATACTTAAGCCTAACAAACCAATTTCTGAAATTAGTAGCTATCGCCCCATATCTCTTTTGCCTTGTATCGGGAGGTCCTGGAAAAAATATTTGCTAAAAGATTATTATGGTATATAAGCACTAACAATTTTATCAGCTCCAACCAAGTAGCTGTTAAAAAGAGGCAGGGCACAATTGATGCTCTCCTCCATCTCGAGCATTTCGTGTCAACTGCCCTTTCGAATAAAAGTCATGTGTCTGTACTGGCCACTGACATTGAAAGAGCATTCGATCGCATTGGTGTTCAGGTTGTCCTCCAACAGCTATCGACTTGGAAGATTGGTCCAAAGATCTTTGCTTTTGTAAAGGCCTTCCTGACCCATCGCAGGTTTCGGGTGAGAGTTAACCAAAAACTTTCAAACACTCGGTCTCTCGATAATGGGATACCACAGGGTCTCCTTTGCCTGTTGTTTTATTTATAGCAGCTTTTGACCAAATCAGTAAAATAGTAGCCGATTATAAAATGCTATCTTCTTTACTAATAACAATTCTAACAATGATGTTAAATGTATTTTTTCTAAAATTTTGTATGATATTGATAAATGGTGTACTCGGTCTGGTGGCCGACTCTCTATAAACAAATGTAAATTAATTCACTTTTGTAAAAAAAGAAAATGTAAAATGTTTACTTTAAATTTTAACAACACTTCTATTGAACTAGTTAATGAATTGAAAATTCTTGGCGTCATCTTCGACAAGGAATTGAACTTTAAGGCCTAATGTTTAAATTTAAGCAAAAATATTAATGCCAGGCTTAATATTGTTAAATTCTTATCTTCTAATCATAGTCTAGTACATATTTCTACACTAATCTATGTCACAAGATCACTAATACTTTCCAAAATAAACTACGCTCTCCCAATTTTTGGATGGTGCGCTCAAAGCAACTTAAAGCAGCTATACGCACCCTACCACGCAGCTGTTCGAAGAGCCATAAGAGCCTTCCCTACGTCGCCTACAAAAAATATCTTAGCCGAAGCTGGTTTACTTATTATGGAGCAAGTACGTGCATCAACTTTTCAGCTAATACCAAATTTATTTAACGCCAGAACTGCAACGCTTCTCAAAGACGTCCAGTGTGCCTTCAAACACACCAAAAGATATACTATAAAATCCGTAATCCGCCGCTGTATTGAGGTAGCTAAATGTCTTATGCCTGACACAGCTCCTCGGCTAATCAAGCAGAAAAGAGACCCTCCTTGCCATCTCAAAGACTCATCATTTGTCCTAGATCTCATTTCCTACTCTAAATCTACCACAAATCCTGAAGCCTACCGACAACTTTTTGCAGAATATACAAGCAAATACACTAATAAGAACTGGACACTTTTATTTACTGATGGTTCAAAACAAACCGAATGCACTACCTTCGCAGTAGTATCCGGAATAGTAATATCCACTGGCCTTATTCAACAACATTGTTCAATCTTCACAGGCGAATATTTGGCAATAAAAGTAGCCACGGACTATGCTCGAAAAATGGAAGAGTGGAACATATATACACATAATTATAAATCGTATAATCGAGAAGGAATCAAACCCACCTATCCAGGATCATGCACCATAAACCAAATAAAAATTTTTGTTCGACTTCGGTTGGGACATGCCTCATTTTCGCACGAACACTTCCTGCGTCGATATCCATCGCCAAATTGTGATTACTGCACCGGACACAGAGCTTCAATAACTCATTTATTGAACAAATGCAGAGCTTTCAGTGCAATTAGAAGGAATGTATTTGGTACGTAAGGCCTTAGTAATCTTTTAAAAAATGTGACTCTAGATAGTATAAAACCAATAGAAACCTTTTTAAGTTGTATAAATTTCAAAAATAAAATTTTAAATAATAATAGATTAAGATCGAGTCGAAGGCCCTGGCAGCCAGTACTCATTAATTGTATTTATTGTAATAATTAATTTATTAGAATAAAGTGTAATAATAAAAAATAATAATAATAAAAGAAAGACAATCCCCTTCTGTATAAAAAATATTTTTATATTTTTGAAGTATTTTTATTAATTCCCTTTTTCTTCATAATTAAAGTTGCTAAAGTTGCGCATTGTAAGAGGAGAATCTTTAACCGATTCCAGAGTATTAATATTAAATATATCAAACGGTTTCTTGTGAAAGAATCATTTTTTCCCTTTTATTTCTAGGTATTCATCCTCGAGATTAATTTTAGCTTTTAATGCTTTTAGCATATTATTTCCTATTATTGCATCATAGTTTTTATTATCTAGCTAAACTACTTTCCAACCGATAGTGCTATAAGTTTGGAAATCCTTGGGTATAGGGGTTACCATTTTCATAGTTACTTTGTTAATACCGTTTCTAGTTTTGAAAAATTGTGGCTTTTCTAAATTTTGTGTTATAAAAGTATGAATTATATTTGGTTTTATTACACTCGTTGTGGATCCAGGCAATTTAAGGTTTCATTTGTAATAGTTAAACTTATTATTGGTAACTTCGGTTCCGTGTTACAAAGTTAAGAATTATATTTGGTCTTATTACACTCGTTGTAGATCCAGGCAATTTAAGGTTTCATTTGTAATAGTTAAACTTATTATTGGTAACTTCGGTTCCGAGGCTCCTTTTGAAAATTTTCCTCAGATTCCTGTATATTTTCTATTTCCATCATTTCATTCTCGTGTTTATTTTGGAATCGATATTGTGCGGAGTTTGAGTTAAACTGTCTCATTTGTCCTGAGGTATTACTTAGGTTTGGTTGAAGTTTATGTTGAATTTTTTGTATTATAACTATATAAAGTTTGTTGTCTAAGTTGTCCTGAATATGTTGGATTGTACCTTGGTCCTTTGCTATTATTTTGGCCTTGGCGAAACTGGCTTGAGTTCGTAAGGTTGTAACCCGAGTTTTTTGGATCATGATATTGAGGGTTTGAACCATAATTTTGTCGAGCTTGCCCTAACTGACCTGAATTATTTTCAAATTGTCCTCTTGTGCCTTGTTCCCTACCATATTGGTGAATATTTGTGTAAAAGTTTGTATAAGTACCTGATTTGCCGTTATAATGTCGTAACGTACGTAACTCCGCTAAAGTGTAGTATGCCTGTCTTAAATTTAAGATATTCCTACTAAGTAATGGTGACTACACTCCAATGAGCCATTCGCCTGTGGATGATATGGTGTTATATGCAATTTCTTGATTCCCAGCATTTCACACATTTCTGAGAATAGTTTCGATACAAAATTTGAACCATTGTCCGTTATCAAGACCTTCGGTATGTTGTACCGTACTATAATTTCGTCAAAGAATGCCTTGGCTACCCACCGTACTTGCTTCAGCATCGGGTAAGATCAAGATGTATTTATTTCCCGAAACTGTTTCAGGTAAAATACCTACAATATCCATATGAACTTTATGAAATGGCTGTTTTGGTGTGTCAGTTAACACCATTGGCATCGTTGTTAGCCTTGAACTCTTATTGGCCTGACATTTCGGACAACTCTTTATATACTTTATTATGTCTCAGAGCATATCTTTCCATTCGTATACTCGCTTCATTCTGTCATGAGTTTTCCAGAATCCCTGGTTTCCACCTAGGGTTGAATCATGAAAACCCTCTAACACAGCCTGGATATCTTTTATATCCTCCAGCCATTCCACATTACTGGCTGTTAGTTCATTGGCATCGAAACCCGCATTGCCAACATTTCTTGTAGCATCAATTTTATCCCTACTAGCCCACACTATGGCTATTAATTCCTTCTCTATTGTGGAGTATCTTTTCTCCATATCGCTGAGCGCCCTGCTTGCGAATGCTATTGGTCGGTCATTACCGACTTCCCCTTGTGACAATACTGCCACTAATGCTTCATTGCTAGCATCAGTGGTCAACAAAAAAGTTTGCTAAAAGTCGGGGTACGCCAAAATCGGTAGCGAGCTAATTATTTCTTTAAGCCTCTCGAATGCTTGCTGCAGCTCCCTGTCCATTCGAACTTTGCTTCTTCTCGTAGCAGCTTATTCACTGGCAACGCAATTCCGGCTAGTTCTTCCACGAACTTTCTATAATAGTTGACTAGGAATGCTTGCACTTCCTTTCCATTTCTCGGCATCGCTAAATTTTAAACGCATTCCATCTTCTGCGGGTCAGGCAGTGCTCCTGCCTCTGAGCAACGATGGCCTTTATAAACCACATCTCTTCGCAAAAATTTACATTTTTCCGTGGTCAATTTCAAATTGTGTTCTCGTAACTTCTGGAGCACCTTGCACAACCGTTGCGAATGCTGCTGCAAGTTCTTCCCATAAATTACAATATCATCCAGATACACAAAACAATCTAACCCTTGCAAGCTTGTTAGCACATGGTTCATTCCTTCCTGTTTACCTCATCTTTGTGAGCTTGTGGCAATCTGTACTGTTTCTGGTTAATTGGTGCTTGAGCCACTCTAGTAAGTATTTCATGCTCTATATCTGGTGTATACGTTAGCTGGTCTCCTTCCAGCAAAAATATGTCATGGAATGACGTACAAATGGCTTCTATTGATGCCTTCTCTTCTGAATTTACGCTTGGGTCTAACTTCAGTGATTCTAGCACTCTCTCCATTCTTTTTCTTATATCAACTTGTTTAATCTGATTTACCGATCTATAATTTGGTTCCTTAAAATTATCGTAACTAGTGAACTTATGCCACAAATGCTCATCCATCAGGTAGTCCTTTTCTGATGCGTTGAGTACGCAAGCGTACACCTTACACTTTTCAACGTGCTTTATGGTTTCTCCCATATATACGCCCTCCGCTAGCTGTTGCTTGTGCAAAACTAAAGCACTAAGTTTCGTGCTTACATGCATAGTAACTACTCTGGTTGACCTTGCATTTACTACCTGCACACAATTCTTAACCCTATTCACGGTTTCTTCCTGCCATGGCTTTAATGGAAGAGTGAGCATTCTATTCTTATTATTATCATAAAATGATAACTGATTTTCTAGCGCATCCACTAAGGTGCGGCCCCAAAGATTATCGCGGCCAATTATTCCATCAGCCGGGATACCTTTCCTATCCACTTCCACTGCGTGCACTCTAAAACTCATACCCTTAACTTCACTGTGTCCTATTCTGAGAGACCCCGATGTCCTGATGCACCCTCCAAACGCTCCGTTACGCATTCTTAAATCCATTTGATTAATATCTAGCCCTTTCCGTAAAACACTAGATTTTACGAGGTTGGTGTCCGCTCCTGAATCTACCAAAAGCACTAGCTTCCCTCTAGCTGATTCCTTGCAAGGTATCTCGATGGAGGCATCACCTATCCTGCTCATAATAAAGCAACGTCCTTCTGTTCCCAGCATGGACGCGTATCCATTTCCTAACTCTTTGCAATATTGGAGAACCTCTTGCTCCTCCTTCTCCTGGACTATAGTTTCTACATTTCTACTCACACGTACTTCCGGCCAAATTATTACTTTCTTTCTTTTGGGTTTCCAGTCTACTGGCCTCGACTGGGCCGCTGGAAGTTTCCCTGGTTCCTTTGTTGGGTTTGATTATCCCTGCATTCCGCTGCCCGATGTCCCATTCGTCCACATGAGAAGCATCTCAACCCCTGTTTGGTGTTGCTTATCCTTGGTTCACTTCTGGAATCCCAATTTGGTCGATGTGGACCACTCCCAGTTTTGAAAGGATTTCTTCCTTGGTTAATTCCTTCCGTTGAATTAACTCGGGGACTACTAAAGTTACCCCTGCTGTCCCTCAAGGGTGGATCCGGTCGCATCGTAGCTGGCTGCCTTCTACTTTGATCCCATTTAGTGTCTACTTGGCACTGTCTACTTGCCTCATGACCATATGTTTGGCTTTCCATACAGGAGGGCGTGTTTTTGCGTGTAATGCACCCATCCCTTGTATGACATTGCTTACGGCAGAACGCACATGTGGGTGCCCTCTGTACAAACCCCCTGTACGGATTACTCGGATTCGCGGCTCTGTTGGCGGAGACGCCGGGATTATACGCTCCTCTGTATATGTTTGGAACGGAATTACTTCCCTCTCTATCCATGACAGCGGCAGTTAAACTGTCCTGTCTGTTTTCGAACATATGTACCTCCCCCAAACCATCCGTGCTCCGTTCCACGAGGACTTGTGCTCTAATTGCTAGGTCTACTAATTCCTCCAGATTTCCTGTTCTGCTATTCAGCATATAAATCTTTCGAGCGGAGGTGCGTAGGCCCACCACGAAAGTTGTTAACACCGACTTGTCAACTTCGTATAAAAATGCTGTATCTCCAATGCCATTGTACTTATTTTTTATTATTTCCTGAGCCATCATCTGGAGTGACTCTAACCGCCTGGCAAAGGCGCGTATGTCTTCACCTGTCAGCTGCTTCCCGATTCTGATCTCTTGGGATATGTCTTCCAGACTTCTTTCCTTTAAATAGGTTCTCTTTAGAAAGCCATAAAGCTCGTTTACACTGGCGAATTTCTGTGGCAGCAAAAGATTGTATGCATCTCCAGAAAATGGCTCGACACCGATTTCAGATGCGCCAAACAAAAATTGCGCTTGCCTTTCTTCACTAAAAACTAATCTCAGCGTACTTCCGGAGGCAATGTCAATACTGTCTGTGTAATCCAGCCGATGCTGATTTTGATCTCTCCTCCGCAAATCGTAGTTTCCGAGCTACAGAAACTTTGATTCAACATCACGTGTTGTCTGCACCTCTTGAAATATTTTTGCCTAATACCCTAAGCTACTAATGTCAAATATTCAGATCAATTTGAAAACAATATAAATTAAAACAAATTAAAGACAATATATATGTCCCTATCGACAAACAAACACGATTCCTTTACAAAAAAAATCCTCTTAGCTAGGACGACAAACATAGACCGTCCGATCATACTGACGGTTTATGGTTGCCCATACAAAGCTGTATGCAACAACGCAATCGCGTAATTGCAACTTCTTTGACCAGCGCTACGGCGACTTCAGGGTCGCAGAAGTATCTACTTAAAATACGCTACTATACTCCCTACTCACCATTATCTTGTCTGATGACATCTCCGCTTCAGGGTCCTCCGCCCTGGGTTATCCTTCAAATTTGTTGCTGAATATCTCCTGATTCACGGTTCCTTGCCCTGGAACTCCTCCCGTAAGACCTTAAGACCGACTGCTCCAAAATGTTGGGGACCGTATTTGTTTGTCCTCAGGGAGTTTCTCTTGCTGCTTGTCCTGGCGCGCGTGTACCTGTAAACCTAGATTCACTACATCACTTTTAGTTTAAAAACAACAAGCGCTTTATTCTTAAAATACTAATCTCTTATATACTATTCACAAGAAACAATTACAGTCTACGTATTGACTTTTCTGGTGTTCCAGTTACGGAATTGTTGATTGGTGTCAGTGGCTCAAGCCAACTGACCTACTGATTGTAAAAGTGTCGTCGGTGCATTCTAAATGCCCTTCGTCAGCTTGACTGCGGGACTGTGACACCCTCAAGGTTTTCATAATAATTAATACTTAAATACTATTCATTTACAATATTTGCACCCTAGAAATATGTGCTCTCTTAATGAATTTAATTGCGTAAAGCTAAACACACCAAATGTGTAGTATCTGTTAGGAGTCGGTGCTGTGAGTCAACTACGCGTAGGTAGCTTCATTCTAAGTCACAACAAAGGCTACCGAAAATCAGTGAGTGAGTATTACCAAAGTCCCAAGCAGCAACAGCGAAACGAAAGGAAAACCCAGAATAGCATATCTACAGGAGGTCACAGTTGGCCGAACAATGTCGAAGACCCAATGGCTAGTGTAAGAAACTCAATTACAGTACAAGTCAGCTCAGAAGACGAGGAGGGCGAAGATGGTATAATAATAATCACAACAAAAGCAACCACACGCACAGCCAACTATCTTGTCAACCGGCGCCACGCTTACGAAGAGAGGAGACACAGTGACAAATAATACAACAAATACATTCACGACAAGAGAAGATGAGTGCACGAACTCAAGCGGTGGAATTTGCCGAGTGCAGTCGCTCGGTAATTTTACACTAACAACACGAAGAAACGAGAGCAAAGCACAAGAGGGACAACGACAGAGCGACCACCACGCCAACGGCTAGCAAGTACAAAGCAGAAGGAGGAATGGAAATGAAATGCTGGCTGCCAGTTAAATTGAAAATAAAATATTTAACAACAACAACACTACAGGATTCCGAACAGCGGTGCTTGCAGCCAACAATACTGCAGGCCAACCAGAGGCCGTTTGAGTGAGGTGGCTGACCGTCAGAAGTTGAAGGTGGTCCAAAGGCAAAATTCTGCAACAACAACAAGCCTGATCACAACAACAAGAAGCACAACAACATGCACCACCTGCTGTGACCAGTTGGGCTATATAAACCATGTGGCCCAAGCAATAGGTCTCTTCGTCGATCACCAACATCCTGACTAGCAACAGCTCTACGCCATACAAAGTACATTACGAACACAGAAAGCTTAGTGAGAACATCTGGTTTTTTAATCGTTTTCTCGCTATGCCATACACAGACAGAGACTATAGGGACTTAGTGAGAACCTCTGGTTTTTAATCGTTTTCCCACTAAGTCATCCGCCGTACAGAAACCATAGGGACTCAGTGAGAGCATCTGGTTTTTAATCGTTCTCCCCCTGAATCACTGAGACACACAATTACCGGGACGTGGACACATGAAAACAAGTACACATTGAATAAGTTTATTTGCACAACTATAGAATTAAGAAAGTAGATTTGTTTTGAGTAAGGACTAACAACATTCCATAATCAGTATTCTGAATAAATACGCTGAAACTAATTTAACTCTCAGGATTTTTATATTTTTCTGTATACGACCCCTGGAAGCCGCTGAGTTCACCCCAGCTATAAAAAGAGTCGTTACAATATATATACATATATATACATGTATATATATATATATATATATATATATATATATATATATATATATATATATATATATATATATATATATATATATGTATATATATGTATATATATTGTAACGACTCTTTGTATAGCTGGGGTGAACTCAGCGGCTTCCAGGGGTCGTATACAGAAAAATATAAAAAAACTCTCAGGATTTTTATATTTTTCTGTATACGACCCCTGGAAGCCGCTGAGTTCACCCCAGCTATAAAAAGAGTCGTTACAATATATATACATATATATACATATATATATATATATATATATATATATATATATATATATATATATATATATATATATATATATATATATATATATATATATATAAATATACAAATATATAAATATAAAGATACAAATCTGTATTCATATACAATGCAATCCTCAAGCAAGCTGTTGAACCTGCTACTTTTACCAATCGACAGGTCATATAGAATAGAATCCACTCTGTAAATGTCAGAAAAAAGAAGAGTTCGAAGAGAATGGCGATACAGTTAAAAATTAGGCTCAAAGAATGTACCAAACAGCTTAGAGAATTATTAGAACTCCCATACTAAATGAGAATGGATGCATTCCAGATAATCAATTTGGATTCAGAAGAAAATAGCACTATAGAACAAACATATAGACTTTGAAATTAAGCAAACTGGACGAAAATTTATCATCAAAAAAGGTAATTTTCAGACCACACCTCAACCGATTCAAGCCAGAATTCCCCAAGGCAGCATTTTGGCTAATCCATTCCTATCTTATATTTGATATACGCCTCTGATATGCCAATAAACAATAATATCCACGTATCAACATTCGTTGATTGTACAGCTTTCCAAAGCGTCCACGAAAACCCTCAAGCAGCATCCCGCAAATTACATGAATATATATCTCAGTTGGAAAAATGGCTTCAACAATGGAGGATAGAGGTGAACGAACAAAAATGTATACATATTACATTTACATTACGCAGGGAAACACGCCCGCCTATCCATACCAACACCCAGACTATACCCCAACACAACGATGCTAAATACCTCGGTATTCATCTTGATCGTCGTTTGACATGGAAAACCCACATAGAAGCAAAGTTGATCCAAATGAAACTAAAAACAGTTCAAATTAATCTTCTTATTGGAAGAAATTCTAATCTAAGCCTAGACTGTAAACTTCTACTATACCACTCGATATTAAAATCAATATGGTGCTACGGAATACAGCTATGGGGTACTGCCTCAGCGTCAAAAATAGAGAAAATTCAAACGCGACAAAATAAAATCCTCCGAATGTTTCCAGCCGCTCAGTGGTATGTCAAAAATTCGTGCATTCAAAAAGATCTAAACGTCCCGATGTGTTTTCAAGACATGTGCAACGTATATAAGGAAACTTGAGTTCCACCCAAATCCACTGGCCCGCAATATTCTAAATTATAGAGGTCTCACTTGGCGGAGAAGGAGGGACACCCTTGCTCTCAGCCGATTAGGTGAGATGTGAAAGACATCCACAGAAACAATCGCAGAAACAAATTTTTTTTGTCTAGCATTGGCTGGACTTATTATATATATATATATATATATATATATATATATATATATATATATATATATATATATATATATATATATATATATATATATATAAAGGCATATATATATACGAGTATATATATATATATATATATATATATATATATATATATATATATATATATATATATATATATATAGTATATATATATATATATATATATATATATATATATATATATATATATATATATGTATATATTTATTTATTTATATACATATTGTAACGACTCAATTTTGCTGGGGTAAAACTCAGCGGGTTCCAGGGTCGCTTACAGAAATTTAATCGCTGTTGTATCGGTTTACGTGTCCTTATTTATTTTTAAAATTACTAGCTATTTCCAATGCATATATAGTTATATTTTGTTACTAACCATAAACTCCTGGCTCTGTCTATGTTGCGTTTTATTTATTGTTACTACTATTCGTAGTCACTACCGATGTCTCTAGGAGCTTGGTGCGTTGTATACTTACTGATCGATGCTGGATCAAAGAGCCTCACTGTTCGGGCCACTCCGCTTATATAGCGAAAGCTTGCTTGTTGTTATTGTGGTCCAGTTGTCCTTGGACCACCTTCAACTTCTGCTGGTCAACCACCTTGTTGTACTACCTCTAGTTGTCCAGCAGGGTTTTTGCCGTTGAAATATTTGTCCGCACTCCGCCTGCTTACTGCTCTGTGTTTACGATCGGCTCGCGTATGTGCGCTCTCGTTATCCTCCGTGTTCCGCCTTCGGTGGCTGTAGTGTTGTTGTTGTTGCAGGTATATGTATATATATATATATATATATATATATATATATATATATATATATATATATATATATATATATATATAGCAAAGAGGCCGTGGATTCGCTCGTTGGCGCACTAGCAGCTACGAAATTACAATAATGTTGTCTTTTCCGTCATTTAACTTATAGCTAAGTTTGAAATAAACATAATTCAAACTTAGCTATAAGTTTTCTTCTTGTTATTACTTTATTCTTTTATATATTTTGAACTCTTTACATTTCAGATAGGTATATCTATTCTTCCACTTCTTTCTATACATTTTGTTTGTTTTGTTTTTTGTTTTTTCTTTTATTCTTTTTGTATGCTCCCTCTCATTCTTTCTTAGCTCTAATTTCTATTATTTTTATGTGTATTATGTATTTTCTAAAGGTATATGGTTATTGGTTAATTTTTATAATTTTTTTTATAAACCTTATGGCTATGGTTTACTATTTAATGTTTGAACTTGCAGTCCTAAGCCTGGCTTCCACTTGTTGTGGGTGGTATCGGTGACAGTTCGGATGGGGTTAATGAAAATCATAAAGTTCTCATTGATATATTGTGCAGGCAGCGTAGGGGTCTCAATATTGTGCATCTTAACGCTAGGAGTCTGAATTCAGAGAAATTATATTACTTGAGATATATTTTTGAGGGCTCTTTAGTGGATGTTATATGTGTCTCGGAAACATGGTTTCAGGATGATGTTTTGGATGCCCATTATGGCATTAAAGACTACAAGTTAGTAAGGAGTGATAGGCTGAATAAGAGAGGGGGTGGTGTAGCAATATATTGCAAAACTTACCAAAATATTGAGTTGTTAAGCTTGTCTAATGGGTGTGACATTGAATTTTTGAATGTTAAAATTTGTAGTGGAGGTACAAAAATGTTTCTATCTTGTGTATATAACCCTAATAGAGCATATCAACTTGAACCTTATTTTTCTGAGCTGTCCAATAATTTGGCTGATTATGATCGCTTTGTGATTTGTGGCGATTTCAATGTGAATCTGCTGTGTGATAGTAGTGCTAGGAATAAATTATATGATCTTGTAGCAACTGCTGGATTATCTGTAGTAAACTCGGGTGTACCTACTCGTTATGGAAATAATGTTAACCCTAGTTTGCTTGATTTCTTTCTGGTATCTGATGTCTCATTGATTAGTTTTTTTGATCAAATCTCTTTTATTTCCGATCATGATTTAATTTTTTGTACCTTAAACATAACACTGTGCTGTGATGCTCTGCCGGATTTTTTTTCATATCGTGACTTTAATGCTATTGATTACGAATCACTATTCTGTGAGATGAGTCGGGTGCATTGGGATGAATGCTGGTGTCAAACCTCTGTGGATGATAAGTTGGACTTGTTTGTAGGTTGCATTGACAGGATTTTTGTTCAATATGTCCCCATTCGTTCAGTGGCAATTCAGAATGTTTCTTGTCCATGGTACTCGAAGCAAGTTAAATTGGCCATTAGGAATCGAAATAAATTGCATGCTAAATGGAAAAATAAGCCTACTGTGGATAATTGGAATCGATTTAGGATTGCTCGAAATAAAACTGTATTTATTGTTCGTCAATCCAAACGAAATTTTTACAATTCCAAGTTGAAAAGTTGCCTTCCTACCAAGCTACTTTGGAGGAATTTGAGGAACCTTGGAGTGCGTAGTAGTGATAATACTATCTGCAAGTTGGATCCCAGCATTATGTGTGATGCCTTTGCTTCTCCGGGATCATGTGGCTCGGTTTCTCAGCCTGCTCTTAGAAAATTTTGTTCTGCCACGTCTACTTTTCAGTTCTGCTGTGTCCGTGAGGCTGATGTGGGGCGATGTCTGATGAGGGTTAAGTCAAATGCAATTGGTGAGGATGGCTTGCCGGTTAAGTTTCTTAAGATTATATTGCCTTTTATTCTTACTCCCTTGACCCACATTATTAATCATTGCTTTACGACTTCGTGCTTTCCTAGTGCTTGGAAAGTTGGTATCGTTATTCCAGTAGCTAAGAAATCCTCTGCATTGGAGCCAGGTGATTTTAGACCTATTAGTATTTTACCTTCTCTATCAAAGGTTTGTGAATCACTCATGGCTGAGCAAATTTCAGGTTACTTTCATCAAAACAATCTTTTCTCTCCTTTGCAGTCTGGTTTTAGATGGGGGCACAGTTGTGCGACTGCTATGCTTAAGGTTATGGATGATGTTCGGGAAATGTTTGACCAAAGTCTTCTTACTTTTCTATGTCTCCTGGATTTTTCCAAGGCTTTTGATAGCGTTAATCATTCGTTGCTTTGTTTAAAATTAAAGCGGTACTATGGGTTTTGTGCAGTGCAGTTGGCCTTATAAATAGTTATTTAACAATGAGAATGCAGCGAGTAAAGGTGGGCAATATCTATTCTGATTATAGGCATGTTTTTTCGGGTGTTCCACAGGGATCGATTCTTGGCCCACTCCTGTGTACTATATTTTCAAATGACATATTCTCGGTGTGTAAATACGTAAATATACATGCATATGTTGATGACCTACAGATTTATCTTTCTCGGCGCATGGAGTATATTGATGACTTGAGTCTTAAAATGAACGAAGACCTACATTCTATATTTGATTGGTCAAAAAGAAATGGACTCTTCCTAAATCCGTTAAAATCCTACGTTTTACCAATCTCGAAGAAGAAAGTAGAATTGGACAAACTTCCTTTGATATATATTGGTAACGCTCAGCTGAAATTCGTTGAGAGATCATGTAGTTTGGGCTTTCAATTCTTCTTTCACTTGCACTGATCAAGTAAATAGTATTGTGAAAAAAGTTTTTTTTGTGCTGAGACAGTTACGGATGTCAGCAGAATTTACCCCTGTCGAGACTAGGAGAATGTTGGTTAAGCAGCTGGTTGTACCGATAATTTGCTATTCAGAGCTTGTATATAGTAAGTTGGATTCAAACTCCCTACATAAAATACAAGTTGTGTTTAACTATGCCACACGATATGTGTTTGGATTACGTAGGTTTGACCATATAACTTCCTGGAAGACAAGTGTTCTTGGATGCAGTATTGAGAACTACTTGCGGATCAGAAATTGTATTTTTCTTCACAAGCTGATTATCACGAGAACTCCTAATTATCTCTTTGAGAAACTTCAGCAGAGCCAATCAAAAAGAAGTCGGTGCATGATAATACCTAAATTTGCCTATTCTAATTCAACTCGATACTTTTTCATTAATGCCATCAGGATCTGGAATTCGCTGCCTCCAGCTGTGAGAGGCGTGGCAGGGATTAGTGAGTTTAAGCATTTAGTGTTCCAGTACTTTTGTCGAGAGCTACCATAGAGCTCTCTAAATTTTTACCCTTGAAAATAACCAAATATCTCTTTTATTATTCTTTTCTGTCTGTATTCTTTTATTTATTATTGTATTAATTAATTAATTAATTTATTTATTATTTATTATTTATTTATTACTTATTTACTTATTCATTTTTTATTTTTTTATTTATCTATTTAATTAGTTGCTAATTTAATTTAATATATATATATATATATATATATATATATATATATATATATAAATATATATATATATTAATAACTGATATATAGTTATATATTAAAAGACTTTGTCTTATGTTATAACTTTAAACAATAAATTGAAATTGAAAATTGAAATATATATATTCATATGTGTAAATGTGTATGCGTATATATGTGTATGTATATATATATGTATGTATGTATGTATATATGTATATATATATATATATATATATATATATATATATATATATATATATATATATATATATATATATATATATATATATATATATATAAATTAGTTAACGAGATCGCGACGCGTCACTTAAAAAATAATAATTTAGTGGTCGGCTGACCACTGGCTCCAATTGAAACGCATTGTTATTTTGTTTAAGTAATTTATTTTGACATCGATTCGTTCTATCCAAATGCGGACTGCCGAATAATAAAACGTTACACATATTAATAGCCTAGAATAAACATAAGCATAGCCTAAGTTAGCCGCTACCCTAAAACTGCTGACATGACGGTTCCCACAATGGCTAAGTCGCCAGTGCACTCGCTGCTGCTCTGCCGGATGCGCGTGCACTACGTCGGCACGTACTTACTGATTGTAAGTTGATCCTCTTATTATTGTCAGGTGCTTCGTGGGAACGCTTCGTGAAGACTCCTCCCCCTTTAAAAGTCTGCGTCCCGAAGATCAAAGTCTGATTGGAAGGATCGAGGTGGCTTCATAGGTAGTTTTGCGAAATTAGGTTGTTCCTCCAGCGACTTGATCGGTGGTATACTGAGCTTCTTTGTCACGACGTGCCATAGTGCCTTGAAAACAGAGATCGCCAGAACTAGATTAACGATATCCGAAATTAGGTTAACCCCAAGCGTAGCTTTCAAACGACCAAGGCGTCTGATGTTCTCGATCAATGTCCACCTTTAGTCCTTGATTGGTGACATTTGCCAGAATAGGCGGAAGTGCTTGTAGGTGCGAGATACTTTTGCTAGTGAACGTTTAGTTTCGAATAAATATTGTTTCGTTTGTTAACTGGATTACCCTCGATGAGAGTTGTTGTGTTCTCGTTTCCGATTTGGCCTTTAAAATTGGTTAAAAAGATTGTACTCCCGGTAAGCATTTCGATTACCTAATCCTTGTTTGTACGGAATTGACATTTGGCGTGACCTCCTTTTAAAATTGGGGTAAGCAGCTATCTTCAGGAATCTTTTGTAATACCTCTTCCTCACAAACGGTCGAGTTGTTAATCACAAGGCATTTGTCCTTCAAACCGTATGTCTCAGACTGGCTCACCAGCATTTGTGAGAATTCCAAATCAATTTGTTTACCTTCATTATTGCGGCTCTGTTTATAAAAAGATGATACTTTGCAATGTTTAATTTCGGCATTACCAGGAAGTATAACAAGAGGGAACCATTTGTACATACTGAAGGCTTTCCAAACTCGATCGCCTCTATAGCATTTTGATAAGGAAGCGTCTCTATTTCTGCCAGGATTTGGTTTATTTCTTCTTTGTCCAGCAAATTTCCGTTTACGATACCGGTATTGATCATCTGACAAGCCCGAACAATTTCTCTGTACTTCAGCTCTTATGACGAGTAGCTTGTTCAGAATGTCTCCCTCAACTTGGTCGTATCTGGTATCTTTTGATATATCGTTGATCTTGTCGACTATCTGGTTCACTTTCTGCAGCTGGTTGCGGGTAGAAATGAAGAGTTTCTCGTTCACCTTATATTGCTGGTTATTGTTCTCGATTATGTTGTCCTCGTTCTTGAGTATAGAGTTCGGCAGCATCCGGAGAGCCTGCGATCCACTTCCAGGCGGAGCTTATCCAATCTATCGACTGAGCTCTTGTTGAACCTCTTGCTCTTAATTCATCCAGTCGATTGATTATCCACCTAACGTGACATTCGTATACGAAATTTTTATCTTTGTTTTGCATAGTGGAGTTAGCCATAGATAAAATGTTTAGAAGTAAGTCCCTGTATGTATTCAAATCCACAATATGTACAAGTTTGAAACAACCATCTCCGTCGCGAACTGATACTATTGGGGATTGGTAGCTGAAAACCTGGTAACCATGTGCAGCAGCTATTGTTATGAATAGTCCTAAACTGTAATAAGAAATATCTGTATTAATATTATAACTCTCTTTCCCCTCTTTTTTATTACATTACTCGTATAAATGTGAAGACAACACTATCAATGATAGTATGATAATTATAATTTTACTTAAACTAACATTTAATTGATTTAAAAATAAACTAATTAAAATATGATTTGTAATCAAGAATGATAAAATAGAAGATTGCGCCATTAGCAGGTCCGCTATTCCTCTCTCCACAAAAACTCAGTACAGCTGATTGGCTGTGACGTCAGGTAGCACTTTCAAATATTTTGTGATATGAAAAATTCATACACAAAGGCAATAATTTGTATATTAAAAGCTTTTTAATTATTTTGAATTATATATAAGTTAACAAATGCACTTGCAAGTAAGCGAGTACAAATTATTGAAAAACTCGTTCCAATAAATATCACTTGAGAAGCGGATTAAGCGGATTTTCATGTTCCAAGAAAGAAAAAGTGAATTTGTGTACTGACTTAATATATATAAATATATTAATATCATATAAATATACATATATTTAATAAATATACACATATTATGATTTCATTTCCCATTATTTTTTCATTTTATATTCCCATTATCGCACGAAAACAGTAAATAACAACGTTCACGGCACAAATTTAACCAACAAACTTTTGAATAGAACAAAAATTTGAATGCCAAATCAATTGAAATATATTATTTCATATTTATTTATATAAATATTATCATAAAATGCGATAAATATTAAAATATTTAATATTAAACAAAAATTTCACTTTTCTCATACAAAATGTATGCATTTTGGCTGCTCTCTCAGTTCGTATGTGCATAGTGACGAGATGCGCAGAGAGAGGAAATTTTCGTAGCAGCATTGGCCCAATCTTCTATTTTATCATTCTTGATTTGTAATAAGGAAAAATTAGGCTCCTAACTATACATCTTAATGTTTTAATTTTTAATTAATTTTTAGTAGGCAAATAATCATTGCATATTTCTTATTATATTTAAATTCTACAGTTTACATTTTTTTTCTAATTATTTTTTTTTTTTTGTTTATTTAATTTAAATTTTTTTTTTTTTACAAAGTATCTAGCATATTCTATTACTATTTTTAGGTGTACATTCGCTAACCTATTTTTTTATCTAATATTTTATATCTCGTATTTTATAATATTTTTATATATTAATTTTTTTATTACAAGCTATCCCTTTTTTATAAGCAACCTGTGATGAATTTGTGGAACAACAATCTTTATGTTTACATAAAGGTATATATATTTTTTCATGATTATGTGTGATCTTATATCTCAATAACAATGTTAGGGTGCATTTATTATGAATAGGTAAGTGCCTTATGCATTAGTTTTTCTTTCTCGTGCCTATAAATTCTTTACCAATTACTATTAAAGCTATTGCTTTATTTTTACTAGTTCTTTACGTGTGTCTTATGAAATCTTTTACCGGTTTCAGTTACAACTGTTACTTTGTTATCCCTAGCCTCTACTTCTTTCTTGTAAAGGGGTTTTTGTTTACTCTTTATCTGTTTATCTGCGATATAAATTTGGTCACCCAAATGAAACTTTTAGGGAATCTGTTTCTTTTTGTTTAATCTTAAATTTCTTAATTCCTGATTCCTTTCTATTTGCGCTCGAATTTCTTCATGGATTTTATTTCAAAAGTCCGCGAGGTTTTGGTAATTGATTCTTTGTGTCGTGTCAAAAAATATATCACAAGGTTTCTTGTTAGTCACCGTGTGAAACGTGTTGTTATATCGATCCACAGGTATATATGTGGCGACACCACTACCCCCACCTAGTTGTCGGGTACGCCGACGCAAGCAGGCGTTAGTTCCGCGCGCCATCTATTAACACGCTGTCGCTGTCGCACAGCGTGTTTATGGGAGGGCCGGAACTGGCCTGTGTTGGCTGCGGAGCAACACACTTCGTGTTTCCGGCTTTTCCATTCTTTCTTTTCCGTTCGTAGCGCCGGAGCCGTGCACACGTTTTCATTTTCTGTGCTGAAGCTAGTGTGGAGTGTTATAGAGCGTTTTGTGAAATTAAAATTTATATTAAATACTGGACTTAACAAAATTTCTAAAAATTTCCAGAAACGAATTTTATATTATGTATACGATATAACAAATACGTCATAGTATAATTTAAATTTAATAAATTAAAATAAGAATTTAATTTTATTTCTTTCTCTTATATTATTGGATACGCTACACCCGAGCGTAACCCAAATATATACTAATTCTTTCGGCGTCAGATTGCCCATTTCTTGCTTCAGACAGCGATAAATTTCTATGAGAGTAGAGTGAAGTCTTTCTACTTGACCGTTTACCTCTCTGCGCTGGGTTGGCGTTTGATACAATTGAACTCCTAAAGACCTAATGTAGTTAGAAACGGTACGGCTTATAAAACCACTCTCATTATCTGTAACAATAATTTTGGGTATTGTAAAATAGTGAAGGACTTTAGTTAATTTTGAACGAAAGTGGATTGCGGATTTATTTTTAATATGAAAGAGTTTTGCAAATTTAGTGAATTTGTCAATACAACTAAGAAATTTTTGCTTGTGTAATTCAAATATGTCTAGGTGTAAAATTTCGCATGGGTATGTGGGAACTGGGGTTTGTTGCAGTTGAGGCTTAAGTGGATGTCGGTCGTATTTGTTCACTTTGCAAATCTCGCAATTTGTGGTGTATCTTGTAATAAGGGCATTCATTCGTGGGAAATAGAATTTTTCAATTATTTGAGCACCGCTTTCCCGCGGATACCGTTGTGCACGCTTATGCTCATCCTCAATGATCCGATAGATCCTTTCTTCATTTGTTACGTCCTCCACAACCTTTTGAGTGAGCCTTATTTTATACTGGGAAAAGTGTTCTACGTAAACGTCCTGAAGTGTTTGTAAGAAAGTTTCAAGTATTTTTATCCCATTAATTACAGTAGGATTAAAAAAATTCTTTAAGTTGACTATTAAATTTGCACTATTAATTTGCATAGATGTGTAGTGGCGCTTGAACCCGGGATGTGGCGCTTCCCAACAGTGAACATCATTACCTTGTCTCTCAACCAATTGGTTCCTAAATACGTTCAAGGGAGTCTTTACGTGAGGAATCAAATCAGAGCTGTCCCTTTCCGCACTATGCATGGTGGCGGCTGTTGAATAGTTGCCTTCGCTGGCTGTTTCAGTGGCAGAATCTAGGCCTTCACTAGCTATATCCGTAACAGAATCGCTTGAACCTGGCAAGTGATTTAGCTCCGTTTTAGGCATCGAGAGACCATCTGCTACAAAGTTTGATTTACCAGGCTTGTAAATCAACTCATAATTATACTTCTCAATTCGGGCCTTCCATCGCTTAAGTTTTGCGTTATAATATCTATTCCCCAATGCGAAAGTTAGGGGCCTGTAAAGATTTTAATTTTTTTTTGCACCATAAACATAATTGCGAAGGTTATCCAGGGCCCATACTATCGCCAGCATTTCCTTCGCGTTTGTCGCATAGTTTTCCTCGGTTTTATTCAAGGAACGTGACACGTAGGCAATAGGCCTATCCTTACCTATTTCGCCCTGGGATAGGATGGCTCCAATCGCAAAGCCAGAGACGTTAGTTGCTAAATTGAATGGTTTTTCAAAGTCAGGGAACGCTAAAACCTCATAAGACGTTAATAACAATTTCAATTCTCGAAAAACTTTAAGAGCCTGTTCGTCTAAGTTAATCGAAATTTTCCTTGATTATTTTGTTTTAACCTGTGCTGCCCCCTAGTCAAATTGGTTAAGGGTTTAGCCACCTTCGCATAATCCTTTATAAATCTTCTATAATAAGATGTTAATCCAAGGAAGCTCTTTAGGTCTTTCAAGGTTTCGGGAGGCGAAATCTGCTCGATGGCCTTTACCTTTTTCTCGTCAGGCTTGATATTATCACGTGCTACAACGTAGCCAAGAAACTCTACCTTTGTTCTCATGAATCGAGTTTTTTCAAGGTTAACTCTAAGGTTTGCTTCACTCAACCGGGAAAAAATCCTTTCACCATTATCAAGATGATCCTCCTCGCACCCGCCGAAAACGATGATGTCATCTATATACACATAGAAGATCTTTCCAATGAAGTCTTTCAACACGTCATCGATCATTCTTTGAAAGGTCCCCGGCGCGTTTTTAAAATCAAAGGGCAATCTGAGAAACTCATATTTACCATTCATGTTCGAGAAGGCTGTTTTTGGAACATCTGATGGCTTCATCGGAATTTGGTGGAAACCAGACGTTAGGTCAAGCGTGGTAAAATACTTTGCTTTTCCTAAGCTGGCAAGGGGTGAATTAATGTCTGGCATAGGGTATGCGGCAGATGTAGTCACGCTGTTTAGTCGCTTAAAGTCGACAACCATCCCATACTGTTTTTCACCAGAAGGTTTTGGTTTTTTAGGAATCACCCAAATAGGCGAATTATATGGGCTATTAGAGGAACGGATCACACCTTCGGACAGGAGCTCGCTTACCTGTTATCTACCTCTTCTCTCATTGGGACGGGATATGGGTAGCTCTTTGTATATATGGGCTCGTTAGTTGTTGTCTTGATTTCGGCCCTCACCGTGGTCTTTACCATATTGTTTTCATTAATTGGACCAAAAAGCTCTTTAAATTTTTTTAGAAGATTATCTTTTGATATCTTTGCCTTCAGTGGAATTTTTATACCTGGTTTTAGCGTAAGTGTATTATTTTTTCGATCGATGACCGCTTCAAGATCTTTAAGGGTATCGTCACCAATAATTCCATGGAAGGACACGAGGCCTGGCAAAACGTAGAAAGTTACAAGGGTGCTGTTTCCAGTTTTCTCAAAAAACTTGCCGATCACTTTCTTGTTTATATTAATGTTACCCGCAGCAGTGTTTTTTAGCGGGGTTGAAAATTTGTAACGGGTGGACTTATGAAGTTTTTGTTAGCCCCAGTATCGACTAGAAAGTTTAGGATGGAGCAGTCTCGCGTTTTATACTCTATATAAGGAAGGCTGGAGAGGCGCCCGTCATAAAATTTAAATCATCGATTCCGCAAGACTCAGGTTCTAACTTTTCGTCACAACCTATTTCTGAGAAGCCTTACTCTGGTTCTGACATATGAATATTGTTAAGCTTCCGCCCGTCTTGATTGTATGGATTCATCAACCTCCATTCTCTCTCGTGGAGTAGATCCCATTGATCGTTTTTGATAGTTCGATGGAAAGTTCATGGTATTGTTATAATTGGTGTTACCTCTTGGAGGAAAGCGATTAAATGATGAGTGGAAGCTGTGGTTTAGATTCCATACGAAGTACCTGAATTATTTGGATTGTCACTCTATTGAGAGTATTCGAGAGAATTGTGTTCTTCCTTAGAGATAGATTCTGTATTTACAGGCTAGCAGAGTATGCTTCTGGTAAAGTTCTAGGTTTTTGAATTATCAGCATTTTCGAAAGGTCACCATTTAAACCGCGAATAAAAACGGCCAAGGCAGGGTTGCGGTAGGTTTCCACCAACGCCTTGACCGTCTCCTGGGAATATGCTGCTGTTTTTATTTTGTTAATGGTCAGGGAAAATTGGTGATTAACCATGGCATAGTATTCATCCAACTTGGATCCCTTCCGTGATAATTGATTAGGATGGTGTTCTAGAGTACCAATATCCCTCTTGTCAGCATAGTGCAGTGACAGAACGCTCTTAATGGATGGCCATTCGTCATCAAAAATATTATATGACACCAGTGCCGTACCGGCACCGCCCCGAATCTTCTGCTTTATGTGCTGCTATATTAGTCTATAAATGCGCTTATCCCGCACTATTTCAAAATCCTTGAGAATCGATTCGAATTTATATACCCAGGAAACATATTTTACTGGATTGCCCTCGAACACCTGTAATTCCTTAACACAGTCCTTAACACACAGAAACTATGGTTTCGTTCCCTGTTCTTTCTAATCTCCCTACGCGGCTTTCCAGGCCTTTCAGCTGTTCTATTAGAGCATTGACTGCTCCAGTAAAGCTCGTTAAAGAATTTTTAATATCTTCCATTATATTTGTAACAAAATGTAAAAGGCAAAGTATTAATTAAAATAATCACGCTAAGGGCACAATTATTATCACTATTAATCACACAAAAATTTGTATTTTTGGAACTCTTTTTTTAAATTTTTTCTTATGCTTTTTGTCCCATAACTCACAAGCTTTTCATTGTTAGAGAACTTTCCACTAAATTCTTTCGTTTAAGAATTTATTTTCTTTCCCGTTTTTGTTTATTCTGTATTATTTTTGGTCTGGAATGATGAAAAAAAATTGAAGATTGCGGCAGGATTCTTACGGAGGCTATAGACTTTTTATAGCATAGCTGGAGGGTCTGGCTTTTTGGGCTACAGAGTCGCATCTGGCTGTTTTATTTATTGAATTGGAGGGTCCCTTGGGAATCGCAGCTCATATTGATTTGTTTTAAAATATTTAAAAAAATTAAATAATTTTAATTCTTCAATTTAATTGAAGCCGCTATGGACTTTTTTTTAATAGCATAGCTGGAGGGTCTGGCTTTTTGGGCTACAGAATCGCAGCTGGCTGTTTTATTAATTGAACTGGAGGGTCCCTTGGGAATCGCAGTTCTATTTGTTATTAAATATTTTATACAATTTTTAAATGTTGAGTCTTCAATTTAATTGAAGTAAATTTTATTGAAGAATCACTCACAAACTTTTGAGCCGGTCATGGAAGGATCGTGCTCTCCGTTTGCCCACTTTTAAGGTCGAGGGCAACCTACTAAGGCACGATTTACTTCACGCAAGGGCTCCCTGTTCCCTACTGGTCTCCAATGTTGGAATTTGTTCAGGCATTATAACATAATTGCCATGTTCGCATCGTTACGACAATCTTCACTCCTAAGGGAGTGTCTAATGCTTATGAACAACCAGAAATTAGAAAGGGATGACCCTGTTGTGACCGGTCTCTGAACCGCTGACTTCCTCGCGAGGACTTGAACCTCGGTCTCCCTCAAGAGGGTGTACTAACCACTATACCACAAAGGAGTCAGCGTCATATAAAAAATAATAATTTTATGAAGCCGACCACTGGCTCCAACTGAAACGCACTGTTATTTTGTTTAAATAATTTATTTTGACTGCGATTCGTTCTATCCAAATGCGGACTGCCGAATTATAAAACGTTACACACATTTATAGCCTAGAATAAACATAAGCATAGCTTAACTTAGCCGCTGCCCTACCACTGCTGACATGACGGTTCCCACAATGGCTAAGTTGCCAGTGCACAAGCTGCTGCTCTGCCGGATGCGCGTGCACTACTTCGGCACGTACTTAGTGATTGTAAGTTGATCCTCTTATTATTGTCAGGTGCTTCGAGGGAACGCTGCGTGATAACATATATATATATATATATATATATATATATATATATATATTTTTTTTTTTTTTTATTTATTTTATTTTTTTTATTTAACAGGATTAATCACAATAATAAATGATTATAACTAATTTTAGAGAAATAGTCATAGCTACTAGGGCCATCAACTCGATTTTTATATATTATTTTACATATTTACTTATTTTGGTAAGTAAATATAATTTTGGATGTGGCATTCTTTTAAGAATTTATTAATCTTTGTTATGTTATTCTTTGATGTGTCTTTTAGAAAATCACTTGGAATCTGGTTATGGAATATATTCTTACGGGTTGATTGGAAGTTGGGTCAGTTATTTAGTAGGTGTAACGAGGATATGGATTCCCCACAGAATTGACAGTTAGGTAACGGTTCCCCACGTAGCAAACGGAACTGGCAAAGCGAAGCATAAGCCCTGATGAGTTGCAGGACTTTTTCGACTGTGTTTAGCAAAGGTTATTTGGAGATTGGAGATGCATACAATCTTGTGCTGCCAAAGCAATTCGCCAGTGTGAACGAGCTTTACGGCCTTCTAAAGAGAACATATTTAAAGGAAAGAAGTCTGGAAGACATATCCCAAGAGATCAGAGTCTGGAAGCAGCTGGCAGGTGAAGACATACGCGCCGTTGCAAGGCGGTTAGAGTCACTACAGATGATGGCTCAGGAAATAATAAAAAATAAATACAATGACATTGGAGATACAGCATTTTTATACGAAGTTGACAAGTCGGTGTTAACAACTTTCGTGGTGGGCCTACCCAACTCCGTTCTAAAGATTCATATGCTGAATAGCAGAACAGAAAGTCTGGAGGAATTAGTAGAAGAAGCAATTAGAGCACAAGTCCTCGTGGAACGGAGTACGGCCGGTTTGGGGGAGGTACATATGTTCGAAAACAGACAGGACAGTTTAACTGCCGCTGTCATGGATAGAGAGGGAAGTAATTCCGTTCCAAACATATACAGAGGAGCGTATAATCCCGGCGTCTCCGCCAACAGAGCCGCGAATCCGAGTAATCCGTACAGGGGGTTTGTACAGAGGGCACCCACATGCGCGTTCTGCCGTAAGCAATGTCATACAAGGGATGAGTGCATTACACGCAAAAACACGCCCTACTGTATGGAGTGCCAAACATATGGTCATGAGGCAAGTAGACAGTGCCAAGTAGACACTAAATGGGATCAAAGTAGAAGGCAGCCAGCTACGATGCGACCGGATCCACCCTTGAGGGACAGCAGGGGTAACTTTAGTAGTCCTCGAGTTAATTCAACGGAAGGAATTAACCAAGGAAGAAATCCTTTCAAAACTGGGAGTGGTCCACATCGACCAAATTGGGATTCCAGAAGTGAACCAAGGATAAGCAACACCAAACAGGGGTTGAGATGCTTCTCATGTGGACGAATGGGACATCGGGCAGCGTAATGCAGGGATAATCAAACCCAACAAAGGAACCAGGGAAACTTCCAGCGGCCCAGTCGAGGCCAGTAGACTGGAAACCCAAAAGAAAGAAAGTAATAATTTGGCCGGAAGTACGTGTGAGTAGAAATGTAGAAACTATAGTCCAGGAGAAGGAGGAGCAAGAGGTTCTCCAATATTGCAAAGAGTTAGGAAATGGATACGCGTCCATGCTGGGAACAGAAGGACGTTGCTTTATTATGAGCAGGATAGGTGATGCCTCCATCGAGATACCTTGCAAGGAATCAGCTAGAGGGAAGCTAGTGCTTTTGGTAGATTCAGGAGCGGACACCAACCTCGTAAAATCTAGTGTTTTACGGAAAGGGCTAGATATTAATCAAATGGATTTAAGAATGCGTAACGGAGCGTTTGGAGGGTGCATCAGGACATCGGGGTCTCTCAGAATAGGACACAGTGAAGTTAAGGGTATGAGTTTTAGAGTGCACGCAGTGGAAGTGGATAGGAAAGGTATCCCGGCTGATGGAATAATTGGCCGCGATAATCTTTGGGGCCGCACCATACTGGCAGTTATAATTTTATGATGGTGATAAGAATAGAATCCTTACTGTTCCATTAATGTCATGGCAGGAAGGAACCGTGAATAGGGTTAAGAATTGTATGCAGTTAGTAAATGCAAGGTCAACCAGAGAAGTTACTATGCATGTAAACGCGAAACTTAGGACTCTAGTTTTGCACAAGCAACAGCTAGCGGAGGGCGTATATATGGGAGAAACCATAACACACTTTGACAAGGGTAAGGTGTACGCTTGCGTACTCAACGCATCAGAAAGGGACTACCTGATGGATGAGGATTTTAGGCATAAGTTCACTAGTTACGATAATTTTAAGGAACCAAATTATAGATCGGTAAATCAGATTAAACAAGTTGATATATGAAAAAGAATGGAGAGAGTGCTAGAATCACTGAATTTAGACCCAAGAGTAAATTCAGAAGAGAAGGCATCAATAGAAGCCATTTGTACGTCATTCCATGACATATTTTTGCTGGAAGGAGACCAGCTAACGTATACACCAGATATAGAGCATGAAATACTTACTAGAGTGGCTCAAGCACCAATTAACCAGAAACAGTACAGATTGCCACAAGCTCACAAAGATGAGGTAAACAGGAAGGAATGAACCATGTGCTAACAAGCTTGCAAGGGTTAGATTGTTTTGTGTATCTGGATGATATTGTAATTTATGGGAAGAACTTGCAGCAGCATTCGCAACGGTTGTGCAAGGTGCTCCAGAAGTTACGAGAACACAATTTGAAATTGACCACGGAAAAATGTAAATTTTTGCGAAGAGATGTGGTTTGTTAAGGCCATCGTTGCACAGAGGCAGGAGCACTGCCTGACCCGCAGAAGGTGGAATGCCTTAAAAATTTAGCGATTCCGAGAAATGGAAGGAAGTGCAAGCATTCCTAGTCAACTATTATAGAAAGTTCGTGGAAGGACTAGCCGGAATTGCGTTGCCAGTGAATAATTTGCTACGAGAAGAAGCAAAGTTCGAATGGACAGGGAGCTGCAGCAAGCATTCGAGAGGCTTAAGGAAATAATTAGCTCGCTACCGATTTTGGCGTACCCCGACTTTTAGCAAACTTTTTTGTTGACCACTGATGCTAGCAATGAAGCATTAGGGGCAGTATTGTTACAAGGGGAAGTAGGTAATGACCGACCAATAGCATTCGCAAGCAGGGCGCTCAGCGATATGGAGAAAAGATACTCCACAATAGAGAAGGAATTAATAGCCATAGTGTAAAAAATAAAATTGATGCTACAAGAAATGTTGGCAATGCGGGTTTCGATGCCAATGAACTAACAGCCAGTAATGTGGAATGGCTGGAGGATATAAAAGATATCCAGGCTGTGTTAGAGTGTTTTCATGATTCACCCCTAGGTGGACACCAAGGATCCTGGAAAACCCATGACAGAATGAAGCGAGTATACGAATCGAAAGGTATGCTCCGAGACATAATAAAGTATATAAAGAGTTGTCCGAAATGTCAGGCCAACAAGAGTTCAAGGCTAACAACGATGCCAATGGTGTTAACTGAAACACCAAAACAACCATTTCATAAAGTTCATATGGATATTGTAGGTATTTTACCTGAAACAGTTTCGGGAAATAAATACATCTTGACGTTCCAAGACGATTTCTCAAAGTATATGGCATGCGTGGCTTTACCCGATGCTGAAGCAAGTACGGTGGGTAGCCAAGGCATTCTTTGACGAAATTATAGTACGGTAGAACATACCGAAGGTCTTGATAACGGACAATGGTTCAAATTTTGTATCGAAACTATTCTCAGAAACGTGTAAAATGCTGGGAATCAAGAAATTGCATATAACACCATATCATCCACAGGCGAATGGCTCGTTGGAGTATAGTCATCGACTTCTGGTCGAGTACTTGCGCAGTTTTGCCAAGGAAGACGGCTCGGATTGGGATCAATGGTTGACCACTGCAATTCCATGTACACAATAATACTGTGCATGTATCAACGATGCAAACTCCGTTTAGAACACTCTACGGGTTTGATTTCAACATGCCCGCAAATTTGAAGCGCAAATGTGCGCCGATATATAATGCTGACGATCCCAATAAAGTGCAAAAGTATCAGCTACAGCGAGCGCACGAGTTGGTTAGAGAAAACCAGGATTGTGCTAAACGGGTAGCCAGGGAAGCCTACAACAAGGTACTAAACCCAGTAATCTTTCATGTGGGAGACCAAGCACTAATGCAGAATCAGACTAGGAAAAACTAATTCTCACCTGTTTGGATAGGTCCGTTTGTAGTAGCAGAGATCCGCAGCCCAGTTACAACAGTCGTTACAATTAAGGGCAAGCATAAAAAGCTATACAACACAACTAAAGACATGTGTTAACAGCGTTTTACAAGAGTAAACACAAGAAAAACATCATAAACAAACTGAAATAGCGTACGTGTGTATATTAAATAACACACACAACTCCGATTTTCAAAGTCAATACCAGCAGAAGTGTGTCAATTAAACTCGGGCAAGTAAAATTGACGTAATGTAAATATGCTTATTAGGAACTGTAGCCGAATGAAGCACCGCAGAGAAAACTATTTCTTTTTAAATATTAAATAATAATTCAAAATAAAATCATAAGACAGTCGTGGGTAATATAAAACTTAACTTAAAATACATACATACATACGGCAGTTTATGCACTGAAATTCGACGCGTAAGCGTTAACGCCAGGCAACGGAACCGCTGGTGAAGTAACTGTATGAGTATATATGTATATTTGTGTATAATATACAGAATGAATGTACGAACGTATATTTAAAGACGTAAGTATTCTAGTTAAGAGGAATGGGTATGTACGTATGTATATTTTTGCAGATATTCACATACTGTAGCAGGCTACATGTAAGTATACATAGATTTTTTCGGTTTTTCGCTTAGGAAATTAGCGTGTGGATAATAGTAATGTATATACGAGTATATATTGAATTAGAACAATATATATAGCTTACCGTTACAAATTAGGTAATAACGTTGGCAATTAATTATAAAATGCCTTGAATGTATGTATGTATTCATATAAGAGGAAGTTGTATGGCGTAGGGAAATACAGTTGTTAATGGATATATACATACCAGGCTAGTAGTAAATTGAAATATACGAGTATAGAGTAGTTAGATGCAATGAAAAATTGAGTCATACAATGGAAAATTTTTTCACATGAACGGGTTTATCTTTTATATACTCGCTTGTATAAGATGGGCAACTAGTTTTGCCCAGAATTGATATAAAATGTTGTTTATGTCAGAAGGCAAAAGATAAGGAAGATAAGGAAGTTTCGGAAGCAGCATATATCGGAAGACGGTGCGGACTAAACGACCAACGTATTATTCGATGGATTGGGGATGAATAGCGACTAAAGTGATATTCTCGAAACAGCATATGGCCGCAGTGTTTAATCACGTTTTGGAGGGGTTTATTGACAAACAATGGAAAAATAAACAGGTTTCCTTGCGGTGTCATATTTTGCATTGGACAGTCTTACGTTACAATGCACAATCTTAACAGAATCATTTTTGAATAAGTTGAAGATGGGCAAAAGCATAATGAGGGTGACTGAAACCACCACCAAATATAATAAGCAGAGGAATTTCGTCTTACGGAAATCAATTGCTTCAGTAAAGTATATGTTCAATCTAGAGGATGCACATAAGAAAGATTATTCGCTTGTGAAATTGATTTAATAGAAGAAGAAGACACAGAGATTGGTATCTGATCGGAGTACGCAAATTGCGTCATTAAACGTGTATCTCAGAGAAATACCGATAGTCTGCACATCGAAGTCAACGAAGTCAAATTCCAATATAAGAAAGCTCAAAAGAAGCACTGCAAAGAGCACCAGATTCTTAATCTCGGGGTCGTGGGTTCGAGCCCCACGTTGGGCGCCAAGAGAAACACTTCCACCATAAAACGCATTGCTGCAAAGTAAATAACGGAGGAGTATTGTAATCTCTCATGTATTTCAAATGCATTTTACAAGCTAAAGTCAGTAGAGGCAGTACCACCTACATCCGTTGGGGCACGATATATAAATCGAGAGAAGAAGGCCACTACAAACGGTATACGGTATAATGGTAAACAAAATCGCCAGCCTCGAATATCATACGTACCGGTCCAGAAAGAAGGGAGGGGTATGCGGAGTTCATCCAGGGATTTTACTCCGACAATGACGGCAGTCAACTGGATCAGCAGGTGGCAAAGGTCGCAGTATAATGTAAGATTTTAGGTATAAAATAGAATTGTGCTATTGTATAGATGTTTGTATATATGCCAAAGATAAAAGGGTCAATAAAAGGCCAAATTATAAAAAGGGAAATATAAGAAAAAAATGATAGATAAATATAAAAGAAAAAAAATAAAGTAACGAAAAAAATACTACAAAAGAAAAAGTAGAGAAAAAAATATATGGAAAAGAAGAGACTGAAAAAAATAAAAAATAAAAAAAACCGTGATAGAACCCAAAAAAGGCGATTTCAAGAAAAAAATAAAACAAATTATATACGAGTATATGTACTATAGAGTTAAACAGATGCACATAATTGCTTACAGTGCAAGAAAAATATTGTAGAGTTTTAATGGAAGTTAGTTGCACTAACTTCTTTTAGAAATACGGGAGGGATGTTTTTCTATCGTCGCGCATCACGATTTTGTGACTGGTGATGTGGGACACGCCTGGTTCTTCATTGAACTTGCTCAGGTCTGTAGCCAGAAATTCTTCGATCCTTGCCTTCTCCGTGAGGGCCTCCACTCGGATCGTAGTACACAATGTAGAATCTCGGAGTTGTACGGCGCCAGTGGGGGGTCCGAGTATGACTTCTTGATCCCCGCATCTTATTGTTGTGCCTTGTTTCATCATGAAGTCGAGACCCAAGAATAGGTCGTCTGTGGAATCGGACATCATTAGGAGGCTGTTCCGAAATATACGCTCCAGTTTTTGTTCCTCTGTATGCCCGGCATGTCGCATGAGGTTCTGGAGTCCCACAACATATTGCTTAAACGATTCTCTAGGGCGTTGTAAGCGTTTCCTGATCTCATCCTCCAATTTCTTCCAGTAACGTGCTGGCAAGAAGAACTTCGGAAAGTCTTTTTTGAACGCAGCCCACTCAGTCCAGCTGCCATTGTTGTTTCGGAACCAGAGTAATGCGCGGTCTTTCAATAGTTCCGGCATCGTCTGTGGGAGTAGATTTGTATTTATCCCGTAGACATCTGACAACTCCTCTATGCGTTCAATAAACGCCAGTGGGTCTCGTTCTCCATCGAACTTCACTGACCACTTTCTTACATGGTCAAGCACAGTAATCCCAGTACGTGGTAGTCCCACTCCTGGGGAACTCGGATACTGCTGTGTGCAGGGCGTCACGTGACGTCCCTGCCTGTTCGTCTCTCGGCGGTAGTAGTGATTCTCGGCTCGTACCTTGGTACTCATCACGGATTTCTGGTCGTTCCATACTGTGCGGAGTTCGGGGACGCCTGACTGGTGTAGGTGACAAACTCTTCATGAGGCGAGCTTGCAGCTCGGCCACACGATGTTCTTGCTCTAACGTGAGTTCGGTCGAGTTCAGGTACTCCGCGAGTTTCTTCCGTAGTTCTTCTACCGTTCCTGAGGCCTCTAAACTAAACTCGGTACTAAAAATCACCAGCTGTTCCTTTCGAAGTGTGTACACCCAACTTGTCTTCGCCATTCTATGTTATACTCGGATGATGGAGAAGGCAGTGGGAGCGTCTAATTGTGTGTAAAGGGCTAGTGTTCAGGATTTTCCCAGTGTCAGTGTAGTGTGACTGTGTGTAAGTTATTTAGCTACTCCTTGTGCTTACACGTTTTAGGCCGTGATTTTCTCAGAGTCTGACGCGCTGATTTCGTATCGATCTATAGTCTTTTTCTTAAGTCCCTTTTCGGGCGCCACTGTAACGACTCTTTCCAGGGGTCGTATACAGAAAAATATAAAAATCCTGCGAGACCTATTGCTTGGGCCACATGGTATATATAGCCCAACTGGTCACATCAGGTGGTGCATGTTGTTGTGCTTCTTGTTGTTGTGATCAGGCTTGTTGTTGTTGCAGTATTTTGCCCGTGGGCCACCTTCAACTTCTGACGGTCAGCCACCTCACTCCAATGGCTTCTGTTTGGCCTGCAGTATTGTTGGCTGCAAGCAGCGCTGTCCGGAATCCTGTAGTGTTGTTGTTGTTAAATATTTTATGTTCTATTTAACTGGAAGCCAGCATTTCATTTGCATTCCTCCTTCTGCTTTGTACTTGCTGGCCGTTGGCGTGGTGGTCGCTCTATCGTTGTCTCTCTTGTACTTTGCTCTCGTTTCTTAGTGTAGTTAGTGTAAAATTATTACTCGGCAAATTCCACCGCTTGAGTTCGTGCACTCATCTTCTCTTGTCGTGTATGTATTTGTTGTATTATTCGTCGCTGTGATTTCTCTCTCGCCACGGCTGCGCTAATTGATTACAGCGTAAGCAGTTTTCGTTAAATTTTCCACTGCAGTTGCTTCGGTTGGCATTGTGGGCGTTTCCTTGATGCAATTGTTCGGGTCTGTTATTCATGATGTCTGTGTGTATTTAGCTGGGTAGCGACTCTGGCACCTGTAGTGTGTTCGAAAATTTCCCACAGAAGATTTTAGTTGTTACAATATATATATATATATATATATATATATATATATATATATATATATATATATATATATATATATATATATATATATATATATATATATATATATATATATATATATATATATATATATATATTCGTATATATATATATATATATATATATATTTTATTTTTTTTATGTCTATGTATATGTATATTTTGATATATAGAATAAATGAGAATGGATGCATTCCAGATCATAAATTTGGATTGAGAAGAAAACATAGCATAGGGTTGTTACAAAAACGTTCGAAGAAAAGAAATATTGTTCTGCCCTCTTCATTGACGTTTCCCAGTATGGCATGAAGGTTTAATTTTGAAATTAAAGCAAAACTTACTCGCAAACACTCAGAAGCAAACTGGACGAAAATCTATCATCAAAAATGGTAATTTTCAGAGTACATCTCAACCGATTCAAGCGGGAATGCCTCTGATATGACAATAAGCATTAATATCCGCTTAATATTTCTTTTTAACCTATCGAGCAGTACTAATGGGTATAAGGCCCCACCTAATAGGACATCGTGCGGAGTGGCCGGTATGTGGATCCGCTAAGTGGATCCCTACCAATTGTTCGTGTTCGCCATGAGTCAGTTTGAAAGGGGGCAACTCCCCAGTTAGGGTCGGCAATACCATGGCTCACACGTGGAGCCGCTTTGAAGGGTCGTAACGCGAGCTTAAAACTATTTTGCAAACTTTCGAACATTAGCAGCTATTATATTACTTCCCCCTGACACTTGTGCATGCAAGGTTCGCACTGGCAGCTTGAGCCGACTTTGGAGACGGTCAGAAATAAAAGTCCCCTCAGATCCCTAATCTATTAGAGCCCGGGCCATATAACTGACTCCCCGGTGTTCGACGTTGAGCACGGCGGTACCCAGAAGTACTCTATTAGACAGTTGACCAGTCGGATGGCTTGGACTGACTCCTGAGTCAACTGCCGTGCGTGTGACTTGCGTTGTGTGGGTACTGGATATGAAAGCAGGTGGGTTTGAGTTGCAGGGCTGGCTTTCTACATCATGACGTTTCCCCCCTGGTACGGGTGGTCGTGTTTGGCTGTTATTAGGTCGACTTCTTGGCGGGTCCAAATGCAGCAGGGTGTGATGCCTCTCCTGGCAGTGAAAACACGAGTAACTACTTGGACAAGCCGACACCTTATGGGAGGACGACAGGCAGTTCACACACAAGCCATGTCTTCGTATCAATCCCCACCGTGTGGACACGTTGGCTGCCTGAAACATAGGACAACTGCGAACAGCGTGGGTGACGCGATGACAAGTTCTACACTGGTCGGTTTCATTTCGTGTTTGATGAGTCTTGACTCGATGAGCTCGCGGAGCAGTCGGCTGCATCCCCCTTGTCGGCCTCGATTCCGTGGAACGCAGATTGGACACTACCTCGAGAGCACAGAAGCGTCGCGTCAAAAAAGTATCTAGTTCTTTCCACGTAGAAATTTCTGTCCGATCCCCCCTGGTTTGTTCCCATAACGAAATAGTCTCCACCGGCAGTCGCACAGAACACAAATATACTAAGAAGATATCTCCCCAACCAGCTACGTCACCCACATATACCTGCAGCGCCGCCGCACAGTTATTGATTTCACGTTGTAAGCATTTAGTTGCGATCCCCTCTTCCCGCTTTGCCGGTTCCACACTAAAAAGGGTTGTCAGTTGTTGATGGATGAGAATGCGTTTGTTTTCATACCGATCTTTTAAATTTCCCCACGCCTGTTCAAAACCTAAATCGGTAAGGGGTAATTTGAGCACGATTTCCTTGGCTTCCCCCCGGGTCTTAGCGTTTAGATGGTAGTGCTTTTCCGCATTTGACAATCGATTGCTGTGGATGTAGAGCGCGGTAAACAAATCGCGAAACGTGGGCCATTTTGCATAGTTCCCCCGAAAGGCTCGATCTCGTAGGGCGGAACCGGAATGCTATGTAATGGTGCTGACGTTACGTGTGCTGGCTGAGCAGATGAGGGCGCCACTAATGCTTGAGCGAATTCAGCCATCACAATTTTACCCATGCGATAGGTGTCATAACTCGCCTCGAATCATTGGTGTATAGAGGCCAACAGCTCTTTTGCGTTCTTGATACCCTTTGCTTCCAAGGTCACCGTGGCTTTCGCTTCTCGGATGGTTGCCCACCGGCCCTCAAGTTTACTCTGGTCGATTTCCAGCGAGATACAAGAACGACTCCTCGGTTGTCGCCTCTCGAACCCACAGATAAACGCGGTCAACGCATCCGCCGCGTTTATGTATGGTGTCCACATCGCGCACAACTGGTTAGAGTACGAGCGGAGCTCAATGGTCGAGCAAACGTCTCACAGTGTCACTAACAGGGTAACTTAAGAGTTGCTCGTCACCCCGTGATCATAAAACTTAAGAAAAGTTTGGGATCCCCTGGTCGATCGAAAACAGAAGTGTGACACCCACCTTAGCAATACAGAACGATAGAGTCAAGCAATTGGAAATTAAATGCCGCTAACTGCGTATGCACAAACACATGCATTAACGACACGCAACAGAGACCTTGGCAGTGCTTCAGCTGGTCAGCTAAATGCAAAGAACAACTGCTGCCCCTTGTGTACAGGTACGTAAATGGCACCAGCTTTAAACAGCTCGCTAGCGTGGCAGAATTGCCAGTTCCCGATTGAGCAACTCCGCACAAAGCGAAGCGAACAAATGATTTATTGTATGTTTGGATGTACGTGCAATTCTCTGTGATTTTATTATTTTTAAATATGTCAAACCATATATGAGTATATATATACATATATAGATGTATATATAGAGATTATTGCACATACATTAATCGCATAAATAGTTATGAAAAACTTACTGGAGTGTATCCGGCTCGAAGGACCAATTTGTTGTTTGTTGTATATGTTTTTGGGTTATAAATGACTCCTTTTGTTTGTTCTAGCGTTATCTTGGCTTTATTAGTTACTTTCAAAAATAATTTCACTTGATTATTCTTATACAATATTCCTTAATATAACTATTTATGAGTAAGTTCAGAAATTGATGATTGATGTTCGTCCACGGCCACGATGCTGAAGAGACTGATCGATTTACGAAACTAGGCGGCCGACTCGCCCTGTTGGCGTGCTCAGCCGAATTTGCCGCATTGAGTAAAAAGATGGCTACGGCCCGGATACATGTACACTTATGGTTTTCACTCGTTTCTTGGTGAGACATGAAAGGGGGAACTCTCTCCCAAAACATACCTCACTTTGATATGAGAGACGCCATGATGCCGCGAGCACCGGGTCACAGCCACCTTTCGGAAAGGGTTCACGGCGTGAACATGCCCCCCTTGCAATAATTGCAGTGGAGACGGCCCGGCCACGCCGGAAACCCGACCTTCACCTCTTGACAGGTGGAGGGTGGTATGGTGGTCACCATGACAGATCGCGAACGGGAGCTGGCGGCATCCCGTGGCGAAGTGTTTGATACGTGAACACTTCCAACAAAGTTTCCTTGCCACCACTTGGTCCCGTCGCTTGAGAGGGTGGTTCTCCAGGAAACGTGAGCTCGATCTGGTGCCCCGGTTGCCGGCGCAGGGTGCAAATCACCCGCGGACGAGGTACGACCATGTGGACGATTGGTGAACTTCGTGGTGGCGTCAAGTAACGTTCTCGTTTGGGTGGCGCGATCGGCCATGGTCCGGTGTCGATGCGTGCCCGGGCTGCGGGCAAGGGTGCCACACGCGAGTTACGTCAGCAACGCAATTCAACGCCGCCAAAGCGACGAAAGTTACGCCAGCAGCGCAACCAAACGCTGCTTACTCAACTGGCACTCTTTTCCAATATAAAATATGAATGTACGCAAAGGCGGAAATATATTAAGAAAAGAAACCCTCCACTTGCCGAAATGCACCAACGTCCCCATACTCACATTTCAGTTAGTTCATTTTCTCTTTCCCACTATATTTGTGCAACTCAAGTGCATCGACACTTGACCAAATTATTATTTAAGACACTCGGGTAAAACTCAAATGCACCAACACCAAATGCAGGTCACTTATCATATTTCAATTGACCAATTTATTCTTTGCAACACATTCGCTTGAAAGACATTCGTACAGCTCGAATGCAAAGACACTCAAATAAACGTCAAATTTGTGAATGAACCCTAATCCCCTAACACCTCGCCGCGATCGGAATATGGTTTGAAGTGCAACAAGTTACGAGTATGGAAAGGTCTATTTTATCAATGTATTTTTATTTCAAGTATATCTTTTGAATTTATGTATAAGTAACGAAAAAGGTTATTTAAGAGACTGTTCGAATATAACTTAAGTTAGTCTAATTTTTATACTCCGAAATAAAATTAGATACGCTAAACCGAAGTTTAAAAATCTCGTATTAATTTATTTTCGTAACTGGCGCAGTCATGGAAAATATTTCTAAAGAAATTTTTTAGAACCAAAATTATTTAACCGCAATCGTGAAAAATATATCTAAAGAAATATTTTAAAATCAAACTTTACTAACCGCAGTCGTGCTTTTGAATGACAAAAATAAAAGGTGAAAGACTAAAAACAAATAAATCTGCGTATTCAAGTGCAGTGTCATTAACCGAACAAAGTATACGTGAGGTACTTGCAAGCCCAAGCATAGGAACCCCAAGTGCAGCAACCATCAACGAAACGACAATGGCTTTCACCCTGAGCACAAGCGAAATGCTTAAAGAAGCCCAACGTATACTCGAATTTCGTGGTGATGGCACATATGCGCTAAAATCTTTTCTACGTGAAGTTGAACTTATCTTACCAATGATCAGCGGTGAAGCCGGGGCAAGAGAATACATGTTTCAAAGGATAGTGATAAATTAAATACAAGGACCAGCCCTAGACGGGGTGAGAGCCCTAGGTACAGCAGCTACGTGGAATGACATCAGAGCAGCCCTCGTCCAGAACTACGGTGTACAGGAAACATATCATAACCACTATCAGAAAGCGTTTTCCGCAAAAAATTATAACGTAAGAGAATATTTTAATTATTTAAGAAATATATTATCTAGAATTAATGAAAAATTTGAATACGACCAAAATAAACCCACCGAATTCAGCCCACAAAATAATGAATCGGTTATATTAAAAACATTTTTACATAACATAGATACGAATCTGGCCTCAATTGTGCTTAATAGAAATATAAACAATCTAAGGGAGGCATATACTATATTAGAAACGAACGGCTTAATTAGAGACCAATACATTAGCAAAACGATTAGCACACAAAAAAATAGCAATTTCAGCCAGTTAAGGCAAAATAAACATAATTCAAGACAAAGCAGCTATAACTCAAATCAGCCTAGATATAACAACTACAACTCAGTACAACCTACACAAATGTCCTACAATTCAGGTAACTTTAGGCAAAATAATTACAATCCCAATCAACCTAGACAAAATAATTACAACTTAGGACAACCTACAAGGAATTATGAAAATTCAGGTAACTTCGGGCGAAGCAACTATAACTCAAGACAGTTTCAGCAAAACAATAATAATTCAGGACGATTTAGACAAAATAATAGGGACATTTTAGAACCTATGGACATTGACCATGTAGAGGAAGATGTAAATTTTCATTTGAGCCCCTCAAAACGTATCTACCGATAGTCGAACTAGGTATAGATAACAACACGATCAAATGCCTTGTAGACACAGGATCTTCCACTAGTCTATTAAATGAAAGTATGCTACCACAGTATAAGAGACTGCCCCTAAAATGACCCATAGCTTGTAGGTCACTAAATGGACAGATAAGCGTAGAGACAGAAATAATCACCCCCTTACCAAAAGATTTTAAAGAAGATGCTCTTATGGCATGGAAACTAACAAAGTTTAAAGGAAAATGTTTTGACGCAATAATAGTACAAAATCTATTAAAACCATTAAAAGCCATAATTAATATGGAAAACAACACACTAACAATAAACAACAATTCGATGAGATTCCTTGGGTCCTGTCCGTACCGAACTGAGGAAATTCACCAACTGAAACCCATCGATGATTGTTCTCTCGAATTCAGAGAGTTATTTAAAGACCTTAACCCTAAGGAGGAAAAGGAATTGACAAAATTAATTGCATCCAATAAAGATCTGTTTTTCCGCGAAGGCTACCAACTAACAAATACGTCCGCCATACAACATGAAATAATAACTACAGTAAATACTCCGACCTACTCCAAGATCTATAGATACCCACAGGTGCACGAACAGGAGATTAAGACACAAATCAACGATATGCTAAAGCAACGTATTATTAGAGAAAGCAACTCTCCCTACAATAGCCCACTCTGGATCGTTCCAAAGAAGCCAGACAATTCAGGGAAAAAGAAATGGAGGATCGTGATAGACTATAGAAAGCTAAACGACATAACCATAGACGACAAATTCCCCATACCCCACATTGACGGAATTCTCGACAAACTGGGACGAGCCCAATATTTCACCACACTAGACCTAGCAAAAGGTTTTCTCCAAATACTGGTGAAAGAGGAAGATAGGAAAAAGACAGCGTTTTCTACACCACTGGGACATTACGAGTATATTCGCATGCTTTTCGGACTGTAAAACGCCCCATCCACTTTCCAACGGCTAATGAATTATGTCCTGAGGGACTATATAAACATAATCTGCCTAGTATACATGGATGATATACTTATCTTTAGTACCTCAATCGAGGAAGATGTGTAAAACATTAAAAAAATATTCAACAGACTAAGAAAACATAATCTGAAGATACAATTTGACAAATGCAAATTCTTTGCTAAACAGACCAAATTCCTGGGGCATGTCTTGACCCACCAAGGAATTAAGCCTAACCCGCAAAAAGTAGAAGATATCTTAAATTAAAACTACCCACCACCCCAAAACAAATAAAATCAATTCTAGGCGCCACAGGGTACTACCACAAATTCATTAAAGATTATTCCAAGGTAGCACAACCACTAACGAAATATCTAAAGAAGGGTGCCAAAATAAATATCAATGACGCAAGTTATATTAACGCTTACGATAAACTCAAACACATACTGACGGAAGACCCAATCTTGAAATACCCAGACTTTAAAAAAACATTTAAGTTAGTAACTGATGCTAGCAATTTTGCTATAGGCGCAGTACTACAACAAGAAAACCATCCAATCTGCTACGCCAGTAGAACATTAAATGACCACGAACAGAAATACTCCACAACAGAAAAAGAGCTCTTAGCTATCGTTTGGGCCACTAACTACTATAGGCCATATTTATATGGGAACAAATTTCATCTACTAACAGATCACCAACCACTGAAATGGCTGTACGCGAAATCGAATGGGAAAGACATAAACCCACGATTACAAAGGTGGCTCCTCAAATTAGGTGAATATAATATGAGCATAGATTACATAAAAGGCTCAGAAAATAAAGTAGCAGATTTCATGAGCAGGATAAATAACGAGAGAGACGAGATAAATGCCCTCGAGCACACCTTCGAAGAAAACTGCAACCAATCCATGGCAAATAACATATATGACAACGAAAGTGTAGCTTCAGTCCACTCTCAAGAAGAGGAACTCCATAATCATGTACCAATATTTGAAACGGTCGTGAAAAACACAGATAATATTGACCAAAAATAAAATAAAAGAGTTTGAAGTAGTACATAAAAACAAGAAAATATACGAGTATATCTCAAAAGACGACTTGGAAAGTAACGTACCGGACATCCTAAGAAGACACATTAAAATAGGCAAAGTTGGCATTTATAGTGAACGAAACGATTTGAAACGGTCGTGAATAGATTCAAAACACAGATAATATTGACCGAAAATAAAATAAAAGAGTTTGAAGTAGTACATAAAAACAAGAAAATATACGAGTATATCTCAAAAGACGACTTGGAAAGTAACGTACCGGACATCCTAAAAAGACACATTAAAATAGGCAAAGTTGGCATTTATAGTGAACGAAGCGATCACGTATAACATACTCCAACAATGAATCATAGAAATATTCGATGGTATAAACACAATTAAATTTGTTAAATGCACATATCATGCAAAGGATGTCAATGAGGAAGAAGCGTTCAAACAAATAAAGAAATATCATAAATTCGAAACGGGAAACACAGGCATTGGTGAAAACTACGAAGGGCTAAAACGATGCATTTATTTCCCCAATCTTAAAAACCTCATAAAAAAGTCATTAATAATTGCGATACCTGCAATAGAGCAAAATACGATAGGCGACCAATAAAAAATAGAAGATAGAAATAACCAGACAATAATAGAAAAAATTAGACAGTATAAATCCCAAAAAGGACATTTCAAAAAACTCATTACCGACAACGAATTCAGAAGTATAAATATTAAAGATTTCCTTAGAAATGAAAACATTGAATTACATTTAGTAAAAAAACCATACTGGTAATTCTGACATAAATAGACTCCATAACACACTAACTGAGAAAGTTAGGGCCCTTGGTATAGAAGAAAAAGAATTTTGAATTTGAATTTTCTCTATATTTGACGCTGAGGCAGTACCCCATAGCTGTATCCCGTAGCACCATATTGGTTTTAGAATCGAGTTGTATAGTAGAAGTTTACAGTCTATGCTTAGTTTAGAATTTCTGCCAATAAGCCAATAAATTTGATCTGTTTTTGGTTTCATTTGGATCAACCTTGCTTCTATGTGAGTTTTCCATGTCAATCGACGATCAAGATGAATACCGAGGTATTTAACCTCGTTGTGTTGCGGTATAGTCTGGGTGTTGATGTGGATAGGCGGGCCTGTTTCCCTGCGCAATGTAAATGTAATATGTACACATTTTTGTTCGTTCACCTTTATCCTCCATTGTTGTAGCCATTTTTCCAACTAAAATATATATTCTTGTAATTTGCGGGATGCTTCTTGAGGGTTTTCGTGGACGCTTAGGAAAGCTGTATAATCAGCGAATACTCATAAGCGGATATTATTGCTTATTGGCATATCAGAGGCATGCTGGCTTGAATCGGTTGAGGTGTACTCTGAAAATTACCTTTTTTGATGATAAATTTTCGTCCAGTTTGTTTCTGAGTGTTTGCAGGTAAGTTTTGCTTTAATTTCAAAATTAAACCTTCATTCAATACTTTATCAAAAGCCTGGGAAACGTCAATGAAGAGGGCAGAACAATATTTATTTTCTTCGAACGTTTTTGTAACAACGTTTACAAGTCTATGTGTTTGTTCAATAGTGCTATGTTTTCTTCTCAATCCAAATTGATGATCTGGAATGCATCCATTCTCATTTATTCTATACATCAAAATATACATAGACATAAATATATATATATATATATATATATATATATATATATATATATATATATATATATATATATATATATGTATATATATATATATATATATATATATATATATATATATATATATATATATATATATATATATATATATATATATATATATATATATATTGTAAGAACTAAAATCTTCTGTGGGAAATTTTCGCACACACTACAGGTGCCAGAGTCGCTACCCAGCTATATACACACACACATCATGAATAACAGACCCGAACAATTGCATCAAGGAAACTGCAGTGGAAAATTTAACGAAAACTGCTTACGTTATAATCACAACAAAAGCAACCACACGCACAGCCAATGATCTTGCCAACCGGCGCCACGCTCACGAAGAGAGAAATCACAGCGACGAATAATACAACAAATACATACACGACAAGAGAAGAGGAGAGCACGAACTCATGCGGTGGAATTTGCCGAGTGCGCTCGCTCGGTAATTTTACACTAACAACACGAAGAAACGAGAGCAAAGCACAAGAGGGACAACGACAGAGCGACCACCACGCCAACGGCTAGCAACTACAAAGCAGAAGGAGGAATGGAAATGAAATGCCAGTTAAATTGAAAATAAAATATTTAACAACAACAACACTACAGGATTCCGAACAGCGCTGCTAGCAGCCAACAATACTGCAGGCCAACCAGAGGCCGTTGGAGTGAGGTGGCTGACCGTCAGAAGTTGAAGGTGGTCCAAGGGCAAAATTCTGCAACAACAACAAGCGTGATCACAACAACAAGAAGCACAACAACATGCACCACCTGCTGTGACCATTTGGGCTATATAAACCATGTGGCCCAAGCAGTAGGTCTCTTCGTCGATCACCAACATCTTGACTAGCAGCAGCTCTACGCCACACAAAGTACGTTACGAACACAGAAAGCTTAGTGAGAACATCTGGTTTTTAAAGGTAAGCCATACACAGACAGAGACTATAGGGACTTAGTGAGAGCCCCTGGTTTTTAAACGTTTTCCCACTAAGTCATACCCCGTACAGAAACCATAGGGACTCAGTGAGACCATCTGGTTTTTAATCGTTCTCCCACTGAATCACTGAGACACACAATTACCGGGACGTGGAGACATGAAAACAAGTACACATTGAATAAGTTTATTTGCACAACTATAGAATTAAGGAAGTAGATTTGTTTTGAGTAAGGACTAACAACAATCCACAATCAGTATTCTGAATAAATATACTAAAACTAATTTAACTCTCAGGATTTTTATATTTTTCTGTATACGACCCCTGGAAGCCGCTGAGTTTACCCCAGCTATAAAAAGAGTCGTTACAGTGGCGCCCGAAAAGGGACTTAAGAAAAAGACTATAGATCGATACGAAATCAGCGCGTCAGACTCTGAGAAAATCACGGCCTAAAACGTGTAAGCACAAGTAGTAGCTAAATAACTTACACACAGTCACACTACACTGACACTGGGAAAATCCTGAACACTAGCCCTTTACACACAATTAGACGCTCCCACTGCCTTCTCCATCATCCGAGTATAACATAGAATGGCGAAGACAAGTTGGGTGTACACACTTCGAAAGGAACAGCTGGTGATTTTTAGTACCGAGTTTAGTTTAGAGGCCTCAGGAACGGTAGAAGAACTACGGAAGAAACTCGCGGAGTACCTGAACTCGACCGAACTCACGTTGGAGCAAGAACATCGTGTGGCCGAGCTGCAGGCTCGCCTCATGAAGAGTTTGTCACCTACACCAGTCAGGCATCCCCGAACTCCGCACAGTATGGAACGACCAGAAATCCGTGATGAGTACCTAGGTACGAGCCGAGAATCACTACTACCGCCAAGAGACGAACAGGCAGGGACGTCACGTGACGCCCTGCACACAGCAGTACCCGAGTTCCCCAGGAGTGGGACTACCACGTACTGGGATTACTGTGCTTGACCATGTAAGAAAGTGGTCAGTGAAGTTCGATGGAGAACGAGACCCACTGGCGTTTATTGAACGCATAGAGGAGTTGTCAGATGTCTACGGGATAAATACAAATCTACTCCCACAGACGATTACGGAACTATTGAAAGACCGCGCATTACTCTGGTTCCGAAACAACAATGGCAGCTGGACTGAGTGGGCTGCGTTCAAAAAAGACTTTCCGAAGTTCTTCTTGCCAGCACGTTACTGGGAGAAATTGGAGGATGAGATCAGGAAACGCTTACAACGCCCTAGAGAATCGCTTAAGCAATATTTTGTGGGACTCCAGATCCTCATGCGACATGCCGGGCATACAGAGGAACAAAAACTGGAGCGTATATTTCGGAACAGCCTGGTATGTACGTCGGAAAGACTTCACGACGCTGGGTGAGTAGATAGAAATGGCGGAAGACCTGGAGGGCAGGCGAAACAATAGAGATACATCCAGGACACCCACGGCATCACCCAGAGTCGACTGTACTATACCCCGAGAGACAAGAAATCGACAAATCCTTCCAATCAATAGCACTAAAGCCGAGGCAGCAAGAGGTGTACGGACCGCCTGCCGACGGTGCGGGGAAAGTGGACACGTGGCACGTTTCTGTCGCAATTTGCAAGTCCTATTCTACTAGGACTGCGGGAAACGTGGAATTCGGACCATAGAATGCTGCCGGACACAGGGGGGAAACGAACGGGGCTGCCGTGAGGAGCGAGGCAGGGCGCAGCCCACGTGCAGCAGTCTTCAAAAGCAATAGGTGCGTTGCGTTGCGATGGGCAGCGTATATGTGCCGCAGTCACCTTCGACACCATCCAAATCACAGCCACCATCGATACCGGAGCTACGCGGAGCTTCGTCAGCGAACGCCTTAGCCGCCAGTTTCGTGCAATCACAGGTGGAGTTACTCCGACACACATACGCGCACGTATGGCAGACGGGCGCACGCGAGAATCACAGAAGCACTCCGGGTGGCCATACAGCTAGGAGAGCAAAACAGCGAGCTGGACCTCCTAATGATGTCCGATTCCACAGACGACCTATTCTTGGGTCTCAACTTCATGATGAAGAAGTCATATTCGGACCCCCCACCGGCGCCGTACAACTCCGAGATTCTACATTGTGTACTACGATCCGAGTGGAGGCCCTCACGGAGAAGGCAAGGGTCGAAGAATTTCTGGCTACAGACCTGAGCAAGTTCAATAAAGAACCAGGCGTGTCCCACATCACCAGTCACAAAATCGTGATGCGCGACGATAGACCGATTAAACAGAAAACATCCCTCCCCTCTTTCTAAAAGAAGTTAGTGCAACTAACTTCCATTAAAACTCTACAATATTTTTCTTGCACTGTAAGCAATTATGTGCATCTGTTTAACTCTATAGTACATATACTCGTATATAATTTGTTTTATTTTTTTCTTGAAATCGCCTTTTTTGGGTTTTATCACGGTTTTTTTTATTTTTTATTTTTTTTAGTCTCTTCTTTTCCATATATTTTTTTCTCTAGTTTTTCTTTTGTAGTATTTTTTTTGTTACTTTATTTTTTTTCTTTTATATTTATCTATCATTTTTTTCTTATATTTCCCTTTTTATAATTTGGCCTTTTATTGACTCTTTTATCTTTGGCATATATACAAACATCTATACAATAGCACAATTCTATTTTATACCTAAAATCTTACATTGCGACCTTTGCCACCTGCTGATCCAGTTGACTGCCGTCATTGTCGGAGTAAAATCCCTGGATGAACTCCGCATACCCCTCCCTTCTTTCTGGACCGGTACGTATGATATTCGAGGCTGGCGATTTTGTTTACCATTATACCGTATACCGTTTGTAGTGGCCTTCTTCTCTCGATTTATATATCGTGCCCCAACGGATGTAGGTGGTACTGCCTCTACTGACTTTAGCTTGTAAAATGCATTTGAAATACATGAGAGATTACAATACTCCTCCGTTATTTACTTTGCAGCAATGCGTTTTATGGTGGAAGTGTTTCTCTTGGCACCCAACGTGGGGCTCGAACCCACGACCCCGAGATTAAGAATCTGGTGCTCTTTGCAGTGCTTCTCTTGAGCTTTCTTATATTGGAATTTGACTTCGTTGACTTCGATGTGTAGACTATCGGTATTTCTCTGAGATACACGTTTAATGACGCAATTTGCGTACTCCGATCAGATACCAATCTCTGTGTCTTCTTCTTCTATTAAATCAATTTCACAAGCGAATAATCTTTCTTATGTGCATCCTCTAGATTGAACATATACTTTACTGAAGCAATTGATTTCCGTAAGACGAAATTCCTCTGCTTATTATATTTGGTGGTGGTTTCAGTCACCCTCATTATGCTTTTGCCCATCTTCAACTTATTCAAAAATGATTCTGTTAAGATTGTGCATTGTAACGTAAGACTGTCCAATGCAAAATATGACACCGCAAGGAAACCTGTTTATTTTTCCATTGTTTGTCAATAAACCCCTCCAAAACGTGATTAAACACTGCGGCCATATGCTGTTTCGAGAATATCACTTTAGTCGCCATTCATCCCCAATCCATCGAATAATACGTTGGTCGTTTAGTCCGCACCGTCTTCCGATATATGATGTTCCCGGAACTTCCTGAGTCGATTTACATCTTCAGAGCTGAATACTTATAATAATTTTCTTAATTTTCTAGTTAACATTTTAGTTTGATATCTTTCTATGTTTAATTTTTGTCGAACATTTCATAAGTTAATTTATTAAATGAATTTCAAAATTATATAATATTTAAATAAATATACTATATATACTATATATACTCTTGGGTATAATTTTCCTATTTAATATAATTTGTATTTTCTTTTGATTATTACGGTCATTCTTTTTGAATTTATTATTATTATGGTCATTCTTTTTGAATTTATTTGTTCTTCATATATTGGTTTCTTTTTTTAACATTTTTTTTTTTTAAATATTTCATAATTTGTTTCATATCATTTCTCTTTTTATATAATATCTTTTTAAATTTTCAAATTCTTTTGCCTTCTGACATAAACAAAATTTTATATTAAATCTGGGCAAAACTAGTTGCCCATCTTACAAAAACGAGTATATAAAAGATAAACCCGTTCATGTGAAAAAATTGTCCATTGCATGACTCAATTTTTCATTGCATCTAACTACTCTATATATTTCAATTTACTACTAGCCTGGTATGTATATATCCATTAACAACTGTATTTCCCTACACCATACAACTTGCTCTTATATGAATACATACATACGAGTACATTCAAGGCATTTTATAATTAATTGCCAACGTTATTACCTAATTTGTAACGGTAAGCTAAATATATTGTTCTAATTCCATATATATATATATATATATATATATATATATATATATATATATATATATATATACATATATATATATATATATATATATATATATATATATATATATGTATATATATATATATATATATATATATATATATACATATATATATGTATATATATATATATATATATATATATATATATATATATATATATATATATATATATATATATATATATATATATATGTATATATATATATATATATATATATATATATATATATATATATATATATATATATATATATATATACATTACTATTATCCACACGCTAATTTCCTAAGCGGTAAACCGAAAAAATCAATGTATACTTACATGTAACCTGCTACAGTATGTGAATATCTGCAAAAATATACATACGAGTACGTACATACCCATTCCTCTTAACTAGAATACTTACGTCTTTAAATATATGTTCCTACATTCATTCTTTATATTATACACAAATATGCATATATACTCGTATACTTACTTCACCAGCGGTTCCGAATTTCAGTGCATAAACTGCCGTATGTATGTGTACGAATTCATATAAATATCAATCGCGCAACCTTCAACTGTATATTTGTATGTATCCGTACGTTTGTACCCACAACAACAACAAGGAATATGCAGTCTGTGCGTGCAGTAGCATTGTGGCTCAAATGACACTTGCACAAAAATTAGGTGCATTCCCAAAAATGCAACATAAGCATTTGGGTGGCATTGAAACGTATGTTCATTGAACTTGCACATGCTGTTATGCGCTGCTGTTATTTTCTGCTGATATTTATTTTTTGTACATATTAATTATTATTGATGATGTCAGCAATAAGTTATTATTTAAGACGATGCATTTCAATAAACAAATCACTCTTTGATTCTTTAGCAACAAGAAAACTGAGTCTTTTTATTTTCAGCGACGGATTGTTCAGGATCAAGTGCTTGAACAATCAAATTATTATTCCTAGTCTCATATTGGTTCAAGTGCCTGTATGAGACGTCAATAAGGAATACTATCACTACAGTGAAACGAGGCTGTATTTACATTTTGGTGACCCCGACGTGATAGAAGGACGTGATACACAGGACATAAAATTGATTCAGCAAAAGCACAGCAGTGTGAGCATTCAATTTTATCACAATTCATCAATCGGTTTTAGTTCGAGCACACAGGGTGCTACAAAACACGATACTTAAGAAGCAAGAGCACAATAGTGTGAGCGTTAATAATGACTACTATCGACGATCTCGTCCGTCGTCAGGACGACAATGCAATTGGTCTCCAAAAGGCCATTGCATCCTATAAGAAGACGCCGAAAGATCGGAAGACACTCGACTATATTGAAAGGAAATCCAGAACAATTGAGGAGCTATGGTTAACTTTCCAACGTATCGACAACCAAATTAGAAGGGATCCAACGGCAGCTAATGACCATCCATACTTTGTGAAAGATCTATACGCATCAATGGGCAACCGATAGCAAGACTTCCTTGCAGACGTCAAGGAGAGCAAACAAATACTCACAGCAAAGGGCATAACTCAACCACAAGCAGTTAGTGTCCCAAGTTGCTCAACGGAACCTGCAGAGAAGGGCATAACTCAACCACAAGGAGTTTGTTCGTAGTAACACTTTATTTAATTATAAATACTCGTATTTTAGTAATATAACAATGTCTCTTAATATAACAATGTTTAACTCTCTTAATTTAACTCTCTCTCTCTCTCTCTCTCTCTCTCTCTCTTCTCCTTTAATTTTGTATATGTATTTTTGATATATTAGCATAGCTTGCACTGTGCAAATAAAATTCTCCCCAGTTGATCATATACCTTAAGCACACGTAGTTGCAGTTTTTATTATCGGTCGTTTAAAAATTGAATAGTTCAAGCGGTTGGTAAAAAGGCTCAACTCATTCAGCAGAACCCATAGAGAAGAGGCTTCAAAAGACTAATATACCTAACATGGTGCACAAGCAAAAGACAGTTATTGCACTCGTGCAACGCATGTTAGACGATGTATTGGCTGATGACACACCCCATTCATGCCAATATTATACTACAAAGGCCAACCTTATAGAACATCATTGGAATGCAGCCCGGAGATTTAATGATGTTATACTGGATTCTATAGATGACATGAATTCTGACGATTATAATTTTGAAGAATACCTGAGCATAGAGATGCATGTCAGTAACAGAATTATTATGCTTCAAGAGAAGGGAGTGACCGTTCCTGCAATTTCGAATCGAGCGTCACTCGCCGAACATTTTCCAAAGGTAATACTGCCAAAATTCGATGGAGATTACCTGAAGTGGCAACAATTTTATGATTTATTCAATGAAATGATCCACAAAAGGCCACTTCCAACAATACAGAAGATGTGGTATATTAAAACAAATTTGATCGGAGAAGCATAACGATTAATTAGACACCTCACTCTAACTGAGAATAACTACCAAACTGCATGGGAATCACTCCAGTATCGATATAGCAATGTGCGATTGCTAACTTCAGCTCTGTTGGAAAAACTATTGGGGCAAAACAAACACTCAACAGACTATCCATCAGCGGCAGCACTAAAGGGACTTCATGATACAACCCCGGAAACCTTACTGGCATTAAGAAACCTTGGTTTAGACACGAATTCTTGGGATCCAATTATTCTCCACCTCCTAGTGAAGAAATTAGACAAAGGCACGCGGATTGCATATGAGCAGTCATTGGAGAAGCCAAAGGAATTACCTACCCTAAGGCAATTCTTAAAGTTTATTGAAACAAGATTCCAGTCTCTCGAGGCAATCGGCCAAAGAGAGCATACGGCAAAAACATTGACAACGGTAATAGCCACAAAACAAGGAATCAAGAAATGCTTGTCTTGCAATAGCCAAACACATCCGCTGTTTGCATGCCAAAGCTTTTTGAAACTTTCTGTTCAGAAGAGGTTACAGTTCCTAAAAACACATAAGCTATGCATTAATTGTGTAAAGCCTGGACACTGGGCAAAGGATTGCATGTCAAGAATATGTACTAAGTGTAATCACAGTCACAATACATTAGTACATTCTGAAGGATATCGCAGCGAACCAGCCGTAAACCAGGTCAAGTATGAACCACACCTTCAACAGTCGACAATACTAGTAGCTTCGAAGGAGTCGAAGCAACAGGGATATGTGCTCCTCAGCACTGCAATTGTGAAAATAGTCAGCAATAACAGGCAGGAAGTTGAATGCAGAGCCATTCTGGGCTCCGGATCTCAGATCAATATCGTGAGTGAACGGCTTGTCAAGAGACTTGGAGCTTCAACGAAGTCCACAACAATGAATATCCAAGGAATAGGCAAGGGAACTCGGAGAGCACAGCGTCGAGTTAGCCTTGAACTACAGTCACGAAATAACGGCTTTTCCACTCGACTGGAGGCGTTCGTTCTAGGAGATATAGTTTCTCCGCAACCGACAAAACCATTTGACATATCCAAATGGCCAAACCGTCCTGACAAAATCGATGTTTTATTAGGAGCGGAATTCTATCACCAAGTATTGTCAATTGGACAGATACGATAAGCAATCGAACTTCCAACACTACAAAACACAGTGTTTGGCTGGATACTATCAGGAAGGATAGGAGAACTTCAGATGGCGTCAGCAACTTGCGGTATTTGCAGTGAGGATGATGATGATACAAACCAACTTATTGAACGGCTATGGAAACTGGACGAAGTCGAACTAGCTGAATCAATTTTATCCCCAACAGAAAGACTTTGCGAAAATCATTTTATACAAAATACAACTAGAAACAATGATGGGCGTTTTATTGTAAAATTACCATTCGTAGAGAATGCAGCTGTTTTAGGTAGTTCAAGGGATATAGCAATCAACAGATTCCTGGCGCTTGAACATCGATTATCTAAATACAATGCCGTTCGTGAACAATATATCGAGTTTATGGAAAATTATGAAGCCTTGGGCCACATGAGGGAGATCAACATCAATGAAATACTCTCACCTAATTACTTCATCCCACACCACTGTGTACTTAAACCTGACAGCAGCACAACAAAACTGCGGGTGGTATTTGACGCATCTTCAAAAACGTCATCGGGAGTCTCACTCAATGACATAATGCACATAGGTCCAACCATACAATCCGAACTATTTTCAATCCTGCTACGTTTCCGTCTACCGAAATTTCTATTCACCACCGACATTGAAAATATGTATCGGCAGATACTGGTCCACTCGGAAGATCGCCATTATCAATTGATCATATGGAGGAGCGACCCTAAGAAACCACTGAAGTGTTACGAACTTAACACTGTCACATATGGGACAAGATCGGCACCATACCTCACCACAAGATGTGTCAAACAAATGTCATCAGAAAACGCCATCCGGTATCCACTAGGTGTTCAGATGCTTCAGGATAACTTTTATGTCGACGATGGTCTTGGTGGATCAGACAGTCTGATTACCGCCATGGAAACTCAACGGCAACTCATCACTATGTTGAATGGGTATGGATTCAATCTGCGCAAATGGTGTGCAAATAACCCTAAACTCCTGCAGAACATTCCACATGGTGACCAGGAAGTTAATTTGGATTTTACTAACGACAAGAATGATTCAATAAAAACCCTGGGCCTGACATGGCTGCCAAAGACTGACCAATTCTGTGTAAAGGTGAATCTCAACCCCGTTAAACGAATTACCAAGCGGTCTGTCACCTCAGACGTAGCGAGATTATTTGATCCTCTTGGCATTCTAGCTCCAGTTGTAATTACAGCAAAAATCTTTATACAAGCATTATGGCAATTAAAAATTACTTGGGATGAAGCTCTACCAGCAGAATTACATACAAGATGGGAGCGTTTTCGAAGCGCATTGCAAGAATTGGACAACTTTAAATTCTCACGACACATTCATAGAAGTGAGATCCCAACATCATTTCAACTTCACGTCTTCTCCGATGCATCAGAAAAAGCCTTCGGAGCAGCAATTTATATCAGATCTAACTTCAAAGAAGGAAGAGTAGTAGTGAGGTTGTTATGTGCCAAATCACGCGTAGCTCCACTTAAGCTACAAACATTGCCTCGCTTGGAACTATGCGCAGCAGTACTAGGCTCACAGTTGGCAGCTAGGGTAAAAAATGGTTTACGGTTAAAGGATTATCGCACCTTTTTGTGGACAGACTCACAAATAGTTCTGTCTTAGATTAATTCAGCCTCCTCATCATTTCAAACATTTGTAGCCAACAGGGTAGCTACTATTCAAGGTTTGACATTAGCAGAACAGTGGCGTCATGTTAGCTCCAAGGATAACCCAGCTGACGTTGTCTCACGAGGATTATTACCAAGAGAATTTGCAAGATGTGACCTGTGGCTTTACGGGCCATTTTTTCTACATGGGAAAGAATCAGCATGGCCTCCCAAGTTTCCTCCACAGCTAGCCATTCCCAATAACATCGAGAGAAAACGAACGAATCCAGCATCCTTGGTAGCAATTGACTCTGAAGAACTGGTGTATACAATCAACCACCGAAACTCTTTCAGGACTCTTCAACGCATCGTAGGATACATTTGTCGTTTTATAAGCAACACTAGATGTAGCAAGGACGTACGAAAAACTGATATAGCGCTGACTCCCGTCGAATTAGATCATGCATTAAGAATCATTGTTCAAGCTATGCAAAGATCTGATTTCAATGACGACATCATGTACCTGCAGAAACACAAGAATCTCAAGGGGACGAGTACATTGAAGAGCCTATCACCATTTTTGGATGACGCAAACATTTTGCGAGTTGGAGGACGATTAGAAGCATCAATGGTACCTTATGAAGCAAAACATCAAATGCTCATTCCGTATAATGATCCCTTAGCAAAACTACTATTTGAGATGACTCACATCGAGAATAAACACTGTGGACCTCAAGCCTTGCTGGCCATAATAAGGCAAAGGTACTGGCCCATAAAAGGCAAATCATCGGCCAGATCAACAGTACAGAAAATTAACATTTTCAATAACTATAAATTTACAATTTCTTATAATAGTGGTTTAATAAGATTATACATATATTTTTAATTATATATATTTTTATTCACACATTATTTTTATTTTCTATATTTGTATTCTCATATCAGAACATTGTATCGTTTTAGCATATTGTTATGCATTTTCTTCTCCATGCCGTTTATTAATATAAATAAATTTACTCCTTCTTGTTTTGAAATTCTATACGGACCATGGTATGGACTTTGAGACTTTTTACGATTACCTAATTCTACTAATACTAGGTCTCCAATGGTTGCATTAAGTGCATTTTCATTTGTTTTGCTTTCAATGCTTCTTTTCTTCTTGACAACTTCGATCAGTTCCCTTGCTTTGTTTATTGATGTTTTCATTCTTAACTTCAGTTCATTCGCATAATTTTCAATATCATAAATTGGTTCTCTTGTTTCTATTAGGTCGCTTGGTAAGTGTGGCAGTATACCAAACACTAGCTCATATGGTGAGTAACCCGTATCGACATGCGGCGTCGTATTGTAAGCAAAAGTGTAAAATGATATCCACTTGTCCCACTCATTTTCGTTTGCGAACGTCAACAAAAATTAATTAAGAGTGCGGTGGTTGCGCTCTACTGAACCCAGTGATTCGTGATGATAAGGAGTTGAAAATATTTGATTCATTTTTAGATTTTTACACACATTTTTCATTAGCTCGTTTACGAACTCTGTGCCCTTGTCCGACTTCAAATTTTTGAAATTACCATACTTGAGAATGAATTGGTCAACAAGTGTTTTAGCTACAGTGTCGGCATCTTTGGTTTCCATGGGGTGCGCTATCACAAATTTTGTCAATTCGCACTGCGCTGTTAAAATATATCTGTAACCATTAGAAATTCTTAGCGGACCGACAGTATCAATTGCTACGGTTTCAAAACTAGTCGTTGGAGTGTCTGTAATAACCATCTGTTCTTTCGTATGTCGTATTTGTTTATTCCAAACGTATTTTTGTTTCAATTTTAAGACGGTTTTTCCTACACCAAAATGCCCTCCGTAAGGCGAATCGTGATATTCTGCGATTAGTTTATACATAATTACGTTATCTACTATTCTGTGGGGACTTCTATATATAAATATATTCAACTTTGAGCTTTCATTATTTTCTTTATTCTTCTGTTGCAACTTATTATATTCTTCTTTTAATTTTTCCTTCCATACGTACGTAAATATATCATCTTTCTCATCTAGCGCTAGTTCTTTAATATTTGACTTGTTTATTTTTGATAGTAGTTTTTCCAATAGCGAACCTGGGTTCGATGGAGTATCACTGCTTATCACAAGTATCTCATCTTTATTTATTTTAATATGGGTACCCTTCTTATTGCTCATAAATACAAATTTCAATTTTCTTACATTCCTGACGTCAGATATGGACGTGCAGTCCCAAATGTGAAGTTGATCAGACTTCGAATGAGAGCTAAATTTCTCCTGATTTATGTCTGTGCTCTTTTTAGCAGACATGCCCCTCGTAATTACTAATGCTTTGTTAACGGATTCATCGTTTTCTTTCGGGATCATTGATTTTAGTATGTCAGAATCGATTTTAATTCTTGAGAGTGCATTCGCATTGGTGTTTATTTTTCCCTTTTTATATATAATGTCGAAATCATAGTCGGACAAATCTAACCTTATTCTGGTTAACTTGGAAGATGGGTTTTTGTGTGTAAACAATGCGACTAACGGTCGGTGGTCTGTCACCAATTTGTGAATTTCCGTCCATAGAGGTAAGGTTTGCAAAAATTTATGCTGTGAGAAACTTGTCAAAGTTGTGTGAATTTGTGATATAGATTTAATGCTTTTGTATAATTCCAATAAGTTATTTAATTTAATTATTATTATTATTTTTTTTAAACTATGTATATTGACTAACATAGCATAATAATTTGTACAACTACAAATTATTTAATGTTGCAAATGTATGTAATTAGTTTTGGCTTAACTAGTAACTTATATATAATTGGTTAAGAGTTCATTGTTCTCTATTGAGAACGCTTACTGGCGCCTCCAGTTGTTAACTGCGAGTCTGATTCTTCGAAATCTGATTGTATGAAAATCCATCTCGAATGTGCTGCTCCAATAGCTTGCACATATGGTGGAGGTGGAGGACGTACCTCATCGTCATCGTACAGATCGGCGTCATCGTAGTCTGCACCGTCTACTGTTTTGGGGCCAAATTTTTCATCTGAAGCCGAAGAAAAATGATATTCGCCAGTGGCTTTAATGTTTTGGGGTACGAGCATTTTGCCGTTGACCTAAATCGCTTCTTCGATGTTTGCCATCATATCTCAATTCGGAAAAATTCAAGAGTATTTCAGAAAATCTGCAGGAACGAGTTTGGCATCAGAACTGGATAACAGTTTCCTTGCAGGATACAATACTGTAAAGGAGGATCTACAAGCTCGAGTCAGGCAGGATCGCCATGTAATGCACGTATATTGTGAGCGAGAAATATATGATAAATACCACAATATACGAGGTGTGATCAAAAAATAACCGTTATTTTCAAATTTCGTGAGTTACGTATGTTCGATGTTCGCATTTTTTTTTCTGTTATGTTGGTACACATGTCTGTTGTGTATGTTGGCAATACCAGCCATTTTGGATTGTCAGTTTGTTTTTGACAAATAAAAAGGTTAGTCGTGTTTTGGTGTGCTCTTCGATTTTGTACTATTCGAAAAAATGGATCAAAGAAACTGTATTCATACATATATATATTGAAAATATCAAATACGTATATAATTCATAGTGTTACTCGGCAAGACGCCATTGAGCAAATTCTAACTGTGAGCCGAAGAAAGGCTGAATGCAATAAAAATGCAAATGTTTGAGTTGCCAGTTGGTAACTGATTAGTTTAATTCCCGAGCAGGGTTTTTATATGGTTTATTTGAGTTACAAACTCGATAACAAATCTCGATTAATTTAATTGTTTACTTCTAATGCCTTTCGCTTAAGTCTAACTCAAATTCCACTCAATTGTAAAACAAACCAATTCACCAATGACCGCACGCCAGTATTCTAATTACACTGCACATGTCAAGTGTCATAGTGTTGCAGTGCAGCGTATGGGTGTGTCTTATGTATTGGTATGGTTTGGATGTGTAGTTTGCGTAGGTAGACTTTGTCCTACACTACGTTTGTGCGCAATAGTGCACATGCACTACAATTCATTGGCGCTCTGAAACGTTTCATTGGCCGACGTGGAAAATGTCAAAACTTATATTGTGACAACGCAACAAATTTCGTTGGCGCCAAAAACAAGCTTACGGAACTGACTACATCAATATATTCAGATGAAGGGAAAACAAAAATTGAGACAGAATGCGGTAAAAAGGGAATACAATTCAATTTTATTCCTCTAAGAGCCCCTCATTTCGGAGGTGTGTGGGAAGCAGCAGTGAAGTCTGCAAAGCATCTTTTGGTTAGGAGCGTGTCAACAGCATCACTAACCTATGAAGAGCTGGAAACAGTCCTTATTGAAATAGAAGCCATTCTCAACTCAAGACCAATAAGTTCGATGTCCAACGATCCAAATAACTTAGGCGCCCTGACTCCAGGCCACTTCTTGATAGGAGAACCACTCAACACGCAAGTCGATGTAAATAACATACCGTCAACTTCAAATTTGCTGACCCGGTGGAAACTCGTATCCCACATCAAAAATGAGTTTTGGAAACGATAGTCGCACGAATATTTATGCGAGCTTCAATCTAAAACCAAATGGACACATCAGCGCAATAAAATCAACCAAGGGGACATGGTAATAATCAAGGAAGACAATGTTCCAGTTCTTCAATGGCCACTAGGAAGGATAACAAGGACGTATAAGGGTGATGATGGAGCAGTACGAGTGGCTGATGTTTGAACAGCTACTGGAACTTGGAAACTTGCAACGTGCAAAGACGAAATACCAACAAAACGAATAAAAACAAGACATACGGGACTCACAACAGTACTGCTGGGATTACTCATCATACCAATTGTCATGGGAGGTCCAATAAGATTTTCGCAGATTGCTAACACCAAAGTCAACACGGAATTGGGTATTTACTTCGAAGGAATAGGTTCAGCACATTTCGAGAGGTCAGAATGGAAACTTGTAGTGTACTACAAACTAGAGTCATACTGGGCAGAACTTACTACTTTATCCAAGGGCATCAGTAGTTTACGACAGTTATGTCAGAAGCTGCCACCATTTACTTGTCATGATACTCTTGTGAACTTCGAGCATGTTGAAGCTGAATTACAAATGGATAACAAGATATTGTTTCCCCATCGGTCTAAAAGAGGTGCTGTGAATATAGTGGGAAATATTGCAAACTCTTTGGTTGGTGTTTCGGACTCAGAATATGCAGAATCAATGTCAAAAACCATTCAGCAAGTGAAAGAAAGTGAAGGCCATCTATTAGTCCTGCTCAAAACCAAACATCAGTGATTGATTCTACTATCAACGTGATCAAACAAGATCAAATAGAAGTCAAACGAAAATTCGATAATCTTGACAACCAAATCAATGACATAATGAAAACCTTAAATCACATTGAAGGAGAAAAGTTTCAAGCCAAGCTGACTCATTATTTCATCACTCTGACCCTCCAACTCATTATGATAACATCTCACTTGCAAAGAATCCAAACATCAATATTGAATGTTATGACAGATACACACCATAACAAAATCAGCCCATTATTGCTATCACCAACTCAACTACAAGAAGAAATTCTCAAGATAAAAATACATCTTTCAACATCCCTCCAAATACCAGTGAATCAAGAAGACTCACTGCAACTGTACAAATTAATGAAGGTAGAAGGCGGTTTAACAAAGAAGCATGCCATTTTTAGAATCTCATTGCCATTAATTGCAGAGGAAAGATTCGAACTGTATCGGATGGTACCAATTCCTAACATAATAAATGGCACAATGACTACAATCGAATCTTGTAACAGATTTCTAGCGTAACGCGCACAGAGATCAATACGTTGTCATGAGTTTAGCTGATTTGGGGGCTTGTACTGTGATGAATCCATATACATACTTATGCGCCAACACCCAATTGATAGAAAACAGAGGGTCTGAAGTATGTTCATGTGAAGTTAAACTGTTTGCCAATGATACTCAACGGGATTGCATCCACCATGAAGTTCAAGACAATACAACCTGGATTCAAATGGATCATAAGAACGAGTGGATCTACGCCTTGAAGTTTGCCACTCGCTTGAGTGCAGTATGTGATGGTGAAACCTTGCAATTAGCATTAGAAGGATCGGGAATGCTGAAGCTACAACCATCTTGTGTTCTGAAACACAGTTTTATCACAATTTACGGCAATAAAACTCTCTCAAGCTCAGTACAAACCTCATATGTCAGCTTGGCCAATGCTACTGACATTCTCAAAATGGATCAAGGCCAGCACCGATCACACCACACGAATAATATTGAACACTACAACATGCAATTATCCAATCTCTGCACCATTCAAGGTCAATTATCAGAAAGAGTTTGGGAGTTACCGTCCAAAGTCCTTTCTGCAGTCGGGTATTTAGCGCTTACCCTATCGGTTGGTGTAATTATGTATTCAATCTGGAAGATCCAATCAAAAAAGCATAAATGTGATGTCACTCTACCCCAGCCATTACCGCGGAATAGGATGCAAGAACCAGAAGCAACAAGAAAACTGAGTCTTTTTATTTTCAGCGACGGATTGTTCAGGTTCAAGTGCTTGAACAATCAAATTATTATTCCTAGTCTCATATTGGTTCAAGTGCCTGTATGAGACGTCAATAAGGAATACTATCACTACAGTCAAACGAGGCGGTATTTACAGTATGTATGTATTTTAAGTTCAGTTTTATATTACCCACGACTGTCTTATGATTTTATTTTGAATTATTATTTAATATTTAAAAAAATATATTTTTCTCTACGGTGCTTCATTCGGCTACAGTTCCTAATAAGCATATTTATATTACGTCAATTTTACTTGCCCGAGTTTAATTGACACACTTCTGCTGGAATTGACTTTGAAAATCGGAGCTGTGTGTGTTATTTAATATACACACGTACGCTATTTAAGTTTGTTTATGTTGTTTTTCTTGTGTTTACTCTTGTAAAACACTGTTAACACATGTCTTTAGTTGTATGGTCTCATTTGGAACAATTTCAATATATTATTGTGTAGCTTTTTATGCTTGCCCTTAATTGTTACGACTGTTGTAACTGGGCTGCGGATCTCTGCTACTACAAACGGACCTATCCAAACAGGTGAGAATTGGTTTTTCCTAGTCTGATTCTTCATTAGTACTTGGTCTCCCACATGAAAGATTACTGGGTTTAGTACCTTGTTATAGGCTTCCCTGGCTACCCGTTTAGCACAATCCTGGTTTTCTCTAACCAACTCGTGCGCTCGCTGTAGCTGATACTTTTGCACTTTATTGGGATCGTCAGCATTATATATCGGCGCACATTTGCGCTTCAAATTTGCCGGCATGTTGGAATCAAACCCGTAGAGTGTTCTAAACGGAGTTTGCATCGTTGATACATGCACAGTAATGTAATGTAATGGTTGTACGGGTTAGGCTAAAGCCTTTATGCACTGCGACCAACTTGATCTATTGTGCGCCCCTTCGTACTTAATTATTTAGTATACTTAGTATATCAAGGAATCGGACCAGCTCCTTTGGAGAGAGCATTTGAAGGTCTTCATCTTCTAGTATATAGGAACCTAAGATCCTGTGTCTCCTGTGGCCTAATGCATCACAGTTGGTGATTAAGTGTCCCACAGACTCCTCTTCATCACAGCAGAATCTTCAAGTGCTCGTGCTAGATATATCTATTTTGTGTAGGTGTTTGTTGCAGGCGAAGTGGCCTGTTAATGCCCCAGAGAGTGATCTAAGGCATTTTTTGTTTAAGGTAAGAGCGATTTTTGCTCTATTAGCGTTAAAGCTCAGGAATTTTTTGGAGTGATCGAGGCCGTCAATGCCATTCCAATATTCGCTGATTTTATGTTGGATCCATTTTTTGGTCTCTTGTTCTATGTTGTTTTTATTAAAGCCAAAGAAGGGGGTGGGTCCAATAAATGATCCTTCAGCCCCTTTTTTGGCATAAAGGTCTGCCTTTTCGTTACCTTCGTGTCCTTCGTGTCCTGGCACCCAAATCAGAGAGACCTCATTGTGGATGGCCAGTTCGTTGAGTGCGTTGTTACACTCTATAAGGACTTTTGATGTAAATGTGTAGCTTTTAAGAGCTTTGAGGACTGATTGACTGTCTGAGAGTATTTTAATTTTTACTCCTTTAAGTCCTATTTTAGATAAGATTTCCACTGTTTCCATTATAGCATAGAGCTCCGCATGGAAAATCGTGGTATCTGCACTTAGGGTTATTGATTTGTGTGCTCTAGGTCCCACTATTCCTGTTCCTACCCCCTGGAGCGTTATTGTCATTTTTTAAAACGACCATTGGCACACTACCGCTGACATTGACTTTCAAAGTTGGAACTGGGCTGTTTGATATAGTACGTACGTGATATCTGTTTGTATTCGTTGTTCCTGTTGTGCTTACACTTGTAAAAGACTGCCAACACATGCCCCTAAGTGTGTTGACTCGTATGGAAAAAATTTTAATTAACTATTATGTAGTTTTTTAGACTTGCCTTTAATCATTACCACTGTTGTAACTGGACTGCGAAACTCTGATATAGTATATGGACCTATACAAACACGTGAGAATTAGTTTCTCTAGCCTGATTCTTCATTAGTACCTTTTCTCCCACGTTAAACACAGCTGGGGTTAAAGGCTTAGTATTTGCACGTTCCTGATTTGCCCTGACTAGTTCATGTGCTCTCTGGGCATGTCATAGTAAAATCCGTAAAGTTTTCGGAACGGTATTTGCTTTGTTGATACATGTGCAGTATTATTGTGCACATGCATTGCTGGGGTCAACTATTGATCCCAACTCGAACCGTCTTGCTTCAGAAGTACTCGGACAGAGTTCAATGACTACGCTCCAATGAGCTATTAGCCTGTGGATGATACGGTGTTATGTGTAATTTCTTGATTCCCAACATTTTGCAAGTTTCTGAGAAAAATTTCGATACAAAATTGTAACCATTGTCGGTTATATATCAATTTTATCAAAGAATGCCTTGGCCACCGTGCTTGCTTGAGCATATGGAATGGCCACGCACGCCATACACTTCGAGAAATCATCCTGAAAAATCAAGATGTACTTATTCCCGAAACTGCCTCTGGCAATATTCCTACAATGTCCATATACATTTTATCAAATGGTCGTATCGGGGTATCAGTTAGTACCATTGCATCTTTGTCAGCCTCGAACAATTATTGGTCTGCCACTTCGGACAGTTCTGTATATGTATATGCATCTGTATATGTATATGTATATGAATATGTATGTAAGTGTATATGGCGAGTTGCAAGGGCTTCTATCATGTTTACATATTGTAAAAAGTAAAAAAGGAAAGTTTTTTATATGTACAGACAGCCCATCAATCTTTACGGCATCAAAAATCTTTAATGATGAGATTAACTTAATAAATTTACTATTCTGATCGAAATGAGCAATAAAGTGACGCTAATGTGGGTTCCTGGTCACGTGGGAATTCTCGGGAACGAACAAGCTGACGCCTCTGCGAAGTTTGCAGCTAAGTCAATTTTGCAAACTTGTATGTCACTCTGCAATAAATCCACGAGAAAAATGGCCTGTTCCCAAATTCTTCGTAATATCAAGCAAGATTGCGAAAATTACAACCACCCATACAAAACTGTCTACACCCACTGGAACAACATAAACCTTCCCGCTACATCTACAACTAGTATGTGTAAATGCTTCATCCGATTGAGGCTAGGACACACTAAAATAACATATCTTCATATTATAACAAAAGAGCGGCAACCAATATGCCAGTTTTGCAATATCTATCCACTAACTAGTTCCCACATCCTTACTCAATGTTCATCACTATCATAAATCCGGCACTCCATTTTTCATGATATATAATCCAGATGAGTTTCTTGCAATTCTGGCAGAATCCAAACTCAAATCATTTTCCAATATCTTTCTCTAATTAACCTAATCAGTAAAATATAAATGTTAACATAAGCCGATAGCTCTGGCAGCTAGTGCTTTTGTTTAATTAGAATTTTAATTGTAATTGGCATATTAATAAATAAATAAATAAATAAATAAATATATACATATATATATATATATATATATATATATATATATATATATATATATATATATATATATATTAGGGTGGGCCAATTTCAAAGCCAGCCCCTAGGATGATTCTATGGACAATTCTAAGCGACTTTGGTGAAGGAACCATAGGTGTATCTCGATTTTCGAGTCTCCCACTTTCCAATCAATTTTACCGAAAAACTTGTAATTTTTCTCGGAAAATAGACGAAAAATAGTTAAAATATGCATGAAACGCCCTCTGGCGGTGGTCATAGGTAAAAATAAAGATCAGAAATGAATTCTCGACCCCAAAAACCCCCCATATACACATAAAAAAGATAATATAACGATGAATAAAAAATCGAATTTTGAATCAAAATGATGTTATGGGAAAAAAAGTGGGAGACTCGCAAATCGAGATAGACCTATGGTTCCTTCACCAAAGTCGCTTAGAATTGTCCATAGAATCATCCTAGGGGCTGGCTTTAATCGAATTTTTCGGCTCCATACAAAGTGGCCCGCCCTAATATATATATGGATATTTATGGATATCTATATGTATATGTGAATTTATATGAATATGTAAATGTATATGTTTATGTATATGTATATGTATATATATCTTTTTTTCAACAATGGGAGGTGGAAAGCTTCTTGAGATCCGACTAAAACCCCCTCCCAATCTCACTATTCCCAACTGGACCACCGCAAGTTACTAGAGAGGTTATAGTCATAGGACTGCTTCTATTCGCGCTGTGCGCGACGTTGCCGTTCCCTTTGGCGAAGGTCGTTCATAACTGCAGCTGCAGTGTCACACACCTCATTTCATTTCTCCGGACACTCGAGCATGTGTTGCGCTATGTTATCCGGTGTTAATGGTTCTCCGCACACTTCATGTAGTGCATCTCTAGCATTGGCGGACCTCGGACACCAGAAGAACGCGTGTTCTTTGTTCTCTGGTACTGTCCAGCCACAGTTTGTACACATGGGGGATTCCTCGTGTTTGAACTTATACAGGTATTGTCAGAAAACTCATTGCCCGGTCAGCAGTTGTGTAATGTGGTAATTCACCTCACCATGAGACCTTTTTATCCACCGCTCTATGTTAGGGATCAGCCTCCTTGTCCATCGGCCTTTTGGTGACGCGTCCCATCGGGTTTGCCAATCCTGGAGACTATACCGTCTTATAGTTAACGGCATTCGGTAAATGTACTCGGAGTACGCCATCATACATAACGTTCCAGAGGTTTGGTTCCTCTGACCAGTCTTTCGCTCAGAAATGTGAGGTCAACCACGGAGCTCGCACCTCCCTTGATGTAGGTGCTCTCCCCCTGTATTCATCAGTACCACGTCTAATGCATCAAGGGCAACCATGAGAGACTGTCCCTTCGGTGATGTTCGGCTGCATCCCCACTCAGTTGCCCATGCATTGAAGTCATTTGCTATTATCACCGGTATTTTGCCGGCTGCATCAAGTGCAAGACTGTCAATAGCCGGCTCGAATTCTCCCATGGTTAGGCTTGGATGCATGGTTAGACTGTAGGCCGTTGTTTTTCCAAAGTTGCTCTGGCGTATCTCTGGCACCACACGCCCACAGCGCTGCTTTGCCGATATTGTTCTGTAACCACACACCACTTTCTTGGGTTTTATATGGCTTGCTTAGTGCAGCCACGTCTATGTCACGTCCTCTCCTCGTTTGTTCCAGGAGGTTTTGCGATGCTTCGCAGTTGCTGTGATTAAGCTGGAGTATTCTCATATTCTACTTTTCATTTCCTTCACCGCCTTTTGGTAGGACGGGTGCTGCACATCCTTCAAACCCTTTGTGCTGCATAGTGTGCAGGTTGGCTTCTTGTCGCATCTTCTTGCATTGTGGCCCACTGCTTCATATTTGAAACACTTGCCGCGCCAATCATCCTTGCTGCAGTTCTTCTGCGATGTGTGTCCAAAGTCCATGAATTTATAGCATCAGATAGGGGCCATAATTTCTCTCACACGGCAGGAGGTCCAACCGATTCTCACGTTACTTTTTGCGATCAGGGCTGCTGAAACACTTGGAATCAAGCTAACGGTTGCTGTCTGTGTTCCGCCATACGCCTTCTGAAGTTATCGTACTGGTGCTTTTGGGAGATCTTTGTGTGCATCCAGCTGTTTCCCAAGTGCCTCTAGTATCTCTTCAATTGTGGTTGCCTCGTCTTGGACCAGCTATTTTTCACAGTTTTAAGAGAAGGTCACACTTAGCCGTCTTAGGGTCTTCCTGACACTCTGCCGCAATTCCCAATTAAGTTTGCAAAGCTCCATCTTTCTTTCGGAATCCTGATAATGATGGCGTCAGGTCTTACCAGCTTTCTGTTCATCTTCGGCCGCACTAGTTCGGTTAGCACTAGTGCGCTTACGCACTGTAGTTCACTCTGCCTTGGACATCTCTGCTGCCTGCAGTACCGAAGATTTTGGCACTACGCTCTTTTATGGTGACTGCAATTTTTGGCATTTCCTCTTTTCGCCTCTTGGAGATGGCCGGGCTCGTTGGGCTGGTCTTCTCCCTTTCGTATATGTATATAAATATTGTAACGAACTTACTTACGCTTTGCGGTGTCCAGAGTTCGTCAACAGAAATTTATTCCAACGATTGAATTTTGAATTTTTAATAGTTTTTATTTATTTAAAAATTACATTCTACTTAAATAACTAACATCAAATTTCCTACAGTAATTTAATAATATTATAGGTTGCTAGCAAACGAAGTATCTAGCCGTGTCAATATGTCCCAGTGGAGTCGGTGAAAGCCTTACACCACTGGCTCTGTCTGCGTGACTTAATGTCCCAGTGGAGTCGACAAAAACCTTAGACCACTGTTCTGTTATTGTACTCTAGTGTCCCAGTGGAGCCGGTAAAAACATTAAACCATTGGCTCTGTCTGCGTAAGTTAAAGTCACAGTGGAATCGGTAAAACCTTTGACCACTGTTCTGCCTTTGTACTCTAGTGCCCCAGTAGAGTCGGTAAAAACCTTAAACCACTGGCTCTGCCTGCGTAAGTTAATGTAACAGTGGAATCGGTAAAAACCTTAGACCACTGTTCTGTCTTCGTTGGGTTCCCCAAGTGTTCTCTGGAGCTAAGGTCTGTTGGAGTCCACGTTCGTTGGTGTCGGGAGCTTCCTCTTGCTGCCTGTCCTGAGCGCGCGTATAGCTGCGTTCTAGCACCTTTTCACAGAAAAAAATAACTCTCACTCGTTTGATTAGAAAAACAACAAGAAGCTTTATTCTTGAAATACCAGCTCTTATATACTATTTACAAAAAGCACATTCTGCACTGTCTGCGTACTGACCTTTCTGGTGTTCCAGTGCCGCACCTGTTAATTGGTGTCAGTTGGTCAAGCCAACTGACATACGGTAAATTTCAATGTCCTTCGTCGACTCGACTGCGGAACTGCAACACCCTAAAAGTTTACGTAATCATTATTACATAAATTCTGGTTACTTATAATACTTGCAACCTAAAAACATGGGCTCTCTTACTTAACTTAATTGCTTAAAGCTAACCACACCAAATGTATAGTATCTGTTAGGAGTCGGTGCTGTGAATCAACTACTCGCAGGAAGCTTGATTCTAACTCACAACAGGTCGTCGCTGGTGTTGTCTCGAGGTGTCGGTATGGAAGAGAGAGAGAGAGTCATTCTTGGGCAGCTGGTGCTTTTATAGTCCCAAGCTGCCACAGTATTGTTTTAGAATGGCCAATTCCCTGATGCTAAGGCACTGTTCGTTGTTGTTGCTCCTACATTGTTGTGTGTTCAACACCTTGTTGTTGTTTCCCTGTTGTTGGTGTGGTAACAGTTGTCCTTGGGCGACCCCCACCGTTGCGTTGTTGTTCTTGCGTTTTATCCTTGGGCGATCTTCACTGCTGTGTTGTTGGTGTCACGTTTTAGATGTTTTTATAATACATTTTCCTCTGTATTCCTCTTTGTGCATTATCCTCATTGGCGACACTAGTAGCGATTGTTCTGTCGTGCTCCCTTTGTGCTTCAATTTCGTTTCTGCGTAACATTTGTCAAATTCCTGCGTTGTAGTGTTCGTTGCGCTAGAGTCTGTTTTTGAACTTTGCCGCTTATATAGTTGTTGGTGTGATCGGACTGTAAGTTTTGAACAATGCTTTGATCAACTACGCTCCCAGTTGGAAAGTCGAACGTTGTGAATGGTGGAGTGCAGATCTTTCCATTATATTTCGCATGGCCGTCGCTCTTGTTGTTTTTGCCATTTACGTTGGTTACCAAATCTATGGGATGTTGGGGATGATAGCACACTGAATTATTTGTTGGTACATTATTTCTGCTTAGTGCCTTTCATCTACTCATAAAGGGTTTTCCAACAAGAGGTGTTATTTTGAATCACCCGGTATTTCGGTAGCTTTTACTTTTGTGGCTTTTATTCTTTGACATTTGGCAAGTAGAAACTACGCTATTAGTAAAAATGGAAAGATACACGCTTCAACAACCCATTGAAATTATTAAAATTCACTACAAAAATGGTGAAAATCTTGCAATCACAGTTCGCAAAACTAAAGCATTTTAGGGTCGTCGTGAAGCACCTTGTCGGACCGCAATACAGAAATTGGTTGAAAAATTGGAGCTGTTGGGACAAGTTAGTGATGTGAAGAATAAAATTCTTGCACGTCGCTCAAGAACAACTGAGAATATTGCTGCTGTAGCCCAAAGTGCTAAAGAAAACTCAGGTTTGTCCATTCCTCGTCGATCTTTGGAATTGGGCATTCTACAAACGTCATTACATTGTATTTTGCATAAAGACTTGGGTCTTAAGGCTTATAAAGTTCAGTTAACACAAGAACTCAAGCCGGCCGATCATCAAAAACGTCGTGTCTTTGCTGATTGGGTCCGTGAAATGAATGAAAATGATCCGGAATTCCATCGAAAAATCATCTTGACTGATGAGGCCCATTTCCACCTCGGTGGCTACGTCAACAAGCTAAATTGTCGCATCTGGGGCTGGGAAAGCCCAAGAGTTATTGTTGAGAAGCCTCTCTATCCTCAACGTGTGACTGTTTGGTGCGGTTTATGGTCTGGCGGGGTCACATGACCTTACATTTTCGAAAATGAGGTTGGATCAACAGTTACGCAGTCAATGTGGGAGCGTAAATATGACTGGTCTGAGAATTTACGTTCTCACAATATGTATATTTATATGTAGATGTATATGTATATGTATATGTATATGTATATTTGTATGTATTTTATTTTATTTTATTTTTTTTTTGATTGGTTCGGAGGTGGAAATCTGCAAATAGCCACTGGGCGCTCTCGCAACAGTAGTGTGGGGCTCTTACCCACTAAAACCACCTCCTCAGACGCCTCCCAGACGGTACATAGCCGTTAAGACTTCGTCTGGGAGTGGGTTGGTCAACGGACCCCTCCTATTGATTCCCTGAACGTCGCCGCCACTCCAAGTGGCGGAGGTCTCGCATAATTGCGGCCGAGGTGTCACACACCACGTCCCATTTCTCCGGGCACTCGAGCATATAGTGCACGAGGTTGTCCGGTGCCACAGGTTCTCCGCAGACTCTTTGCAGTGCCGCTCTGGCACCGCTGTATCGTGGCCATGAAAAAAGAACATGTTCCACGTTCTTGGGCTCCGTGCCTCCACAACTGTCGCAGCAGGGAGATTCCTCCAGCCGGAATCTGTGTAGGTACGCCCGGAAACCTCCGTGCCCGGTCAGAAGCTGTGTGACGTGATAGTTCACCTCGCCATGCGACCTATCCATCCAGCGTTGGAGATCAGGGATCAACCTCCTCGTCCAACGGCCCTTTTCGGATGTATCCCATCGGGCTTGCCACTCCTGTATTTGCCTAATACGCGATTTTCCGCACTCAGCTCATGCGTACTTTTGCCGTAGTATAGGCTCCACGCCTCCTTGGCCAGCAGGTCCGGCGGGATCATACCGGCTATCACCAACGCGGCGTCTGCAGACACAGTACGGTGTGCTGAGATCGTGCGGAGCGCACATCTCCTATACGCCGCCTCTATGGTGCGAACGTAGGCCTTTACGCTCGAGTTCTCAGCCCATATGGGCGCTCCATACAGGATTATGGATTTGACGACCCCTGAGATGAGCCGTCTTTTCCAGTGCCGTGGCCCTCCGAGGTTTGGCATTATCCGGCAGAGCTGGGAACAGGTTTGCGCTGCCTTCTCACCCAATCGCCGAAAGTGCTCCTTGAACGTCAGTCTTGCGTCAATCCAGACGCCTAGGTATTTGAGATGTGGGGTCGTGGTAATGGTGCAGTCACCAACCCTTATCTCCACAACCTCCTGTACCTTTCGACCTGACACAAGGAGAGCCTCCGTTTTGTGCTCTGCCAGCTTCAGTCCAACATCCGCCAGCCATCTTCCAACAGTGGCCACTGTGTGATTCGCCTCTGCTACTACCTCCTCCAGGTGTTTTGCCGTGATCACTAGCGCTATGTCGTCCGCATATCCGATTATTTTAACGTAATCGGGCACCTGTATGCGGAGAATGCCATTGTACATAACATTCCAGAGAAGTGGCGCCAGTACAGACCCCTGGGGAACTCCTCCGGTGATCTTGTACGTTTCTACACCTCTATCGGACTCGTATAATAGCATCCTGTCGCTAAAAGAACTAGTGATGATTCGCCTTAGATAGATGGGAACTTTGAACTCTGCCAGCGCTTCTGCTATGCGCGCCCAGCTGGCCGAGTTAAAAGCGTTCTTGACGTCGAGGGTGACCACGAGGCAATACCTCTTCGCACCCCCCTTCCATCTTTGGCCTTGAATCGCCTCCTTCGCCGTTTGGACGAGTTCTTCAGTGGCGTCCACGGTGGATCTGGCCTTTCGGAAGCCATATTGGCGCCTCGCCAGTCCTCCAGCATCCACTATCGCCTCGTCCATCCGGTCGCAGATAATCCGTTCCAGGACCTTCCCTGCTGTGTCCAACATGCACAGGGGACGGTAGGCCGATGGGTCCTTTGCTGGCTTATCGGCTTTAGGTATCAATACCAACCGCTGCCTTTTCAACCGTTTCGGGAAGACTCATTCCCTAAGACAGGCCTCGTAAAGTGACCTCAGTGTTTCTGAGTGTAGTGCAGCTGCGGTTTTCAGCACTCGGTTGGGAATTCCATCTGGGCCAGGTGCCTTCTGGTCCCCAAATTTTCCAACCACCCGCAACACCTCTTCTGTCATTACACTGGGTACTTCTTCGCCCAGCTCGGGAGAGAACTAATCAGGAACATAATTTTGCACTGGGAAGAGCTCTCCCACAATGCGTTTGAGCAAGTTTGGGCAGCTTGGGGCTGGCTGCCTGTGGCAGGGGAGCTTTTTCATCACGAGCCTATATGCCGTGCCCCACGGGTTGTCTTCAACCTGTGCACATAGCTCGGTGAAACTCCTGCGCTTGCTCGCCTTTATGGCCGTCTTCAGCCTTCTTTTAGCCTCTTTGTATAACTGGCGCAGTTGCAGACAGTCTGGGTTGCCTATTGCACGCTGGTGCCTTCGCCTTGCTGCGTGACATTCCTTGCGTAGGCCGGCGATCTCGTCCGTCCACCAATAAACGGATTTATAGTTTCCACCATAGGCCCGCCTGGGCATCGCCGCATCGGAGGCGCTCTCTAGCTGGCTCGCTAGCTGGTTCGCCATTTCCACCGCACTGCCTTGAAGCTCAAAGTCCTCCAACATGACTTCGAGTGTGCCGTCGTCGAGGGCGTCCGCTCTCCAGCCTTTCGGCCACGGGCCTGTCCTCCGCCGTTGTTTGTTCCTTTCCAAGTCAAAGCAAATGGCATTGTGGTCGCTGTGAGTGTACGCGGAACTCACAATCCACCTGGCTCCTCTGACTAAACCGCTGCTGAGGAACGTAAGGTCGATCACAGATGTGGCTTCTCCATTCACAAAAGTCGCCACTCTCGCGTTCATGACGACTACGTCAAGAGCGGCAAACGCGTCCATGAGGATATGACCTCTCGGTGTGTTGCGGGCGCAACCCCATTCATTTGCCCATGCGTTGAAGTCGCCGGCAATCACTACGGGGTTCCTGCCTTGCGCGTCCAGAGCAAGTCTATCTACCACTGACTCGAACTCGTCCGCAGTTAGGCTCGGCGGCATGTAGCAACTGTACACCGTGGTCCCTCCAATGGTCGCTCTGACGTAGCAATCGCTTCTCTCTATGTTGCTTAGTTGTATAGGCTTGGTTCCGCACACCCAAAGTGCGGCACCACCAGTGGTGTCTTCGGCCCATACTCCTTGGTGCTTGCGCCTATACGGCTCGCTAAGCACTGCAACATTGACCATCTGTTCCCTAACGGCCTGCTCCAGGAGATCCTGTGCAGCCTCGCAGTGGTTGAGATTGAGTTGGAACAACCTCATCTCCTGCGCCTGGACCTCTTCTCCGCGGCTCGCTTGTAGGATGGGCATGAGCTGCATCCTGTCGGATGCTCTTCATCCTTGCGGCCGCTGGCCTTACAGAGGGCACAGGGGGCCTTGTCGCACCCCCGTGCGTTATGGCTCTCTGTGCCGCATCTGTAGCACTTGTGGCGCCAATCGTCCTTGCTACCGCATTTCTGCGCGGTGTGGCCGAACTCCATGCATTTGTAACAACGCAGGGGAGTCACCTTTTCGCGCACCCGGAATGAGGTCCATCCGACTCTCAGCCTGCCAGCTTTCAGAAGGGCTGCGGCTGCCTGGGGCGACAGACTGATGACCGCTGTCTGTGTTCCACCGTACGCTTTCCTGAGGGACCTGATTGCATCCACGGGAGGTCTCTCCGAGAGATTTGCTGTATTCAGCGCCTCGTGGACATCTTCCACCGTGGTGACTTCATCCAGATCTTTCACCTCCACTAAGGTTTCTTGCGTGAGCTTACGCACCTCCACACTGGTTCCCAGGACAGTCGCCACCGCCTCATGATACTGGGGTGTCTTTGGATCTGCCGCCACGCCCAACTCCAGCAGCAGTTCACCCTTGGCCGTCTTTCGGATCCTGCGGACGCTCTCTCCCAGCTCTGACAGCTGCGGGTCCCTCTTGAACTTACGAAGGATGTCCGCGTAGCTCACCGTGCCAGCTTCCCTGATGACGATGGCATCGGGGCGCGCTGGCTTAGGCTTCGGGCCCTTCCGCTTCGCTTGGGGTCTGGAACGAACTGTGGTCCACTCAACCTTTGCACCCTCCGGCTTTCCAGCCATAGACTTATGGGTCTTAGGATTTGGCCGGGTTACCGTTTTCTCGGCCGCCAGTGTCGGAGCATCCCCCCTCCTCCTCTTAGCTACCGCTCGGCTAGTCGGACTTACTTGCTCCGGATCCCCCTTCTCACGGGGGCGCTTTGGCGTTGCTACTGCAGCCGCGTAGCTCTTCGCCTGGGCAGGGGCTGCCCGGGTCATGTCGACATCAACGTCACTTGAGAAACCTCAGGTTTCAACCAAACTGCCAGTCAATTGGGCAACATAAATTAATTGTTTCGAAACATACATACAATGGTTTCGAAACAATTAACCGAATAAAGAATCTAAAAACATTTAACTCAAAAACATATTCTCGGATTACAGAACATTTTGTCATGTGCCGCTGTTGCTTAACCCAAAATTCAACAGCGTCGGCAATGTGTAAACAATGTATCGAATTGCTCTTGCAATCCAACTGACCCACCTAAGTGTTTTGGGTTTTCATACGTAAACAATTTTAAATATTGGTTGCAACACAAAAAATGCAATCAAAGGCAGGAAATATGTATTTTGTATTTTTGTAGTAATGTATTTCTTTTGTATCTTAAGAGGTTACATTGGATTGTAATATTTTTAAGTAAGTCAGTCTTAATCTGAATTTAAAGAAATAAAGAAACCTTCGGGTTAATAAAAAATACTTCTAAAGAAGTAATGTTAGTTTTTTTTCCTTCACTTCTAAAGAAGTAATGTTAGTGGCGCAGTCGAATCAGGAGTATTAATCAAAAGATTGATACTGAACTTTTAACTCTTGAGTAACTAAAGTAACTAAGTGAATTAAAAATTAAATCAAAAGATTTAAATAACTCTAAATTAATTCAAATATTGGTACCCAATAAAGTGAAATCTAGTGAACTAAAAACTTTAAATCGAAAGATTTAAATAAGTCAATAGACTGACCGGAATAAAAAAAAAAAAGCTTAATTTAAGAGGCGAATGCCAAAGTACGAGAAAAATAAAACAAGTCTACAGTATAATAAAACAACAAATATTATGGAAAAGCATGAGGCAGCAGCAGCAGCGGCGGCAGCAGAAGCAATGAGGCAACACCAAGCAGCTACGACGGCCCAGCAGATTCCAGCATCGGAAATTATAAAGGAAGCTGCGAGAATTAGGGAATTCCGAGGAAACAAGGACTATGACTTATTATCGTTCATTAGGGAAGTGGAACTGATCCTTCCAATGTTTGATGTTAACCCTGCTCTAAAGGATTTTATTTTCCAACGCCACATCATGACTAAAATACAAGGAACAGCATTACAAGCAGTGAGGACGCTGGGACAGAACCCATCGTGGATGGAAGTTAAAACAGAGCTGGTCAGGAATTTTGGTATAAGAGAGACATATCACAACCTGTTTCACCAAGCAATCAACACAAAATGTCTTAATGTAAGTGACTACTTTTATCAGTTAAGAAACATATTAGATAAACTAAACACTAAATATGATTTCGATGAAAATAAACCGGTAGAGTTTTCACCTATTGTAAATGAATCTATAATTTTAAAAACATTCGTTAATGGACTAGATGCCAATCTAGCCAGCATCATCCATAGTAGGAATATTCAAAATCTAAGATTAGCGTTTTATACATTACAAGAAACGGGTATGATAGAACAAGTAGAGAAAAAAGCGTACAAAAATAGAAACACAAACTCGCAAAATTTTAGAAACACAAACTTTACACAGAATTCATTTAGACCGAATTACAACCAAGTTGAAAATCAAAATTCTTTTAGACAAAACTATAACCAAATAGAAAATCAGTTTAGACAAAATAACAACTCTGGACAATTTAGAAACCCGTTCAGACAAAATCCGCAAAATACAGGCGGAAGAAATTCGGACCAAACTAGGACGAGTAGAATGGATGTAGACCATATAGAACAAAATGAGGTAAATTTTCAATTGCCGGGGGAGGACCTAATTTACCGATAGTTGAGCTGACTGTAGGAGATGAAAAAATAAAATGCTTGATTGATACAGGATCGACAACAACACTTATCAACGAGGACAAATTATCAAAATATAAAAGACTAAAATTAAAAAATTATCTACAATTTAATACACTCAGTGGACAAACAAACATAAGCCATGAAATAATAACGGAACTCCCACAAGAGTTTAACGAAAAAAAATATTTGAGCTGGAAACTTACAAAGTTCAAAAATAAAAAATTCGACGCACTTATTGGACAAAATATACTTGCACCAATGCAAGCAATTATTAATCTTAGAGAGGGGTACATTGAAATCAATAAGGTAAAAACTACATTTTTGAGTGAATGTCAATTGAAAATTCGTTTATTAACCAAAGCGTTATTGAAAAATTAAAAAGAATAGAGATGAACTCTGAAGAGATAGATTATCTAAAATATTTAATAAATAAGCACAAAGACTTATTTTTTCAAGAAGGACAAAAATTGACTCATACACACGAAATTCAGCACGAAATAGTGACTACAAGTAGGCCACTTTACTCAAAAATTTATAGATATCCACAGATACACGAGACCGAAATCAATAAACAAATAAAAGAAATGTTAGAACAGGGAATAATAAAGGAAAGCAACTCACCGTACAACTCACCGCTTTGGATCGTTCCAAAGAAGGCGGACAATTCCGGTACAAAGAAATGGCGTATAGTCATCGATTACAGGAAATTGAACGAAGAAACTATTAGCGATAAATTTCCCATCCCTAATATTGAAAATATCTTAGAGAAACTAGGAAGGTCCCAATATTTCACAACACTAGACTTAGCGAAAGGGTTTCATCAGGTTTTAATAAAAGAATGCGATAGACAAAAGCAAGCATTTCCTACTCCTCTTGGGCACTATGAGTTTACGAGAATGCCATTCGGACTCAAAAATGCCCCAGCCACGTTCCAAAGATTAATCAATTCAGTTCTTAGAGAATTTATTAACAAAATATGTGTTGTCTACCTTGATGACATACTTATTTTTAGCACTTCACTAGAAGAACATTTGGAAAGCCTCGAAAAAATTTTTAATAAATTGAGACAACATAATTTAAAAATTCAGGTAGATAAATGTAAATTTTTTGCTAAGGAAACTGAATACTTAGGGCACATTCTAACAACAGAAGGAGTAAAGCCGAATGAGAGTAAAATTGAAAACATTCAAAAGCTTAAACTCCCTGAAACAACAAAACAAATCAAGTCATTTTTAGGAATTACCGGTTACTATAGAAAGTTTGTGAAGGATTATGCCAAAGTAGCTCATGGAATGACGAAATATTTGAAGAAAAATGCAAAAATTAATAAACAAGATCCACAGTACATAGATGCCTTTCAGAAATTGAAACGATTATTAACAGAAGCTCCAATACTTAGATACCCCGACTTTGATAAACGTTTTAAAATAGCCACAGATGCTAGTGATTTCGCTATTGGTGCAGTTCTCACTCAAAGTGAGCATCCAATTAGCTATGCAAGTAGAACCCTAAACGAGCACGAAAGAAAATATTCTACAACAGAGAAAGAACTGTTAGCTATTGTATGGGCGGTTAACTATTTTCGACCATATATCTACGGACGAAATTTTGATTTGATAACTGATCATCAACCATTAGTGTGGTTGAAAATCAAAAACACTGGCAAAGATATCAATCCAAGATTACAGCGTTGGTTACTTAAGTTAGGAGAATATGACATTAAAATAAACTATATAAAAGGTAAGGAAAATATAGCTGCCGATTTTATGAGTCGTATAAATGCGGATTTAGGACAGATAAATGCAATTGATTCACGTAACCAAGAGACCGAAGTTCAACACGAAGACAACAGAAGCACAGATGCTACAATTCATTCTCAAGAAGAGGAACAAAATGACCATTTTATTATATTGGACACAATAGTGAATAGATTTAACACACAGCTAATTTTAACTAACAACAAGGTAAGAGAAATTGAAGTAGTTCATGATAAAAGAAAAATTTTTATTAGTCCTGAAGATATTAAAAATAATTTTATGACAGATATATTTAGAAGATATTTAAAAACAGGTAAAACAGGCATTTACTCGGAAATAACGGACCATGAATATAACATAGTACAACAGAAACTAGTAGAACTCTTCGGTTCAACTCTTAAATTCTATAGATGCTCATACCATGCCACAGATATGTCAAACGAAGAGGAAACATATAAACAAATAGGAAAATATCATAAATTAGAGACAGGACATGGTGGCATACAGGCAAATTACGAGGGATTGAAAAAACTTATCTATTATAAGGACCTAAAGAAATTAATACAGAAGTACGTGAATAATTGCGACATCTGTAGTAGGGCCAAATACGACAGGAAACCAATCAAACCGAAATATTTTTTAACAGAAACCCCAACCGACAAAAATCAGATTATACACGTAGATGTTTATACAAATAAGAAACACAGTTTTATGTCATTTATAGATAAATTTTCTAAATTCGCGGTCATTCTTTACTTAGAAGATAGAAATAGCAACACTTTAATAGAAAAATTTAGACTGTACTTGTCAATAAAAAGTAAACCAGACAAAATTGTTATGGATAACGAGTTCAATTCTGTCAATGTTAGAGAATTTATGAGACAAGAAGAAATATTAGTGCATTTTACAAAACCCAATAGTCACACTGGAAATTCCGACATAGAAAGATTCCATAGCACTATTGCTGAAAAATTCAGAACACTAGAAGCAGAAAAGTCTAGTTTATCGACGCAAGAACGTATATTTAAATGTGTAGAATGGTATAACAGATCAGTGCATTCAACTCTAAAAGAAAAACCTATTGATGTAGAAGAAGGTAAAATCGATAAAGAAAAAAATTAGGCAGTTAATTCAAAGTAAAAAAGAGCAAAATATTGATAAACTTAATAGGAAACGTGAGGATTTTACACACAATAAACAAGAAGGATATGTAAAGAATTATAAAGCACTCAGACACAAATACGAACCAAGATATAGAAGGTTAAAGATAGAAAATATTCATCCAACAAATATTAAAAGACCAACCAAATTTTCAGATCAATTGGACATTACTCGTTTTGACCTTACTAATAATGATAACTAAGGCTTGTGGAACACTTATGATCGACAAAATAGAAATCGACGATGGATTCATTGAAATAAAACTGGAAAACGCACAAATCATTAAGACCTACAACATGATTTTACATATAATTAACCCATCCGAAATAGAAAGTATCATAGACGACTTTACATCCGAAATACAACAATTAAAGTTATTAGAAAACAAGCAACTTTTAAATTCACAACTTAAAACACTTAGACGGAAAATTCAAACCATCCTACCACATAGACAGAAGAGGGGACTTATAAACATTTTTGGAACAGGACTTAAATGGCTTTATGGGACAATGGACGACAATGATAGGACAGAAATAGAAGAACATTTAAAAATTATTGACACAAATAATCATATGGCAATTGAAAATATTAACAAAAATATCCAAATAAATGACCATTTTAATAAAACATTCGAAATGCTAAGGAAAACAATAGAGTCGGACAGAAATAAAATAAATGAAAAATTTAATGACATAGAAGAAACGAATTCAAGAATGTATGCGCAATTTCTTTACTTAGACTTTTTATTAAAAATTAAAATTTTGGAGGATTACATTGAACATATACAAAATAACATCGCTTCAGCAAGACTCGACATAATGACAAGTAACATATTAACGGACGACGAAATAACTCGATACAACATCGACATTGACAAACTTAGAAACATACGACTAGGTGTAGGTGAATATAAAAATAACGAAATTATATTTGTAATAGAAATTCCTAAAAATATGCTTTCTGTACCAAGATCATTAGTAGTACCCGTTTCAAATGCAAAACATGAAGAATTACTTATTAGTATGCAAGAAGTAATAAAAATAAATAATACTTTTTATGATTATAATAGTGATGTAAACATTAAAAACTTAAAAAAATCAAATCTATGTATTTACAAAGATAACTGTCTAAAAGTCAAAAACAATCATTCAGAAATTATTAATATAAAACCTGGTCTAATTTTGTTAAAAAATCAAATAAATTCACAATTAAATAGTACATGTGATTATAGAAAAACTAAACTGAATGGAAACTACTTAATTTCTTTTAATGATTGTAAAATAAAAGTAAATGAAGAACATTTTTCAAATAAATAATTAATATTTCATGAAAGATTTGCTGTACCATCAATAAAAAAATTAAATAGTTCAAAAACCCAACTAACCTTTGAAGAAATTGTTATTCAACAAATAGAAAACATAGAAAAAATAAAAGAATTAAAGTATCACAGAAAGAATTTTACAACTGTCAATCTCATTGTACTTATTTCTTCTCTTATGATATTATCCCTATCAGCAATATTTGTATACATATATTTTGTAAGAAAGAACAGAACACTTAAGATAAGTATCGTCAACCCTCAAACTCAGGAGAGTTCTCAATCCAAGGGGGGAGGGGTCATGTCGACATCAACGTCACTTGAGAAACCTCAGGTTTCAACCAAACTGCCAGTCAATTGGGCAACATAAATTAATTGTTTCGAAACATACATACAATGGTTTCGAAACAATTAACCGAATAAAGAATCTAAAAACATTTAACTCAAAAACATATTCTCGGATTACAGAACATTTTGTCATGTGCCGCTGTTGCTTAACCCAAAATTCAACAGCGTCGGCAATGTGTAAACAATGTATCGAATTGCTCTTGCAATCCAACTGACCCACCTAAGTGTTTTGGGTTTTCATACGTAAACAATTTTAAATATTGGTTGCAACACAAAAAATGCAATCAAAGGCAGGAAATATGTATTTTGTATTTTTGTAGTAATGTATTTCTTTTGTATCTTAAGAGGTTACATTGGATTGTAATATTTTTAAGTAAGTCAGTCTTAATCTGAATTTAAAGAAATAAAGAAACCTTCGGGTTAATAAAAAATAAAAACTTATTTTTTTCCTTTACTTCTAAAGGAGTAATGTTAGTTTTTTTTCCTTCACTTCTAAAGAAGTAATGTTAGTCCCGCGAAGACGCACCGGCTTTGCCTTGGTTGTCCACAGGAGGGCCGCCAACCTGCACCTCCTTGTCCACCTTCTCCGTCCGCCCTTCCGTCTGGACTGCCCTGTCGGCTTGCAATAGCTATGGCACTCTCGCAGCCGTACCTGCGTCCTGCTCCTCGACGACCTGCAAGCAGACATCCCTGATTTTGGATGCCTTCCGCTTGATGTCGGCATGTACATTGTGCCTTGGCACAAGGAAAGCTATGAGTGCTTCAATGTGCCACTCCAGCACCGCCATTTTGCCTTTGGAAATGACATGATCGGGAGGGATGACCGCCATTGCCGTTGGATCGGCCCTCATGCCCATCACTCGCTGAAGCGCAGTGGTGTCTGCCAGTGTGTTTCTCCGCACCACCGTCTTTCTTATTACCGGAGGAGGGGTCCTCTGAATAGTAGACCTCCTGCCGAAGGGGTCCTTCATCGCACAGTCGTCTTTGATTGTTTTGTTGGTATTGTTAGTATTCATTTATTGTTTGGGTCCCCGCTCAGGACCGTTATCTTTGCTCGTAGTGCAGTCGCCTTAATGGTCCCATGGTTATCTTTGCCGCAGCAGGGAGGCCATGCGAGGGTTGACACAAGTCCTTATGGGCGCTTATGTTCAGAGCCAGACCAGCGCTAGTCGGGAATGTTACATCCGAGCCTGCACTGCCAATTTAATGGTGACGAGCATCGAGCGCTTCCTGAGACCTGCCATGGCTTTAACGGGACGAGGGCGATTGCGGCATTAAGCTACCAGCCATTTCTGTAAGATTCCACTCTTACTTACTGAAGTGGCAGCATACCGCTATCGTCAGCCCACAAGCATCAGCTTATTTTCTATGTTTCCGGTATGCCATAATCAAGGCCTTACCGGTCGCGGCCTTGATTTGAGGTACAACATATCCCACGATGTCCCTCTGTGGTCCCACGATGGTCCCTCGCTGTTCCATCGTTGATCTTTCGTTGTCCCCCTTTGCCCAGATAGCCGCCCCATGAGGGGGTCATCGCTATCTCTGGGTGCGTTGCTCACTTCAGCTGGCCATCAGCGGGTGCTGGTGTGCCATTGCCCGGGGCCGCCACGTCGAGGCAGTGAGTCTTCATGAGGGTGTGCCACACCAGGATCGCTCTAGCCCCTCCCAGTGAGGGGCAATTAGATGCTTTGCCTGACTGGTTCTCCCCTGACCCTATATATTTGTATGTATAAGCATGTGTATATGTATATGTGTATGTATATATATTTATGTATATAAATGTGTATACGAGTATGTATATTTATATGTATTTGTATATATATATATATTGAAACGTGATAGCTCAGTGAAAAGGGATTGCATACTTTTAGGATCCCATCTGGAGAATGAGTGCCCCCTGTGAGTCAAGATGCGAACTATTCGAATAAAAGCTTATTCAAGAACCATCTGTCGGTAATATCAAAAAGAATATTCTCGACTTCTGTCGAAGAGGATAGAAGCTTCTAGAATATACGAGAATAGCGTGGAAGTTTCTACACCAACCATTCGAAAACTATAAAAGCGACAAGACTGTTGAAAGTCGAGGACAGTAGATCAGAGATCGTAAAAGTGTATACATCAGGCATTTTAATCTAAGCAGCAGTATTAGCAGTATTTGTAATTTTGCAAAGTGATGAAATTCATTATTAAATAAAGTGACTAATGGTTTGTGAAATAAAGTGCAAATAATAACTAAGTAAACTTTAAGCCTAATATTAAATGTGTAAATACCAATAATTAAATAAAGCTAATTATTTTAATTTAACCAGCGATTGTTTGATTACTACACAATCCAGCGGTACGAGTCCGAGTACAGATAGTTAGAGAAATTGTCAGGAGGGCAATTTTGTAACAGAGTAAATTGTCAAGAGGGCGATTCCGTAACAATTGGTGTCAGAAGTGGGATTGTGTATCTGTAATAAACAATGGTTAAATTTGAAAAACTGAGATTGGAGCAGCTCAAGAAGGAGCTTGAGCGCTTAAATTTGCAAACACAAGGGCTTAAAGCGGAGCTGCAGGTGAGACTAAGAAGCGCTTTAGAGGAGCAGGGTATAGATGTCGATGAGCATGAATTTCAATGTGAAGAGCCAACGACATCTCGACACGAAGAAACACCCCCAGAAGCTAACACGGGTAACTTTGACATGAGTGTACTCATCGGGATAATACAATCCTTTAAGCAGGATATGCAGCAGCAGTCACAACAAAATTCTCAAGCAGCCGAAGAGAGGAGGCAGCAGCAGTTACAACAAAGTTCACAAGCAGCCGAAGAGAGAATGCAGCAGAGAGATGAGAAGATGCAGCAGCAATTACAGCAAAATGCTCAAACCGTCGATAAGAGTGTTGCTTCCGTCAAACAAGCAGTCAAAGAGGATGTCAAAGAACAGTTGGAACAGCAGCTACAGAGAAGCGAGGACAAGTTGCAGCAGCGGTTAGAGCAGAGTGAAACACGACTGGCTCTACTAGCGGAACAGAACTCACAGCAGATGAAAGAAATGACCGAGATGGTAGACAGGAAGGTTTGTGAAATTGAGACACGGCAAGAATCGTTCGAAAGAACGGTAGCACAAAAGCAGAACGAATTTAAGCAACAAATAGAGCAAAGAAATCACCTACTACAGGAAGGTGCATTGCCTATGCCAGCCTTAACTTCAATAAAACTGAAGCCTCCTACCTATGATGGAACCACAACATTTAGCGTCTTCAGAATGCAGTTTGAGACTACCGCTAGCACAAATGGTTGGAGTGCTCGCGAGAAAGTGGCTGCATTGACAGGTGCTGCCGCTGATGTGCTTCAAACCATCTCAGAAAGTGAGCGAGACTGCTATGAAAGCTTGATGAATGCCGTTCAGCGCAAGTATGGTAGTGAACATCGCAAGCAGATGTACCAGTAGAGCTACGAACACGGGTACAGAAGAGTGGTGAGTCTCTCCAACAGTTTGCGGCGGAAGTGGATCGGTTGGCTCATCTTGCCTACCCAGGAGAGATCACGGAGAGGAGGATCGCGATGCGGAGATAAAGCGTTCTGCAATAACTAATTCGAAAGCTACATATATGGAGACAGTAGCTAGCGCTTTGTTATCAGAGACAGCAGCATTGGTGTGTCGGTCAGAATGCATAGCCCGTCAGATAAGAGTCGAGAACAGACAAAGTTTCACGGGCAAATGCTTTACCTGCGGTGATGTGGGGCACATGGCTCGTGATTGTCAGTTGAGATGGAAACGTTATGCAACACACGCTCTGGTAAGATTGCCAAAGCAAGACAAAGTCCGAATTAGGGAATCGGAAAAGATTGTCAAGCCGGGAAATGAACGGACTCCCACAACTGATGGCCCAAGAATCCTCGTTTCTCAGATGGCGCGGAAAAATAACAGCCTAACTGTCAACAGTGTAATAAGCGGAAGAAAAGTTGTGGTAACATTGGATACGGGGGCATCACATTCCATAATCAGAAGGGATCTCGTTCGGGGAATCGAGCCGCTTCAGGGAATAAGTTTGCGTACGGCCACTGGAGATGATGCACCGGTACTTGGAAAAGTTACACGGAAAATCACTATCGGCACCACAACAGTGAAGCACGAGTTTATAGTTGCGGATATTGTGGATGAAGTAATCTTAGGTGTGGATTTCATGATCCGGACTGGATTCACACTAGATTTTAAAAGCCGAGTACTGAAATATGCGAACACCGAAATACCGTTATTTATAGGTAAGTATGGAGTTGTTAAACAAGCCATTGTATCGAGACGGACAAAAATCGCACCCAAGTCAGAGGCAGTTATACAGGCCAAAATGGGTGGAGATGTTGGGAAGCATAAGAGCAGAATCGTACCATAAAAAGTAGTGAATATTTCAAATACCGTTGATACCATAGAGAAAAAGAAGGTAAGGTGCCAGAGAATCTCAGCAATTGTAAACTGTGAGAGGCAACCGCGAGTCGCGAAAAGCAAGATACGAGCTAATAAAAAGGTACCCGACGATCTAGCGAAAGAATGGTCTAAAGAGTCATCTACAGTACTTCCATGCAGCAATTGTATACCTAAAAAACAAGGACAGTTGAATGAAATTCATGGAAACAGCAGAAATCATACGCAACTGATGAGTGATAAAAGGAAAGCGAGATATGATGTACGAGTAAACTCTAAGGGATTTCAGGAAGGGCAACTAGTTATGCTTCATAATCCACAAAGGAAAAGTGGATTATCGCCAAAACTGCAAACACACTGGGAAGGACCTTATAAGGTGATAAATCGGATCAACGATGTTAGATACCGCATCCAGTGGACGAGAAATGTCAGGAGCAAAATTAAAGTCGTTCATTTAGAGAGGCTATCTCCTTATAAAGGTTGCAGTACTATCCTTGTTCGGGACGAACAAGTTTAAGCGGAGGGCAGTGAAACGTGATAGCTCAGTGAAAAGGGATTGCATACTTTTAGGATCCCATCTGGAGAATGAGTGCCCCCTGTGAGTCAAGATGCGAACTATTCGAATAAAAGCTTATTCAAGAACCATCTGTCGGTAATATCAAAAAGAATATTCTCGACTTCTGTCGAAGAGGATAGAAGCTTCTACATATATATACATATATATATATATATATATATATATATATATATATATATATATATATATATATATATATATATATATATATATATATATATATATATATATATATATATATATATATATATATATATATATATATATATATATATTGTTACGAAATTGCCCTCTTGCCAATTTACTCTGTTACGAAATTGCCCTCCTGACAATTTACTCTAACTCTCCGTACTCGGATTCGTACCACTGGATCGTGTAGTAATCAAACAATCGCTGGTTAAATTAAAATAATTAACTTTATTTAACTATTGCTATTTACACATTTAATATTAGGCTTAAAGTTTACTTCTTTATAATTTGTACTTTATTTCACAATGAATTTCATCACTTTGCACAATTACAAATACTGTTGCTTCGATTATAATGCTCGATGTACACACTGCCACGATATCTGTTCGAATGTGTTTTACTTTGCACAGTCTTGTGCTTTTATAGTTTCGAATGGTTGCGGTAGAAAATTCTACAATAGTGTAGAATTTTCTCGATGTTTCTAGAACTTTATACAGGAAGTTCTTACTTTCGAGATATTTCTTTACAATCTCTACAACGAAAGAAGCTTTTATTCGAATAGATTGTGTCTTGACTAAATAACACACAGGGTGGTGCACTCATTCTCAAAATGGGATCCTAAAAGTATGCAATCCCTTTTCACTGAGCTATCACGTTTCACTGCCCTTCGCTTAAACTTGTTCGTCCCGAACAAGGATAGTACTGCAACCTTTAGAAGGAGATAGCCTCTCTAAATGAACGACTCTCATTTTGCTCCTGGCATTTCTCGCCAACTGGAAGCGGTATACTACATCGTTGAGCCGCTTTATCACCTTATAAGGGCCTTCCATTGTGTTTGCAGTTTTGGCGACAATCCCTTTTTCCTTTGCGGATTATGAAGCATAACTAGCTGCCCTTCCTGAAATCCCTTGGAGTTTACTCGTACATTATATCTGCCTTTCATTTTATCACTTGTCAGTTGTGTACGATTTCTACCGTTTCCATGAATTTCCTTCAACTGTTCTAGTTTTTCAGGTATATGACTGCTGCATCGAAGTACTGTAGATGACTTTTTAGTCCACTCTTCGTCTGCTTATACACTACTACTCCTCGCTTATCACACTGTCAGCAATTAGGCATCTGACTTTCCGTGGGATCTGAGAAACGAGGATTCCGGGGCTGCATGGTGTGGGAGTCAAATCTTGCCCCTCGAGACTGACTCCATTTAGTTAGTCGACAGCTTAAAAACATCATCCATTTCCCTGCCTTTGCGGTCCCACATGAGAGTCTGATGGAGAACGTTTGCGTTTCGTCCGACAACCATGAGCCGCGTATCCAACCTCACCGCAGGCAAGGCACTTGCACGTGCAACCATGTCCGCTTTCAACTTGAACCTGACAGGCTCTGCATACTGGCTGGCACACCACGGCCGCTATCTCAAACGTTAAAGCGCCAGCCACTGTTTTCATACATGTAGCTTTTGGATTTGTCATCGCTGAATAGTCCATTTCCGCATCGGGAATACTACATACGAAAGTATCCGTCATACTTCTCTTAGCAATCTCGCCTGGACAGGCAAGATGGGCGAACCGCTCCACCTCCACCACAACCTGTAGTAGAGACTCACCACTCCTCCGCTGAATTGAATTCATCACGTTTTCATAACAGTCTCTCTCACCCTCTGCGATGGTCGGCAGGACATCAGCACCTTTCATTGACATAGGCAACGATGCCAGTACTTCGCGATTACTCCAACCATCTGTGCTAGCGGTAGCTTCAATTTCGTTCTGCTTTTCCTCATTCGCATTGGATTTTTGTTCCATAAATCCTTCTAACGACTCCTGTCGTGTCCCAACCTCACAAACCTTCTTGTCCCCCATCTCGGACATTTCATTCTTCTGCTGTGAGTTCTGTTCCGCTAGTTGAGTAAATCGTGTTTCACTCTGCTGTAACTGTTCCTTGACATCGTCTTTGACTGCTGGCGCATATGGTTTTAATCGCTGGTGTATATTCTCATTGAATTGCTGGAAGAACTTCTGCATCTTCTCATCTCGCTGCTGCATCCTCTCTTCGGTTGCTTGAGCTTGATGTTGTAACTGCTGCAGCATCTCCTGTTTGAAGGATTGTATTACCCCGATGAGTACGCTCATGTCAAAGTTACCAGTATTAGCTCCTTGCGGTGTTTCTTCGTGTCGAGATGTCGTTGGCTCTTCACATTGGAATTCATGCTCATCGACATCTATACCCTGCTCTTCTAAAGCGCTTCTTAATCGCACCTGCAGCTCCGCTTTAAGCCCTTGTGTTTGCAAATTTAAGCGCTCAAGCTCCTTCTTGAGCTGCTCCAAACTCAGTTTTTCAAACTTAACCATTGTTTATTACAGATACACGATCCCACTTCTGACACCAATTGTTACGAAATTGCCCTCTTGCCAATTTACTCTGTTACGAAATTGCCCTCCTGACAATTTACTCTAACTCTCCGTACTCGGATTCGTACCACTGGATCGTGTAGTAATCAAACAATCGCTGGTTAAATTAAAATAATTAACTTTATTTAACTATTACTATTTACACATTTAATATTAGGCTTAAAGTTTACTTCTTTATAATTTGTATGTACTTTATTTCACAATGAATTTCATCACTTTGCACAATTACAAATACTGCTGCTTCGATTATAATGATCGATGTACACACTGCCACGATATCTGTTCGAATGTGTTTTACTTTGCACAATCTTGTGCTTTTATAGTTTCGAATGGTTGCGGTAGAAAATTCTACAATAGTGTAGAATTTTCTCGATGTTTCTAGAACTTTATACAGGAAGTTCTTACTTTCGAGATATTTCTTTACAATCTCTACAACGAAAGAAGCTTTTATTCGAATAGATTGTGTCCTGACTAAATAACACACAGGGTGGTGCACTCATTCTCAAAATGGGATCCTAAAAGTATGCAATCCCTTTTCACTGAGCTATCACGTTTCACTGCCCTTCGCTTAAACTTGTTCGTCCCGAACAAGGATAGTACTGCAACCTTTAGAAGGAGATAGCCTCTCTAAATGAACGACTCTCATTTTGCTCCTGGCATTTCTCGCCAACTGGAAGCGGTATACTACATCGTTGAGCCGCTTTATCACCTTATAAGGGCCTTCCCAATGTGTTTGCAGTTTTGGCGATAATCCCTTTTTCCTTTGCGGATTATGAAGCATAACTAGCTGCCCTTCCTGAAATCCCTTGGAGTTTACTCGTACATCATATCTGCCTTTCGTTTTATCACTTGTCAGTTGTGTACGATTTCTACCGTTTCCATGAATTTCCTTCAACTTCAATTCCCTGCCTTTGCGGTCCCACATGAGAGTCTGATGGAGAACGTTTGCGTTTCGTCCGACAACCATGAGCCGCGTATCCAACCTCACTGCAGGCAAGGCACTTGCACGTGCAACCATGTCCGCTTTCAACTTGAACCTGACAGGCTCTGCATACTGGCTGGCACACCACGGCCGCTATCTCAAACGTTAAAGCGCCAGCCACTGTTTCCATACATGTAGCTTTTGGATTTGTCATCGCTGAATAGTCCATTTCCGCATCGGGAATACTACATACGAAAGTATCCGTCATACTTCTCTTAGCAATCTCGCCTGGACAGGCAAGATGGGCGAACCGCTCCACCTCCACCACATCCTGTAGTAGAGACTCACCACTCCTCCGCTGAATTGAATTCATCACGTTTTCATAACAGTCTCTCTCACCCTCTGCGATGGTCGGCAGGACATCAGCACCTTTCATTGACATAGGCAACGATGCCAGTACTTCGCGATTACTCCAACCATCTGTGCTAGCGGTAGCTTCAATTTCGTTCTGCTTTTCCCCATTCGCATTGGAATTTTGTTCCATAAATCCTTCTAACGACTCCTGTGGTGTCCCAACCTCACAAACCTTCTTGTCCCCCATCTCGGACATTTCATTCTTCTGCTGTGAGTTCTGTTCTGCTAGTTGAGTAAATCGTGTTTCACTCTGCTGTAACTGTTCCTTGACATCGTCTTTGACTGCTGGCGCATATGGTTTTAATCGCTGGTGTATATTCTCATTGAATTGCTGGAAGAACTTCTGCATCTTCTCATCTCGCTGCTGCATCCTCTCTTCGGTTGCTTGAGCTTGATGTTGTAACTGCTGCAGCATCTCCTGTTTGAAGGATTGTATTACCCCGATGAGTACGCTCATGTCAAAGTTACCAGTATTAGCTCCTTGCGGTGTTTCTTCGTGTCGAGATGTCGTTGGCTCTTCACATTGGAATTCATGCTCATCGACATCTATACCCTGCTCTTCTAAAGCGCTTCTTAATCGCACCTGCAGCTCCGCTTTAAGCCCTTGTGTTTGCAAATTTAAGCGCTCAAGCTCCTTCTTGAGCTGCTCCAAACTCAGTTTTTCAAACTTAACCATTGTTTATTACAGATACACGATCCCACTTCTGACACCAATTGTTACGAAATTGCCCTCTTGCCAATTTACTCTGTTACGAAATTGCCCTCCTGACAATTTACTCTAACTCTCCGTACTCGGATTCGTACCACTGGATCGTGTAGTAATCAAACAATCGCTGGTTAAATTAAAATAATTAACTTTATTTAACTATTGCTATTTACACATTTAATATTAGGCTTAAAGTTTACTTCTTTATAATTTGTATGTACTTTATTTCACAATGAATTTCATCACTTTGCACAATTACAAATACTGCTGCTTCGATTATAATGCTCGATGTACACACTGCCACGATATCTGTTCGAATGTGTTTTACTTTGCACAGTCTTGTGCTTTTATAGTTTCGAATGGTTGCGGTAGAAAATTCGACAATAGTGTAGAATTTTCTCGATGTTTCTAGAACTTTATACAGGAAGTTCTTACTTTCGAGATATTTCTTTACAATCTCTACAACGAAAGAAGCTTTTATTCGAATAGATTGTGTCTTGACTAAATAACACACAGGGTGGTGCACTCATTCTCAAAATGGGATCCTAAAAGTATGCAATCCCTTTTCACTGAGCTATCACGTTTCAATATATATATATATATATATATATATATATATATATATATATATATATATATATATATATATATATATATATATATATATATATATATATATATATATATATATATATATATATATATATATATATATATATATATATATATATATATATATATATATATATATATATATATATATATATATATATATATATATATATATATATATATATATATATATATATATATATATATATATATATATATATATATATATATATATATATATATATATATATATATATATACGAGTATATATGCAAATGTATAAGGCGATGTATATGTATATGTATATCTATATATATGCATATGTATATGTATATATATTTATCCGTTTTGTACAACTCTGGGTTATAAACCAATGTTGCGCATTCTTATTTCTCTCTTTTCCTATGTTCGTCAAAGCAAATACCGTATATTATGAAAATGCTACATTCCCCGGTTTAGTACAAAATCTTAAAATGTTGCTTCATTCTCGAGGAATAACATATGTTGCAGTCAAAATGTTGTAGATGTTTATAACGTTCCAATCCTTTCTATGTGGATTTTATTTGCCTTGTTGCTTTGATTATTATTTTCCTAATTATTTTGCTATTACTTTCGTACAATTGTATGCGCTTCTGTGTTTTTATTTATATTCTCTTATATTAATAGGGAATCATAGAAGATAACATATAAAAATTTTAATTGAAATGCTAATCCTTTGATATTTTTCTGATATTTATATATTTTTGAATATTATGTATTTATTAAGAATTTACTTTTTGAAATATCCCACATACGAGTAGATAAGGTTCCTAAGGCCAACAAGCTTACTCCTGGACCACAAGAGCACATGAATTCAAGGAACAAACTTCAATCAAAGAATTGAATTTACATGCTCATAACGTTATTGAATAATTGAAATTGTGTGTGTATGCCATTCCAAATTAAAATTGCATGAGTATTATAGCTTGATGACTATCAGAGGGATAGTGCGGTACATATACAACTGAATGAGATTTTTTAGCCAAAATGCAACCTTGTATTAACGAAATACACATACAAGCAGCAACCTAAAAAAATCATATACATGCTCTATATTTACTGTATTTGGACACATATATACGACAATTCGTACAACACTAGGCCACAGAAACATATAAATTCAAGGAACAAACAGCAACTAAATAAATGTAGCTTGTGAACAAGCCAGGTGATGGTGCGGCACGGTGATATACATATACAATTGAGCCAGATTTTTTTAAAATGCAACCTTGTGCTATAAGCAACACACTCAACAAACACAAACAGCAACAAAAAAAATCACATACATGCGGTAAACACAATGTAACGTTTTGAAATTATATAATATTGAATTGAGAATATTGTGAAATGTGAAGTGAGATGCTGTTGTCGTTTTCTGTTACCCTTGTATGAATGGCCAACATATTCAATATAAATAGGCTTTATTTTATATATTATTATTAAAATAGAAGAAAAATACAAGAACCAGCAAAAATATGAATCCATTTTTACAACAATTTCTAAAAATTTGAAAAGAAAGAATTTCTATATTACATAATCTACAATTATTCAGTCATGGACGTATAAAATGAAGTGTGTATTAGATTTTATAAAATAGTATGTGTTTTTGAAATGAAAAAAGGCAATTTCACGAAAATTGTCAATATTGAAAATTGAAATTCTAAAATCGAAATAATACAAAATTCTGAAATCAAAATATTAATTTATGATAATTTTAGTTGAGAAGCCAAAAAATCAGTTGTTGACCAACAAACAGTTTCCTTTGGTAATCTGCTTATAAATCAGTTGAATGATTGTCGGCTTCTTTGGTCGTGGTTGTAAGCAGGTTAATCTTAGTACCTGGAGATCCGAGTTTGCCTCTCAAAAATATTGTTATTTTATAAAGAAATTTTTTTTAAATGTTTTCTTCAAAATGTAAAAAAATATTTTTCCTCCTTAAAATTTTAAACGTAAATTGACAATATTTTTTTTTTTTATAAAGAAATATGATTTTTATGTTTCTCGCCAAATTTAAAGGAATATGTATAATTGATGGCTTAATATAATGCTATGTTCCTACCTAAAGCTCTACCGTGGTTAGCTATTTTTTCAGAGAGCGAAACTCGTGACTATCAGTCAATCGTTCCCACCGAAAAAAAGGTTCAATTGTGGTTAAGTTAAGCCAAAATCTTTCCTGTCGAAACATTACAAGATACAGAAAGTTGAATAAAATCGGAAAAATTGTATTTATTATTAATCTTATTATTCTATATTTAGTTTTGAGAGAAAATTTTATGAAAATTGAGCAGATCAATAAAATAAGTGTGGAATTGATGCGGAGGAAGATATTTTTATTAAATTTAATTGCGTGTTTTTTGCGCATAGCACGAAGATCTGGGATTTTCTCCTCCCATAAATTTAAGAATAGTACTTCCTTTCCTTCGGTCCACACTTTTTTTTAAATTGGAGTACCATCTATAATTGGTATTTTTAATTTCCGCAGAATGAAAATAATTTTAAAAATGTAAACAAATGGGCAGTGTTGACACACCAAGAATTCCCTTAGAAAAAAATTTGGGACAACCATTAAAAAGTGCAATAAGATTGCGCAAACTACACTAAAGACTCTACAATTTCATTCTTTAATTATAAAATTTAACTTATTTTGCATAAATTTTATTAAAAGAGGTTTGAATATGAAAAACTTAAAATTTTCAAATTTCCAAATATAATTAATTAAAAATTTATCGACCTGGCAACGATAAAAATGTAAACAAAAGAAGCTCTCTCATCAAATAGTAAAAGAGCTTTCTTAACCACAAATAAACTTGGTCTCAATTTCGGGTTTAACTGTGATTTATTTTCACTGAGAACAGGAAATTCCATACAAAAAAGTGGCGTAAACCATGGTTTACATAAGGTTAACTCTCTAACTCGGTTAAACACAAAAATGAGAGCTAACCCTGTTGGTGGGAACATACCATAAGATAGTTTTAATAGAATTGATTAAATGTATAATTTATAATAAACAACAGAATCAACATACAATAGTTGGACTAATTGACCTGGGCTATCTTATATTTTAAAAAAATGTAACATAGAAACTAATAATTGCCTTTTTTACAATTTTTCTTTAAGTATATGAGCACAAAATTATTCTTCGTAGCAAAAATTAAAAAACATATGACTGCAGAACATACGATTACTGTTGACCTACATTCATAGTCATGAAGAATTACTGTTTAAATTGTAATATTCTCAACATCCACATACACACACGAAGGCATAAAATTGCACAGTTTTCATATATTGGTGAGTGGATAGAAAGAAACTGATACACTAAATTTCCGCAGCCAATCAGAAGGTCTGTGATTTTGTGTATGCCTTAAAAATATGCACTCCTAGTAATTCGGCAATATGTGGTTGGTCATTTCATAAAGGCAATTGTATTTTTTATAATAGAAAATGTATTTTGTACTTTTTCATTATTGAATTCCTCAAAATCGAAATACACGAAGAGACTAACAAAGAAAATACTCAAGTCCCTTTAATTTGTCTACCACACTTTCAGTCCACAAGATCAATATTTCTAAATATTTTTCAAACATGGTTGATTTCTTGCAACATGAGATTCCTCTAGGTCTGCAACACGTTTTAGTACCGCAGGGGTGATTGTCGCATAATATACGGTATTTGCGTCAAAGCGCTGCCTAAAACGGCCATTTGATCTGGAACATCGAACGAGTGAAGAGAGGGTGCACAATTGCGGTGAGTTTGTGGTAATTGATAATCAATGAACTAAATTGAATTATTTTACAGAATAAATATACGTACACCTGTAGTTGTCTTAAGAAAACCCTCTTTAGCCAAAGTCGTAGTTGCGACGTCTTTATCCGCAGTTTGCGTTTTGTTTTGTGTCGCTTCCACTGCCGTGAAGCTTTGACTTGGGAATAGCTTAAAATGAAGGAATCGGACGATACTATGGAGAAACGCCGAAGCCCTCGACTCAACAAAGCAGAAGCGGAGTTAGGTGAAGTAAAGCCCAATTCCACCTTGTCTACCGCCATCGTAAATGCCGCTGCTGCGGCAGCAAGTACCAACGCCACCGCCAGTTCATTAGAATTAAATTCAATTTTGGAAATGCAGAAGCAAATCGACGCGCTTCAAAAACAGCTAAAAGAAATCCAGGTAAGGTTAGGTGAACAAAATCGCCATTACCAAGGGCTGGAGACTGCATTGCGTAGCTCAGTGCCTCTAGTTACTGATGCACCCATCGCCGCAACCACAACTATAGTACCCGTCGTTGCTCCATCGTTGACTCCAGCTGCACGTGCCCCAGTACATAACCTTCCAAATTTGCCGGCTAGCGCAACAACAGCTAACATCACGCCATCTGCCGTACACAGTTATGCACACTACACGACGTCGACTATCGCGAGCAGCGATGCCGTGCCGCTAGTGCAGCAAGCAACTGAGAACAGTTATGTTTTTTCTTCGTCAACTGCGACCGCCGTCTTTGCGCCAATATATGCAATAACGAACCCAGCGCACGCTACACCAAGTCATTCCGGCGTGTCTTATACATCGCCCCCAGCCTTTAATAATTTCAATAATTTTACGCGTACGCCTATGCCAACAAATGATCATTTTTGTCTAATTCTACAACAGTACCAAGAAAATTTCAAGATTTGCCCGAGTTCAATGGGGAACCAGAAGACTGGCCTGTCTTTTATACATCCTACATCCAGTCGACTTCAGCGTACAACTACACCAATCTGGAAAATAATCAGCGGTTGCAGAAAGCTGTTAAAAGAGAAGCGCGCGAGGTGATTAAATCGCTTTTAATTCACCCAGATAACGTCGGTGCCGCCATAGAACAGTTTCGCTTTCGCTTCGGACGTCCCGAACAATTAATTCAGAGCCAGTTACGTCAAGCAAGGGATTTGAACAATATTTCGGAGAATGCATTGTGCAACTTCGTGCTCTTTGCTACCAAGGTGGAAAATTTAGCAATATTACTGCAATCTGTGAATGGACAACAACACATCGCCAATCCTACGCTATTGGAGGAATTATTGTCGAAGCTTCCAATGAGTAAAAAACTGGAGTGGTCTGGAGTCGCCGCCTCCATATAGCCGTATCGTACAATCATACACTTTAGCGCTCGGGTAAGTGAACTTGTAAATTTAATATGTACAGAGCAAGACGTCAAAAATAAAGAGCAAGTGCGCCGTGTGGTCCTGCACACATCCGAAAAGCGGTGTCCAGGTGTGAAGCCCCTTAAAGTGTCCCGTATGCCAGTGGGAGCATAAACTGCAAGATTGTCGCCGTTTCCTAAGTGCTGCAGTGCCAGATAGATGGGACTTAGTGAAGAGACATCGTGCTTCTTTTTCGTGCCTGAACGTGGGCCATACCATGCATAACTGTCGCCGCAGGAAGTCTTGTCCAGAAGAAGGTTGCCTACTGCACGAAACCACTGCTACAACTCCGACCTCTAGTGCCCGAAGGGAAGAACGAGGTGAAGTACGAGGAAGCGTGTTGAGCTGCGCGGCTGTTGGCAGCACTAAACGCAAGCTACTCTTTCGTGTGCTACCTGTAACATTGTATGGTGAAAAGAAGCGCATCGATACATACGCCTTATTGGATGAAGGTTCTTCAATTACAATGTTAGACAGCGAGTTAGCCAAGCAGTTAGGAAAACGTGGCCATCAATACAGCTTAAATATACAATGGTTTGGAGGAAGGGCAGCGCAAGACCCGTCTGAGGTTTTCAACATTGAAATCAGCGGGTCTGGTAAAAATAAGCTCCATCTGCTGCGCAATGTATATGCCGTAGCTAACCTCGATTTGCCCACGCAGAGTTTAAGTCGTGATGATCTAAAGAGTGGAGACAACTCAATTTCGTCCCTCCCCTTCCAACCATATTCCGATGCTCTACCTCAGCTTTTAATTGGAATTGATCACGCGAACCTAGGCTTACCGACTGATATAAAAAGGGTTAGCGATCAAGGTCCATACGCATGCTACACTGAACTGGGATGGGTGGTTTTCGGACCAACTGCCGAGCGCCGCTAGCCACCCACTCTTGCTTGTTTGTACGCACCCCAGAAGAAGATGAAGACTTACATCAACTTGTGAGCGACTATTTCAATATTGAGGGTCTCGGTCTTAGACCTTCACCGCCTGTTGAAAGCTACGATGACGTCAGAGCTAAGCAGTTACTTGAAGGTACAACTAAGCGAGTGAAAGGCCGTTTTGAAACGGACGTATTATGGAAAGACGATGACTTACAACTGGCTGATAATTATACTGCAGCTTTATACAGACTTGAAGGTATCGAGAAAAAGATAAAATGTGATGCAACGTTTGCAACAACGTACAAAGGTATCATCGAAGTGTACTTTAGCAAAGGGTACGCTCGAAAACTTACACATGAGGAAGCGAGCATGACTTCACCTAGGAAGTGGTATCTACCAAACTTCGGCGTCGTTAACCCAAATAAAGGGAAAAAATTTCGTTTTGTTTTCGACGCAGCCGCTCAAGTTGGAGGGGTATCTCTGAATTCTATATTGTTAAAGGGGCCACAGCTCTAAATATCACTACCTTCGATTTTATTTAATTTTAGAACACTTGCAGTTGCAGTTTGCGGAGATATTGAAGAGATATTCCACCAGGTAGCTATACAGCCAGTTGATAGGTGCGCACAGCGTTTTCTTTGGCGAGATGGCGAGAATAATAAGCCGCCTGAGGAGTATGAAATGAGAGTGATGATTTTCAGCGCCGCATGCTCGCCCTGCTCGGCACAATATGTTATGAGACTGAACACAATGCGACAGTCACCCTCGTGCGATTGAAGTTATCTTTGATCACCATTATATTGATGATTTTGTCGACAGTTTTAGTACGATTCAAGAGGCCATAGATGTCTCAAAGCAGGTTCGCGAAATTCACAGTGATGGTGGGTTCGAATTACACGGATTCGTATCGATCTCAAAGGAAGTAGTTAAAGAATTGGATGGCAGTACGACAACGAAACAGATCGCTGCAGGTGAGAGTACACAGAAGGTTCTTGGGTTATATTGGGAATCGGCAAGCGAAAATTTTAAATTTAATCTTGTTGCATCGTATTGAACTCGCAGTTGCATCGTATTGAACACGCAGTAATCGCAGGCGAGAGGAGTCCTACAAAAAGAGAACTCCTTAGTATTATTATGTCAACGTTTGACCCGCTGCGGTTTTTAAGCTATTTTACTGTTGCAGCCAAATCTTTTATGCGTGAACTTTGGCGTCGTGAATTCCGTTTAGATGAGTCCATTGCTAACAAAGTAAACGTATTATGGAAACAGTGGCGTCAACAGATGCACAAGGTAGCGGAATTTCGTGTGCCACGATCCTACTTCGCTTACGGACCGAATTTCTTGATATGCGATGAGGATACGTGGCCTGCTGAAGAAAACGATACTAGAGTCATTGTGGAAACGGAGGAAGAACTCCGCCCCAGATTTGCTTTAATTGCCAGCAACAACATTTTTATTGATTATAATCGTTTTTCAAGTTTAATTAGGTTAAAGAGAGCAGTAGCGTGGATTCTTCGCTTCATAAATCGATGTTGTAAACGGGAGCTAGAATATCATGACTATGGGCTTACTCCAGCTGAGATTGAGACCGCAGCGCATCTGTTATGCCTACGCGTTCAATCAGAATCATTCGCTTCAGAACGCAACTGTATCATAATTGGTCAAGGTATACCAAAAGCCAGCTCATGAAAACAACATTCACCACACCTGGATGACGACGGACTACTTCGCGTGCAAGGGCGTATAGATGCAGCCAGCTTCTTGCCGTATAACGCCAGATGCCCGATTATACTGCCGTATGGGCACAACTTTCCAAGGTTGGTCGTCCATTATAAGCAATATTGGTCAGAAATACTGGATTCCCAGAATAGTACAGCTGCTACGAAGCGTAATAGCTGCATGTAAATTTTGCCATATCAGCAATGCTGAACAGCACACGCCCATGGTGGTTCCCTTACCTGAAAATCAGCTTGAGCCATACGTACGACATTTTACCTATACAAGACCCGACTATTTTGCGTTACGATAGGGCGGCGTACTGAAAAGCACTGGGTCGCGCTATTTACGTGCCTCAAAGTGCGCGCAATACACTTAGAGATCGGCCATGACTTTTCGACGGATTCCTGCATAATCGCTATGCGCAACTTCATGAATCGGAGAGGGTTCCGGCACATCTACGATCCGACAATGAAAAAAACTATATAGGAGCCAATGAAGAAGCGAAACATTTTTCTGAAGTTTTTGATACCGAGCGTGTTCGAAATGAATTGTCAACGAAAGGAGTTGAATTGTTCTTCAACTGCCCTAATAACCCACCGGCGTTAAAAATGTTCTCCGACATTCATTAAAAAAAGGAGTGCCATAGAAGCAGAGAAAATAGTAAACTCACTCCCATTGACGCACTTACCCATCTCTCCCGACGAAGAGGAACCACTAACACCGAATCACTTCCTGATTGGCGTAGGTAATGCCTCGAACACGCAAACGGCCAATACTCCTGCAGAAAAGGTACTTGGTTTGCGCAAGCAGTGGCGCATTGCAGGGAGTCTAAGGAACGCATTCTGGAAACGATGGGTACAGGAGTATCTGCCGACGCTGCGTACCACTTCTTCCAAAACTCTATTTGCAATCCTACATTGGTTGCCAACTAAGCTTCTGGTCAGGCAACAAGAAAAATGCTCGGCAACCAGACTTAATGCTATATCTCGCTGGACTAGGTTGAACCTGGGCTATGCCAATATTCTAATGTAGAGCACGCCCGTACATACGGACGTTGACTATACATGCTCTACACCTAACCTAAACCACGGGTTCGACACTTACATTCCTAGTAGAGAGGAATGGTCAAATAAATTAGTGGTCAGTGATAATTCTACTGACATATACACGGATGGCTCCAAACTGGAGAATAAGGTCAGCTGCGGCATTTTTTCTAGAAAACTTGGCATCAAGTTCTCCTATCGTCTCCCTGACCATTGCAGCGTCTTTCAGGCGGAACTAATGTCAATGTTCCAAGCGTCCAAGTGGCTTATTCACAATGAAGTATGCGATGTGATAATACGCATATTCACGGACAGTCAGGCGGCAATCAAGTCCCTAGCTGGCGTATTCACTACCTCTAAGCTCGTACTTGTTTGCCGCTTCTCCCTGAACGTCGTCTCGGGTAACTCGCAAGTTCACATATGCTGGGTGCCTGGAGATAGCAACATTCTAGGAAACTGCGAGGTAGATGAATTGGCCAAAATAGGTACGCTGCTCCCTGACATCTCCCCCTGTTTTGGTGTAGGTGTCCCACTGGCCATGGTCAAATGGGCCATAAAACATAACTACCTTGAGGCAGCTAAAAGAGCCTGGGTAAATGAACATACTTGTAGTATTGCCAGACAAATCTGGAGCTCTATTGACATTGGGCGTACTAGTCAGCTACTCAATATTAGCAGAAACTCCATCGGCACTACAATAAATGTGCTCACGGGACACTGTCTTATCGGTAAACATGCTGAAAGATTAGCACTGCCCCATAACCATTTCTGTCGCAGCTGTGGCTCTGAGGTGGAGGAAAAAACAGTACTTCATCTCATGTGTCAGTGCCCAGCTCTGGCCAGGCGAAGATTAAAATTCCTAGGCTCACCTTTCTTCACTACCTTAACCGAACTATTTTCCATCTGCATTAGGGATATAGCCAGGTTCATTTCGGAATAACGGTGGTTCCCAAAACTCTAGATGGGATAGTCGCGTCGTCTTAGTGTGGTATCACAACGAGCCATTTATTTTCTGCTTAAGTGTGCTTTTGCGTCGAAGGCTGCCACTCCTGCCTACCTGTCATCTGCCGACGCTAACCCGAAGAGTCAAATGGTGTCAAAGAACAGCACTTCTTAGAAAGGGTGGTGCAGTATTTATTTGTGATCCGAATATGCCGAGAAATCTGTGGCGACGTGGAATTGTTGTGCGAGTGCACACTGGCGTGACTGGTGTAGTTCCGGGTGCGGACGTGCGTACGGTTGGCGGACTTCTGCAACGAGCGGTATCTAAACTGGCAGTCTTGAATCTGGAGAATGGTGGAGCTGATCGCTCCACGGGGGTGGGGGTGTTGTAAAATGGTATTATTAACTTTCGTTAGATTTATAGTTAAAATTAAGAGACACGTTTTGTAAAACTCTGCGTTATAAACCATTCTTTCGCATTCTTCTTTCTCTCTTGTCCTATGTTCGTCAAAGCGCTGCCTAAAAGGGCCATTTGGTCTTGAACATCGAACGAGTGAAGAGAGGGGGCAAAACTGCGATGTGTTTGTGGTAATTGAATATTAATGTACTAAATTGATTTATTTTACAGAATAAACATACGTACACCTGTAGTTGTTTTAAGCAAACCCTCCTTAGCCAAAGTCGTAGTCGCAACAAAATGTATATGCATATGTATATTTATATGTATATATATGTATCTGTATTTGTATATGTATATGTATATGTATGTGTATCTGTATATGCATATATATTTATGAATATGTATATGTATATGTAGATGTATATTTATATGTATTTATATAATTATATGTATATGTAAATTTATTTATATATATATATATATATATATATATATATATATATATATAGATAATATATATATATATATATATATATATATATATATATATATATATATATATATATATATATATATATATATATATATATATATATATATATATATATATATATATATACGAGGTGTGATCAAAAGATAATCGTTATTTTCAGCTTTTCGTGAGTTACGTATGTTCGATGTTCGTATTTTTTTTTATGTTGGTACACATGTCTGTTATATATGTTGGCAATACCAACCATTTTGGATTGTCAGTTTGTTTTTGACAGATAAAAAGGTTAGTCGTGTTTTGGAGTGCTATTCGATTTTGTACTATTCGAAAAAATGGATCAAAGAAACTGTATTCAGTTTTGTGTAAAAAATGAAATTAAATGCGCAAGGACATTTGAAATGTTGACTATGGCCTTTGGCGAGTCTGCTATGAGCAGAACACAAGTTCAATTGTGGTATAACCGGTTTAAGGAAGGCCGAGAATATGTCAATGACGATGCTCGTCCTGGTCGCCCGAGCACGTCAACAACCGATGAAAACATTGACGCAGTGAAGAAAATGATTTTGGATAATCGTCGAATCACTATCAGAGAGGTTGCTGATGATGTTGGCATATCGTTCGGCTCATGCCAAGCAATTTTTACGGATGTTTTAGGCATGAAACGTGCGGCAGCGAAGATTGTTCCAAATTTGCAAAATTTTGAGCAAAGACAACGTCGCATGGACATCGCTCAGGAGCTGTTTTTGGCCAAAAACAAAACCGTTATCATGCCTCAATCACCTTATTCACCGGACTTGGCCCCCGCTGACTTTTTCCTCTTTCCAAAACTGAAGACACCGATGAAAGGAAAGCGTTTTGCTACGATTGAGGAGATAAAAGAAAAATCTAAACAGGAGCTGTTGGCGATACCAAAAAAAAAACGTTTCAGAAGTGTTTCGAGGATTGGAAAAAACGCTGGCATAACTGTATTATATCTGAGGGGAATTACTTTGAAGGGGACAAGATAGTTGTTGATGAATAAATAAATACTTTATCTTTTGATCACACCTCGTATATGTATATACTCGTATATATATATATATATATATATATATATATATATATATATATATATATATATATATATATATATATATATATATATATATATATATATATATATATATATATATATATATATATATATATATATATATATATATATATATATATATATATATATATATATATATATATATATATATATATATATATATATATATATATATATATATATATATATATATATATATATATATATATATATATATATATATATATATATATATATATATATGTGTGTGTGTGTGTGTGTATGTCAAGCAACAGCAATCTTACGAGCTTAGCACCATTTCTGGATGAGCAAAATGTCCTTCGTTAGTGTGGGCGAATCCAACGCGCCATATTGCCCTGTGGGCAGAGGCAACCAATTATATTACCTAGTAGTCATCACTTCACCAGCTTGGATATCAATAGTTCGCATGTAACAACTTTACACGGAGGCACCGCAATTAACTATTTCGCATATACGACAACAATTTTTTTATCATAAACACCAGGCGAGTGGTTAAAAGGCAATTGCGCAAATGTGTTACCTGTTTTCGTAACAAGCCAACCATAGGTACCCAGCTAGTGGGTGACTTTCCATTTCATCGCGTAAATCTACCACAACGCCCATTTCTGGCCAGCGGTATTGACTATACTGCTGCTATCGAAATAAAATCGTCACGGTACCGTGAACAGTACCTACAAGAGCTATATCGCAATTTTCATTTGTTTAGCAACGAAAGCGGTTCACTTGGATGCAGTTACTGGAATGTCTTCCGAAGCTTTTCTGCTAGCGCTACAAAGATTCATCGGCAGGCGAGGGCTGTGCAAGGATATTTACAGCGACTGCGGAACCAACTTCATAGGTGCCGATAAGGTTTTGCAAGCAAGCAAACGTAAACTCGTCGAAGACATCAAGCAAGATGTCGTACCGCATATCGCTAGCAACGGCATCCAATGGCATTTCAACCCCCTCACACCCCTAATTTTAGGGGTCTGTGGGAGGCCAATATGAAGGCTGTCAAGTACCAATTAAAGCGGGTCCTGAATGGTACGCGCGTTACATTTGAGATACTCTCAAGTCTACTTGTACGCATTGAATCATGCCTCAACTCGCGGCTATTGTGTCCATTGACCTCGGACCCGGATGAGCCCAGTTTTTTCACCGCCTGTTGATTCAGCAGCATCGAACGTTTCACTTAGCCAACACTATCTTCAAACTCAACGGATGCTACAACACTTTTGGCAGAAATGGACTTCGGATTGGATGGCGCAGCCTCCAACACTATCAAAATGGTGTCAACAGCGTCCAAATCTATAGCTGAATGACTTGTTTATAGTTAAAGACGATCGTCTACCGCCAAATGAATGAGTCATGGCTTGCGTTGTCGAACTCCATCCTGGATCAGACAACCTGGTACGCGTAGTCACCGGACGCACTCAAACCGGGACATACAAGCGCTCGATATCTAAGCTGTGTCCACTTCCGATACCTACTTATACTCTAATTTAATCGTCCCTTTCTTTAGCAACCAATTAGCACTTTGCACACACTCCCTTCTAGGCCAGCGTTACACCATGCCGAAGAGAATGAAAATCTATGCTGGTCCCAGCATTAGGGGCGGCATGTTCGAACTCGATGAAAGAAGAGGGAGAAAGAGAGAAAATTGACAGCGTACATAGCCTGTACATTTCATTAATGTAAAAATTAAATTAAATAAATCTTTTCATTCTACATAAACAGCCCTCGAAAAAATATAATAATTCATTGGAATAAAAACCCCGATACTATGCGAACCTGCACACCCGTATCTAAAAGAATTGGGAGTGGTAATTGATACTCTGCTGACCTTCAGGCAACACTTACAAATAGTCAGCGATAAAGCCGCACGAATATATGGTGCGTTAACGAGACTAATGCCAAACGTTGGTGGCCCCCGAGCAAGCAGACGGCAACTCTTATCAACTGTGACAAATTCGGTGATCCTGTATACAGTGCCGATATGGGCAAATACGAAGAAGCCATACTATAAAAGTATCCAAGCCACATACAGGCTTGGTGCTTTGAGAGTAGCCAGTGCCTACCGCACCGTCTCAGATGATGCTCGCTCGCGAAATGGAGCGGTTTTATGATCTCGGCCGTAAGCTATCAAGTGCGGCAAAAAAAGGAAGAAAGGCTGCGCACAATTGCGGAATGGCAGAAACGATGGGAGAATTCCGAAAAAGGTCGCTGGACGTTCAAACTGATCCCAAATATTGCGATGTGGATGGACCGAAGACACGGAGAGGTTAACTAGCATCTTACGCAGGTGCTCACTAGACATGGTTCTTCAAATAATACCTGCACAGGTTGCATCGAGAAGACGACCCTTATTGCCCAATATGCCCAGAAGAACCGGAAAGCGCGCAGCATGTGTTATTGCACTGCCCGCGATTCATCATTGGACGTGTTTACTTTGATAGCAGCATTGTTCTGATTGGAATACATTTTTTTGTTAAACTTATAATTAATTTTATTATTTTTCTTATTTCAATTTCCAAAAAATTAAGATGTGATTAAAGTATCGACTGATCTGGTGATGCGGCTCCCTCGCTGGTTTCAATACAAGTAGCCTAGTCATGTCGCGAGAAATCGCACGCAAACACTTGACAGGGCCGATCGGTGGTAGATAATAAAGATGGCTGTCGACCAGCACAAACGTTTGACAGGCAGAATATGGCAACGCTCGCACCGGGTAGCAGCCATCGGGAATAGGGGTTCACGGCCCCTTGTAGTATTGCAAAAAGACGCAACTTGGTCGGGCCCGAATCCCATTCTCCTATTCCCTTCGCATGTGGACGGTGGTGTGGTGATCCCCTCTGCAGATGACGCATAGGGGCTGCTGGCGCAGCAGGGAAAAGAGCTTCACCCGGAGATGACCTCCTGATCAGCGGAGTTCGGGGGTGGATAGCAAGATAGACACCTTCTATTTGATGGCCTTCGTTGCGGTATATACCCACAACGTGGGTTAGGTGCGGTGGGGTTGTACCTGCCGAGTGGTTGCCTTCAGCAGGTTTGGAGGTGAAGGAGAGGAGAGATTATGAAAATGAAGGAAAGAGAAAATAAACGGGGTTGTCAACAGGAAACCGATCGTAATTACGCTGCACCCCAGAAAGGAGGGGTTTTGCCCTCCAGCGCCATTACTCCATTGGTGATAGTGCATGCTCGGATTCCTGGGTTAAACACCATCTTCACGTTGCGAATATTCCCAACAAGTCCTTTAAATGCCGGCGTGATTCTCATCAAGCACCGCTCGTGTTGGAGGAGATTCTTTTCTCGTACCACACGGCTTCGCTTGCTTTAACGTTGCCCACCTAACCTTCTAGGTGGATGGAAACGCGGATGTCTCCTCAGGTTTAAGTGGATCAGTGAGTCGGGCTCCCATCAAAAAGTTACAGGAAGCTGGTGATAGCAAGTCTCTGAAATTTTCCAGAATATTACAGTTGGGCCGGAACGGAAGACCGTTTCTACTATGAGCTGAAATAAAGGAAAAATCTCTCCAGTTACGCATTAGTAGCCCTAATTGTAGCTGAGACTGGTACCCAACTCCTGCTTTATTTACTCCCCTCATAGGTGACACAGTTGGGGGACGAAGGTAAAGTCCCACGATAGGCTGGGTGCAGGGATTGAGAATAAATCCGCGAATTTTGCGAATCCCCATTAGTCTGCTAAGGTAATGCTCTGTTTGTGCCAAAGCCTGATATTCAGTGTGATTATAAGGTGCTAGCGTGGCACGCGTATTTGGGAGATCGCCTGATGTTGATAATAGAAATCTTCCCATCTAACTAGAGTAGCGGGATTTAGTTGGTCGTCCCAACAGATTTGGTCCCACCAGATTTGTTGCATCAAGTTCTGGTCGATCGATATTAACTCCCCTGTAGGGTCGAAGAGTTGCGTAGCAATATAAAACACCTTTCGGTTCGTGTGCTTAAAAATTGCTAGAATGGTTCTCAAATTTATAGAAAATATATCACAATACTGGCCGCATCGAGAACCTACGGTAATCCGGGTACAAGACTCCTCATGTTTGAGGAAGTCTTTCCGGAGTAGAAGCCCCGGCGATAGGTCATAAAAAATGGGCTCACAGCTGGCAGCCAATTTGTTCAGTGAGTTCCCTGTCGGTCCAGAGAAATCCATGGGTTGGTTCTGCCCTCGGGTTGCCGAGGAGACATAATGGGTGCCAATCAATGAGGCGTCGATGTACATTATATTGCGCAGCGCATCCGATGTCGATGGGTACTTGTATTGCATGCCGTCTGCGAGTTCTAAGAGTGTCCTTATCGTGAGATAAAGAGCACAATTCACTCCAAAGGTGACCGTTCTTAGCTTGAAACCCGCTGTGGGAGCGGCCGGGTTTTCTCGAAAGAGAATGCTGTCTGGGTAGGGTCCACCAAGATTTGAAGGTACATTTTTTGTATGTATCCGTTGAGGACATACCTGAGTAAACGCCACTGAATGATGAGTCGGGTCAGGTGTGATTGCAACACTGGCCCTGTGTGCAACACATCATTCAAACTGATGGTGTTCGTGGTCGGTTGCGACGCGTTGACCACCACCAGGTTCTTGGTGGAGGTGCTCTCTAGCTTGTACACCGCGTGGTGCGGTAGGTAGTAGTGAGGCACCGGGGATACGGACTGAGGCGAAACTTCGGACATGGGGTTTAGCTTCAGGTATTCCACTATCACCTCGTCATATAGTTGCTTGTTTTCTGGGTGTTTACCCCTCCGTGGTATATTGAACTTTATTTGCTTCATTGCGACATTTTGAACCAAACCTATTGGTCTGTTATAGAAGAAATCGATTTGATTCGATTGAGTTGTTCGGTACCGTTTCAAGGCATCCCGGCGGGATGTCTGGGGGTACGAATCTACACCTGCTGCATGAATTTGGGAGAGCTGTCGTCTCGTGAAAGTCTTCGCAATGTCCCCATTTCGATTGCGACGACGGTCGTAGGAGCCGGTTTTCGCAAATTGCATTTTTGTGGCGAAAGATGAATTTTGATTGAAGAGTAGAGGACCTGTAAGATTCCAGCCGCATATTGTCGCTTGCGAAATTTGGGACCCCACACTATAGTATTCTAACCCACCAAACAAGATCAGTGGGTACGCAGCCCCACCCTATGCGACATTGACCTGTGATGAACTAATGATGCCCGGGTCAGACAACTGGATGTTACGCAGCTGTTTGTGTTCGCACTTATTTTGTTGAAGAGGTGGCAATTCACCGGTCAGGGTAGGCAGTACCTTGGCTGACACCAAAAGCCGCACATTCGCGTCGTTCTACGATCCAATGGCCAATTTGCAGACTTTTGTAAAGGTTGGAGTCCTCCAATATTCTCCCCAGATACCTGAGCATGTAATGTGCGCGCGGGCAGCTTAAGGGGCTCATGGAGGCGGTCTGAAATGAAAGACCCCTCAGATCCCGAATCCCTCAGACCCCGCATTTTAAGGTTATTTATGGCAGTGCCGAGCTGCAATCGGTTTGGCTGTCGACCACACAGTTGACTTTAACTGTGTCCCGCCTTATCTTCCGCGCGCATGACTGGCGTCGTAAGAACTTGAGCATGTGGTGGTTGGCTTGACGGAGCAGTACGCGTAGTATGTGACGCGCTTCTGTGAAGCATGGTGTGGCGCCGCTCCCGACAGGAGAAGCATAACTCAGTACTGGGTCAATTTGCCGCTCTATGCGAGACTGTCAAACAATTCATACACAGGCCGTGCCTTCGTACCAAACGCCACCTGGTTGTGACACTGGCTTCCTGAAATTTAGGGCATATAGGTGTGAGATGAGCAGGTTGATAACACATAATACATACCTCCCTTTTTTCACTAGCTAGGTGGGTGTGATTTCGGGGAAATTGTGGTGCATTCGGCTGCACTCCCACATGGGTCTGTACCGAGGAAGTTTGCCCCAAAGATGATGCGGCACTCTGCAGTCATGAAAGCCATGTCATCATGTTAATCTTACAGGTCCGATAGATTTCAGAGATTTCGAGGAGATGCTGCCGGTGATGCTCCCGCTGTGCAACACTATCTTCGTTGCCGATAGCTTCAATCATCGCCCTCGCCTGGGTGTTTTTGACGAAATACCACAGAGAGTCGAGCTCTCCCATAGCATCATGTAGCGAATTGTCGGAGTGAATGTCCAATCGACGGCTTTCAAAATCACTTACGAATCTGGTGAGAGCCTCTTCCGCGTGCACGAATCGGATAAAAATAGCAACAATTTTGTGGTTCTGGATCGAAGCTCAATGATTTATGATAATTGAGTCTAGGTTCAAGGAAATCAGAGAAGTGGAGTTGGATATCCGATTCTGGGTTGATGGTCGAAGGCTAGGTGAGTTTGTAATACCGTCAGCCGCTGAAACTCTCCACTCAGTGTTGAGATCGATCGAAGGTGGTCAGGTGACAAGACACCTACATACCACCGCAAATAAACATATAGCACGATCACTCAAAGATGGGAGCAGAATTACTATTGAGTGGTCTGGTGGTAAGACACCTGTAACCACTGCGCACACGCGTACTGCATAATCGATGGCCAACCGACTTTATGAGTTGATCGCAACCGCTTGGTTTGATGCTGTGTGCCCTTGGAAATAAAAACCTCCAAAGCAAACAAAAGGTTTCCCACACCTGGGTTGTCGCAGATGGCCCCAACGAAAAATTGGTTGACCCACCTCTGCAAATTTCCACAAAAGAGAGCTAATAAATGAACAGTAGTGCAGTTGTTCGTGTAATTTGATAACGTCACACTTATACTGGCAGAACCAGTGCTGCTGACAGCGAATTAAATTTGCACCAGGAAAAACGATAATTGTTATGTGAAATTGTTTGTGTGTGTTCGGTACTCCACGGTTCGCTTGTGAGTATTAACAGAAACAATTTTACATAATCATAATCAATCAAATAAAAATATATATTTCTTTGTATGTTATGTATGCGTACATATGTATACATATATATATTTATAAATAAATAAAACTTACCGGGACCCATCCGGCTCGAAGGACCATGTTTACTTTGATAGCAGCATTGTCATGAGTGGAATACATTTTTTTGTTAAACTTATAATTAATTTTATTATTTTTCTTATTTCAATTTCCAAACAAATTAAGATGTGATTAAAGTATCGACTGATCTGGTGATGCGGCTCCCTCGCTGGTTAAAATACAAGTAGCCTAGACATGTCGCGAGAAATCGCACGCAAACATTTGGCAGGGCCGATCGGTGGTAGATAATTAAGACGCCTGTCGACCGGCACAAACGTTTGACAGGCAGAATATGGCCACGCTCGTACCGGGTAGCAGCCATCGGGAATAGGGGTTCACGTCGTGAACAGAAGTATGGATCTAGAAAATGCATTAGACGAAACTCTGACGGATATATACATATACATATACGAGTACATATACATATGTATATATATATATATATATATATATATATATATATATATATATATATATATATACTCGTATATATATATATATATATATATATATATATACTCGTATATATATATATATATATATATATATATATATATATATATATATATATATATATATATATATATATATATATATATACACATATACATATACATCTACATATACATATACATATATATACTCGTATATATACATATACATATACATATACGTATACATATACATAGATTCCCGACTAGCGCTGGTCTGGCTCTGAACATAAGCGCCCGCGCATGGCCTCCCTGCTGCGGCAAAGATAACCATGGGACCATTAAGGCGACTGCACTACGAGCAAAGATAACGGTCCTGAGCGTGGACCCAACAATAAATGAATACCAACAAAACAAACAAAGACGACGGTGCGATGAAGGACCCCTTCGGCAGGAGGTCTACTATTCAGAGGACCCCTCCTCCGGTAATAAGAAAGACGGTGGTGCGGAGAAACTCACTGGCAGACACCAGTGAGCTTCAGCGAGTAATGGGCATGAAGGCCGATCCGACGGCAATGGCGGTCATCCCTCCCGATGAGGTCATTGCCAAAGGCAAAATGGCGGTGCTGGAGTGGCACATTGAAGCACTCATAGCTTTCCTTATGCAAAGGCACAATGTACATGCCGACATCAAGCGGAAGGAATCCAAAATCCGGGATGTCTGCCTGCAGGTCGTCGACGAGCAGGACGCAGGTACGGCTGCGAGAGTGTCACAGCTGGTGCAGGCCGACAGAGCAGTCAAGACTGAAGGGCGGACGGAGAAGGTGGACAAGGAGGTGCAGGTTGGCGGCCCTCCTGTGGACAACCAAGGCAAAGCCGGTGCATCTTCGCGGGCAGCCCCTGCCCAGGCGAAGAGCTACGCGGCTGCAGTCGCAACGCCAAAGCGCCCCCGTGAGAAGGTGGATCTGGAGCAAGTAAAGGAGGGGGGATGCCCCGACACTGACGGCCGAGAAAACGGTAACCCGGCCAAATCCTAAGACCCATAAGCCTATGGCTGGAAAGGTGGAGGGTGCAAAAGTTGAGTGGACCACAGTTCTTTCCAGACCCCAAGCGAGATCAACAGGGACCCGCAGCTGTCAGAGTTGGGAGAGAGCGTCCGCAGGATCCGAAAGACGGCCAAGGGTGAACTGCTGCTGGAGATCCAAAGATTGGCGGCAGATCCAAAGACACCCCAGTATAATGAGGCGGTGGCGACTGTCCTGGGAACCAGTGTGGAGGTACGTAAGTTCACGCAGGAAACCCTAGTGGAGGTGAAAGACCTGGACGAAGTCACCACTGTGAAAGATGTCCACGAGGCGCTGTGTACATCCAATCTCTCGGAGAGACCTCCCGTGGATGCAATCAGGTCCCTCAGGAAAGCGTACGGTGGAACACAGACAGCGGTCATCAGTCTGTCGCCCCAGGCAGCCGCAGCCCTTCTGAAAGCTGGCAGGCTGAAAGTCGGATGGACCTCATGCCGGGTGCGCTAAAAGGTGACTCCCCTCCCCTGCGTTGTTACAAATGTATGGAGTTCGGCCACACCGCGCAGAAATACGGTAGCAAGCACGATTGGCGCCACAAGTGCTACAGATGCGGCACAGAGGGCCATAACGCACGGGAGTGCGACAAGGCCCCCACCTGTGCCTTCTGTAAGGCCAGCGGCCGCAAGGATGAGGAGCATCCGACAGGATGCAGCTCATGCCCATCCTACAAGCTAGCCGCGGAGAGGTCCAGGCGCAGGAGATGAGGTGTTCCAACTCAATCTCAACCACTGCGAGGCTGCACAGGATCTCCTGGAGCAGGCCGTTAGGGAACAGATGGTCGATGTTGCAGTGCTTAGCGAGCCGTATAGGCGCAAGCACCAAGGAGTATGGGCCGAAGACACCACTGGTGGTGCCGCACTGTGGGTGTGCGGAACCAAGCCTATACCACTAAGCAACATAGAGAGAAGCGATTGCTACGTCAGAGCGAGCATTGGAGGGACCACGGCGTACAGTTGCTACATGCCGCCGAGCCTAACTGCGGACGAGTTCGAGTCAGTGGTGGACAGACTTGCTCTGGACGCGCAAGGCAGGAACCCCGTAGTGATTGCCGGCGACTTCAACGCATGGGCAACTGAATGGGGTTGCTCCCGAACCACACCGAGAGGTCATATCCTCACGGCACTTGACGTAGTTCTCATGAACACGGGAGAGGCGACATTCGCCAGAGGAGGAGCCAGCTCCGTGATCGACCTTACGTTCCTGAGCAGCAGACTGGTGAGAGGAGCTAAGTGGATTGTGAGTCCCATATATACTCACAGCGATCACAATGCCATTACGATCGATCTAAAGTTACCGGGGAGAAGGCCAAAGATAGGTCCAAGATTAAGAGGCTGGAGGGCGGATAAACTCGATGACGGCACCCTTAAAGTCATGTTGGAGGACAAGAATATGGAAGGTGGTGCGGACGAAATGGCAAGTCAGCTAGCAAGCCAACTAGAGAGTGCATGCGACGCGGCGATGCCCAGAAGGGCCTATGGTGGAAACCATAAATCCGTTTATTGGTGGACGGACGAGATCGCCGGCCTACGCAAGGAATGCCATGCAGCAAGGCGAAGGCACCAGCGTGCAATAGGCAACCCAGACTGCCATCAACTGCGCCAGTTGTACAAAGAGGCTAAAAGAAGGCTGAAGACGGCCATAAAGGCGAGCAAGCGCAGGAGTTTCACCGAGCTATGTGCACAGATTGAAGACAACCCGTGGGGCACGGCATATAGGCTCGTGATGAAAAAGCTCCCCTGCCACAGGCAGCCAGCCCCAAGCTGCCCAAACTTGTTCAAACGCATTGTGGGAGAGCTCTTCCCAGTGCAAAATTATGTTCCTGATTAGTTCTCTCCCGAGCTGGGCGAAGAAGTACCCAGTGTAATGACAGAAGAGGTGTTGCGGGTGGTTGGAAAATTTGGGGACCACAAGGCACCTGGCCCAGATGGAATTCCCAACCGAGTGCTGAAAACCGCTGCTGCACTACACCCAGAAACACTGAGGTCACTTTACGAGGCCTGTCTTAGGGAAGGAGTCTTCCCAAAACGGTTGAAACGGCAGCGGTTGGTATTGATACCTAAAGCCGATAAGCCAGCAGAGGACCCATCGGCCTACCGTCCCCTGTGCATGTTGGACACAGCAGGGAAGGTCCTGGAGCGGATTACCTGCGACCGGATCGACGAGGCAATAGTGGAAGCTGGAGGACTGGCGAGGCGCCAATATGGCTTCCGAAAGGCCAGATCCACCGTGGACGCCACTGACGAACTCGTCCAAACGGCGAAGGAGGCGATTAAAGGCCAGAGATGGAAGGGGGGTGCGAAGAGGTATTGCCTCGTGGTCACCCTCGACGTCAAGAACGCTTTTAACTCGGCCAGCTGGGCGCGCATAGCAGAAGCGCTGGCAGAGTTCAAAGTTCCCATCTATCTAAGGCGAATCATCACTAGTTCTTTTAGCGACAGGATGCTATTATACGAGTCCGATAGAGGTGTAGAAACGTACAAGATCACCGGAGGAGTTCCCTAGGGGTCTGTACTGGGGCCACTTCTCTGGAATGTTATGTACAATGGCATTCTTCGCATACGGGTGCCCGATTACGTTAAAATAATCGGATATGCGGACGACATAGCGCTAGTGATCACGGCGAAACACCTGGAGGAGGTAGTAGCAGAGGCCAATCACACAGTGGCCACTGTTGGAAGATGGCTGGCGGATGTTGGACTGAAGCTGGCAGAACACAAAACGGAGGCAATCCTTGTGTCAGGTCGAAAGGTACAGGAGGTTGTGGAGATAAGGGTTGGTGACTGCACCATTACCATGATCCCACATCTCAAATATCTAGGCGTCTGGATTGACGCAAGGCTGACGTTCAAGGAGCACTTTCGGCGAAAAGGTGAGAAGGCAGCGAGGATCTGTTCCCTCTGCCGGATAATGGCAAATCTTGGAGGGCCACGGCACTGGAAAAGACGGCTCATCTCAGGGGTCGTCAAATCCATAATCCTGTATGGAGCGCCCATATGGGCTGAGAACTCGAGCGTAAAGGCCTACGTTCGCACCATAGAGGCGGCGTATAAAAGATGTGCGCTCCGCACGATCTCAGCACACCGTACTGTGTCTGCAGACGCCGCGTTGGTGATAGCCGGTATGATCCCGCTGGACCTGCTGGCCAAGGAGGCGTGGAGCCTATACTACGGCAAAAGTACGCACGAGCTGAGTCGCGTATTAGGCAAAGCACCATACAGGAGTGGGAAGCCCGAAGGGATACATCCGAAAAGGGCCGTTGGACGAGGGGGTTGATCCCTGATCTCCAACGCTGGATGGATAGGTCGCATGGCGAGGTGAACTATCACGTCACACAGCTGCTGACCGGGCACGGAGGTTTCCGGGCGTACCTACACAGATTCCGGCTGGAGGAATCCCCCTGCTGCGACAATTGTGGACGCACGGAGCCCGAGAACGTGGAACATGTTCTTTTTTCATGTCCACGATACAGCGGTGCCAGAGCGGTACTGCAAAGAGTCTGCGGAGAACCTGTGACACCGGACAACCTCGTGCACTATATGCTCGAGTGCCCGGAGAAATGGGACGTGGTGTGTGACACCTCGGCCGCAATTATGCGAGACCTCCGCCACTTGGAGTGGGGGCGACGTTCAGGGAATCAATAGGAGGGGTCCGTTGACCAACCCACTCCCAGACGAAGTATTGATTAACGGCTATGTACCGTCTGGGAGGCGTCTGAGGAGGTGGTTTTAGTGGGTAAGAGCACCACACTACTGGTGTCTGTTTGCTGATTTCCACCTCCGAACCAATAAAAAAAAAACATATACATACATATATACATATACATATACATACATATATGCTTATACATAAACGAATACATATACATTTTTTTTTTTTTTTTTTTTTTTTATCTCCATTTATTTAACTACAATCTGTCCAGCTGGACATTCAGTACTACTTATATTATATTTGGTTATAAACATGTGTATGAATTTTCAGTAACATTCAATACATTAGGTACATTAATTTAACAAAGTTAGATTCTATATATATTAATTTCATTCATTCCTTATTATTATTATTTTTTAATTTTTTTTTTTATTCATTTTTTTTTTTTTTTTTATTTCTAATTTGATCTTAGGTGGTAAATCTGAATGGTAAGTCCGATGGTACATATTTTTTTAGTCTTCGCGCGCTGGTATCGCTGGTTATCAATTCTACCGCTAGGTTGTTAGGATGGACTCTAAGACGTTTGCGATATGAGTGGCTATATTTCATGATTTCATCATTTACTTTTGGGATGTTTAGATCCCGATGAATGATGTCGTTGCTGACATACCAAGGTGCATTAGCACACAGTCGTATGACTTTTGATTGGAATCGTTGTAGGATGTCCAGGTTTGACTTGGATGCTGATCCCCAAATTTGAATACCATAAGTCCATATGGGCTTCAGTATTACCTTATATATCAGGACTTTATTTCCAAGTGTTAGGGCTGACCTTCGTCCAAGTAGCCAGAACAAAGACCTAAGCGTTATTCCAAGTTGTTTCCGTTTGGAGAAGATGTGATAGCGCCACGTAAGCCGCCGATCCAGGTGCACCCCAAGGTATTTTGCATGGTCTGCTTGTGGCAATTGGGAGTTACTTAGTGTCACTGGAGGGCAAGAACCTGCACGTAGGGTAAAAGTCGTTTGCACTGATTTTATTGCATTTGCTTTTATTCGCCACTTGTCTAGCCATAAGTCAATTTGGTTCAGGTTCTCCTGCAAATGCTTCGAGGCTAACACGGGGTTTTTGTTGCAGGCCATTACAACAGTATCATCTGCAAAAGTTGCGGTATATGTGGTAACAGTCAGCGGCAGGTCAGCCGTGAATAGTGTGTAGAGCACAGGTCCCAAAACTTTAATATGGCAAAGTAGTGATAGGGTAAATGCATTTTCAATTTGTACAGTAACCCTTGGTGCCACACCTTGTCGAATGCTTGGGTGATATCCAGGAATGCAGCTGAACAGTATTCTCTATTTTCTAGTGCATTCTGTGCAAATGCATATACTCGATTTATTTGTTCTATCGTAGCATGATGCTTTCGGAATCCAAATTGATGGGAAGGTATAAGTTGTTTTGACTCGATGATTGGGAGGAGTCGCTTCAAAAGAAGTTTCTCAAACATTTTGGAAAGTATCGGAAGCAAGCTAATTGGTCTATATGAAGTGACCACTTCTGCCGGTTTCCCAGGTTTGGGAACAAGGATAATTTGAGCCACTTTCCATTGGCTTGGGAAGTGGTCACATCGGATAATCGCATTGAATAGTTGTGCAATGAATTTATAGCCGCAATCTGGTAGCTCCTTTAGGATTCTGCTCGTAATAAGGTCATATCCCGGCGATTTTTTGTCTTTTAGCGTATTCTTGATAATCCCTCTAATTTCTTTTAGTTTAAAATGCTGGATCGGAATATCCATTTGGTATGGGGCATCAAGTAATTCAGCTATTTGTATGTCTTCTTGTGGATATTTGCTTGGAAACGGCGCAAATACTTCTAATAAATGAAGAGCAAATGACTGTGCTTTTTCCTTGTCAGATCTGGCCCATCCGCCATCTTTCGTTTTAATAGGTGGCACATGTGATGTTGGTTGATTTAGTTTTTTTGTAGCTTTCCATAGAGAATAACCTGAAGCCTGTGAAGGTGACAAGCTGCTGAGATAGCTTTGTATTTCTGAATTTTTTGTTGACCGTAGGGCGTTTTTGAGTTGCTTTGTAGCGCAATTGAACCGGTTTTTGTCATAGGGGCTTCTGGTCATTTGCCAAATTCGACGCAGTCTCCGCTTCTCTTTAAGTTGCTCCTTTACAACCTGGCTTATATCACGATGATTACTTATACAGCTGGGCTCCAATGTGGAAGTCCATGCAGCATGCTGAATGGCTGAGTTCAAAAGTTCTACTGCATCGTCTATATTTGTTTTGTTTTTTAATGGAATATTGGTGACTAGAGTCTCGATAATGCTTTGTCTAAACAGCTCCCAATTTGTGCTTTTGTTGTGCAGACAGATTGTTCTTGCTCTGATCTGAGCCTCACAGCTAATTGTTAGAACTATCGGTGAGTGATCTGATGACAGGTCCAGGCACGATTCCATGGAAGTGTTTGTTTTTGGTACACCTTTGGATACAAAAAAGTCGATAACGTCTGGACGCTTGTTTCTGTCCGTTGGCCAGTAGGTTGGCTCACCCGTTGATAGGTGGGACAGGCTGTTTTGTTGCATAGCTTTATATAGGTTACGGCCTCTAGGAGTTGTTATTCTAGCTGGGTGGATTGTGGAGTATAGGTCATATTGCGGAATTTTTGCGTAACTTTTTTCAGTGAAATGGGTTTCAGATATCAACATAATGTCAATATTTTTGTCTGCTAAGAAAGCTGATATTTCATGGATATGACGACTGAGCCCATTGGCATTCCAGACTGCGATTTTTAATAATTTATTCATTTCGACATATTTGCTACGACTGTGGTTAGTAAATTAAGTAGAGTACTCACTTGACCCATCAATGCTTTAAGCATGGTTTTTAGCTCTGTCATATCCTCATTCAGTTGAGTATTTGGATTGTTGAGCGGAGTGGTTAGGTTCGTATTGGTTTCTACCGGAGTATTGTTACGTACAACATTTGCATACGACGTTGTTGTTCGTGGAGCGGATCTTTGAGGCGCGGTTAATGTTCCTCGCTTCTCTGTTCCTGAGTGCTGGGAACGACTTTTGTTGCAGCTCCTTATAGACAGTGCAACCTTTATAATTAGCGGGATGATTGCCTTCGCAGAGCACACATCGAACGTCTTGTGCGACGAGTTTGCGGGAACATTCGGAAGTAAGGTGGTTACCTGTACATTTAACGCATCGTGGGCTACGGTTACAGTATCGCTTGGTGTGTCCGTAACGTTGGCATCGGACACATTGAGGAATCTCACGTTTCTTCCTAGGTGGCTCAATTTTTATTCGTGTGTTTAAAAGTGTATTACATTCGTATATGCCTTTGTTATTGCTGCATTGCTTCAGACTGATGTAAAACATAGGAAGCGGTTTTTTTGTAGTTCTTTGCCTAATATTACAAACATTAACAACTGTATAACCTAACTCCTCAATTGCTTCTCTTATTTCGTCGATTGGGGTTGAACAGTGCATACCCCTTAGTACTACGTTAAAGTCTCTTTCCTGCTTCAATTTAAAAGTATGAAACTCAGTGTTCTTTTCGGTTAGAGCCTTTGTAATGGCTGAGTATTTTTCAGACGACTTTGGTTGTATTTTGACAACGTCTCCATTTATAACTCTGAGTTCATATTCTTTCTTAGCAATTACTTCAAGTAATTCTTTTAGGGGAATTATATTACTCACGCCTGAAACAAAAATAGGTGGAGGTTTTGGTTCTCTCCGGACGTCAGTTGTTGCATCTTGACGTGCCTCTTCTTGGTCTAGTGCAGCGAATCTATTCGAGCTCTTTAAAGAAGGTGTTCCGAGCCAGTAGTTATCCAATTTGGATTGTTTTGGAGTGGGACGCGATGTTGCGCCTGGGCTAGATCTATTCCTCTTCGAGTTTGCTTTCTGCCATATTCCAGATGCCTCCACTCCCAATTGTGGGAGTTTAAGGCTCGTTGAAGCCTCCATACCAGTGATGTTTTCGCCTCGATAACCTTCGCTTCTATTTTTTCCTGGTTCTACGGTACTGCACTGATCACAATCAGTATTTTTGGCGCGGGTTTCCGCTTGTGGGTTAACATTTTTGGAGCCCCCTTTGGGGGAGCGGATAACACTCATACTACTAAGTGTAGGGGGGGCTTAAGCAAAAAAGACAGTGCATACACAAACCAACTATACTGAGATTTACAAAGTAATAGATTGAACTGTTTATATCAATGAGACAGCTGCTGTGAAGCATATGCTGTTATTTTTTTATTTTTATTTTATTTATTTGCAGGTCTCTCTTTTGAGTTAATTAAGGTAATATGTATATAAATAAAAACCTTTAACCGTTAATAAAATTTCACTTTTAGCGCCTCAGGAAGACCGTGATTGGTTACCACCAGGAATACCGGCCCCTGGACCAGCAGTCAACGGGGCGGAGATCACTACAGGTACGCACAAGTTTTAAAGTTTTATTAAATAGTAATTTTTACACTTTTTAGAAAACTTCACGGAGCAACCCGACACGCGTCCGAATCACTCAACGAACATTGAACGAACGTACATATACATACTCGTACATATATACATATACATATACGAGGTGTGATCAAAAAATAACCGTTATTGTGTGATCAAAAAATAAAGTATTTATTTATTCAGCAACAACTATCTTGTTTCCTTTAAAGTAATTCCCCTCAGATATAATACACTTATGCCAGCATTTTTTCCAATCCTCGGTCCAGCCGTTTTCGAGTGCATGCATTGCTTACATGCATACATACATACATAGGGAGGGAAAGTTTTTATCCCATTTGCCAATTTCACCCCCTACATGTAAAAAATCCAAACAATGTGTAGCGTATTTTACTCGCGAGTTTATTCTGAAAATTGCCTGAAAATTTCATCAATATCGGTTCAGCCGTTTTCGAGTACATACGTTGCATACAAACATACATACATACATGCAAACTTTTATATGGACAAAATCACGTGTTGACATAAAAGGTCATAACTAACGAACGCGTCGACCGATTTCGTGCAAACTTATCTATAAACCATCTACACGACCATACGAACAAACCAGAAAAAGTTTCATTGAATTCGGTAATTATATATATATATATATATATATATATATATATATATATATATATATATATATATATATATATATATATATATATATATGTTTGATATAAAAATAAACGTTATTTTCAATTTTTTCAAAAAATATTTATTTATTCATCAACAACTATCTTGTCCCCTTCAAAGTAATACCCCTCAGATATAATACACATAAGCCAGTGTTTTTTCCAATCCTCGAAACACTTCTGAAATGCTTTTTTTGGTATCGCCAACAGCTCCTGTTTCGATTTTTCTTTTATCTCCTCAATCGTAGCAAAACGCTTTCCTTTCATCGGTGTCTTCAGTTTTGGAAAGAGGAAAAAGTCAGCGGGAGCCAAGTCCGGTGAATACGGTGGTTGAGGCATGATAACGGTTTTGTTTTTGGCTAAAAAATTACGCACAAGCATCGATGTGTGAGCTGGTGCGCTATCATGGTGCAAAATCTATGATTGGTTTTTCCACAATTCTGGGCGTTTCTGACGAATTGCTTCTCGCAAACGGCGCATTAATTCCAGGTAGTATTCCTTGTTGACCGTACGATCTTGTGGCAAGAATTGATGATGCACCACGACATTGCAATCAAAGAAAACTGTCAGCAAAACCTTTATGTTCGACCGAACTTGACGTGCTTTTTTCAGTCTTGGCTCATCTGGACGTTTCCATTGGGATGATTGGCCTTTGGTTTCAATGTCATAGCCATACACCCACGATTCGTCACCAGTTATGATCTTTTTGAGGAAATCTAGATCATCGTTGACGATGTTCAACGGTGCGACGTTGTTTTTGCTCAAAATTTAGCAATTTTGGAACAATCTTCGTAAAAATTGAGCCGAACGATATGCCAACATCATCAGCAACCTCTCTGATAGTGATTCGACGATTATCCAAAATCATTTTCTTCACTGCGTCAATGTTTTCATCGGTTGTTGACGTGCTCGGGTGACCAGGACGAGCATCGTCAATGACATCTTCTCGGCCTCCCTTAAGCCGGTTATACCACAATTGAACTTGTGTTCTGCTCATAGTAGACTCGCCAAAGGCCACAGTCAACATTTCAAATGTCCCTCCGCATTTAATTTTATTTTTTACACAAAACTGGATACAGTTTCTTTGATCCATTTTTTCGAATAGTACAAAATCGAAGAGCACACCAAAACACGACTAACCTTTTTATCTGTCAAAAACAAACTGACAATCCAAAATGGTTGGTATTGCCAACATATATAACAGACATGTGTACCAACATAAAAAAAAAATGCGAACATCGAACATACGTAACTCACGAAAAGATGAAAATAACGGTTATCTCTTGATCACACCTCGTACATATACATACGGGGTCAGGGGGATAACCTTAAGGCAAAGCTCCTGACAGCCAGTCACCAGGGAGTGGCCAGGACGATCTTTACAGATTATTCCCTCAAGAAGACTTGTTGGGGACCGTGTTTGTTGTCCTCGGGAGCGTCCTTTCGCTTCTTGTCCTGGGCGCGTACCTGTAAACCTAAATCACTCTACATCACATTCAGATTCAAAATAGCAAGAAGATTTATTTTTATAATACTGACTCTTATATACTATTTCCAAACAGTACTCTCAGTTTGTGAACTGACCTTTCTGGTGTTCCAGTTCCGCACCTGTTACTTGGTGTCAGTTGTTCTAGCCAACTGACCTACTGTAAAAGTATCGACGGTGCATTCCAATTTCAATGCCCTTCGTCGACTCGACTGCGGAACTGTAACACCCTAAAAGTTTACATAAACTTTACTACATAAATTCACCTTAAAAATATGTGCTTTCTTACTTAACTTAATTGCTTCAAGCTAACCACACCAAATGTGTAGTATAGTAGTTAGGAGTCGGTGCTATGAGTCAACTACTCGTAGGTAGTTTGATTTTAACTCACAGCATCCCTCACCTCTTTCAAAAAGAAGTTAGTGCAACTAACTTCTAGTGAATATCTACAATATTTATCTTTTCTGCACTTTGAACAATCCGTGCATTTTCTTAAACCTATAATACATGTATATAATTTTTTTTTGTCTTGATTGTTTTAAGAAACCGCCTTACTTGGGTTCTGTTATTGTGTTCTTTTTTTTACTTTTGTGCTCTTTTGTTTTTTTTATTTTCTTACTAGTTTCTTATAGTTTTTTTGTGTACTTCTTTTATAGTTTCTTTTTGGTTTTGTTTTGTTCTTTTAGTTCTAATTTTTTTTTGTTATATTCCCCTTTTTTATATTTGGTCCTTCTTCGACTCTTTTCTCACTGGTGCATAAACAATTTCAAACAACTAGTGATAATACAATGTAACTCTATACTTAAGATCCTATATTATACGGCGATATTTTATACCTAAAATCTTATGTTATACTGCGACCTCATTACCTGTTGATCCGGTTGACTGCAGTCGTTGTCGGAGTGAAGTCCCTCGATGAACTCTGCATACCCCTCCCTTCTTTCTGGATCGGTACGTGCAAAGATGTTATAGGTTGGCGATTTGGTTTGCCATTTAAACTTTGCTTTTAGTGGCCTTCTTCTTTCCATTTATATAGCGTGCCCTACGGATGTAGGTGGTACTGCCTCTGCTTATAACTCAGAGCTAGTATTCAGCTGAAATGCATTTGAAATACAAGAGAAATTACAATACTCCTCCGTTATTTACTTTGCAACAATACGTTTTATGCTGGAAGTGTTTCTCTTGAGCTTCCTCATAGTGGTATTTGTCTTCGATTGGCTTTGATGTGGAGACAATCGGTATTTTTCTGAGATACACGTTTAATGATGTAATTTGCGTACTCTGATCGGATGCCAGTCTCTGTGTCTTCTTGTATTAAATCACATTTCTTATGTAAATCATATTTCGTATGTTCATTGGACATACACTTCAATGAAGCAATTAACTTCCGTGAGCCGAATGCCTTCTACTTACTATATTTGGTGGTGGATTCAGTCACCCTCCTTAAGCTTTTGCCCATCCTCAACTTATCCTAAATCGATTCTGTTGAGATTGTGATACACTATGTGGACATTGTAATATAAAACTGTCCAATACAAAACATGACTCCGCAAGGAAACTTGTTCATTTTTCGATTCTTGTCAATAAACCCATCCATAACGCGTTCAAATGCTGCGCCCATATGCCGTTTCGCAAAATCAAAATTACATTCAATATGTTGGAATCCAATATTTTGGCATCCTTGGGGTCACAACTGGATTCCCAAACCTTAGATAGCTACCAAAAATTCCTGTTTTTTCAAAAACATATCTTTCCGAACACTAGGTCGATCCCTTAGCCTGCACCGTCTTCCGATATGCGCAGTTCCTGGAACTTCCTGCTCGGTTCACATCGTCAGAGCTGAATCCTTATACTAATTTTCTTAGTTTTCTAGTTAACATTTTAGTTTGATCTAAGATTTCAACAGTTAATTTAACAAACCAATTTCAACAACATATAATAATTAAATAGATATACCATATATATACTATATATACTCTTGTGGACAATTTTACTATTTAGCAAAATTTTGGTTTTTAAATAATTAATTATAACACTTATAATTAATACGCTTATTCTACAGATGAATGCTATATCATTCAACTTACGTCCACTCGTCCTTTCCCCTTACATCATCGGATCTGTTACTGCATCCAGGAGGAAAAGAGGACCTTACTATCTGTTACCATTGCCATATAGGGCATCAGTTTTACTTCGTTTAATTTTTTCGTGCTCTTATTTAACATGTGAGTTATCAGTCATATCAATTTTGAGCAAATTCATTTGCCCCTCCGACAAAAGCAAGATTATATAAGATAAACCCGTTTATGTCAAAACCTTGTCCATTGCATGACTATATTTTTCATCGCATTCACCAATTTTATTGGCTTTAAATTTAATTATAACCTGGTATGTATATATCCATTAACAATTGTATTTTCCACCCTGTAATTAGCTCGTATATGGCTACATACATAAATTCGATGCGCTTTATATTACTTAGGATTAATTGCTAACGTTATTTTCTTAGTTAACCTATACATTTTTTTTATATCTCAACATATACATTTCTTCAATTTTCCATACGCTAATTTACTAATCAATAAACAGTAAAACCCTATGTATAGTTACATATAGCCTGCTGCAGTATCTGCAAATTCCCAATTCCTAATAATATGTCCCTACATATTTACTTATATGGCCATACCCTTTCCTTTTAACAAAATTTCTTACTTGCTTAAATATACCTTCGTACATTCATTCTGTACATTATACAGCTACATACATATATTCTTACTTAACCAACGGTGCCGGCGCTACTGCTTACGCATCGTATTTCATTTCATTAACTGCCGTATGTATGTGTGTATATATTCTCCTGTCTAATTTTATTTTTTAAATTGTATCCAATGAATCCGTTTCTTATTATTTAATATTTAAAAAATATTTTTTTCTACTGTGCTTCGTTCGGCCATAGTGCTTAATAAGCATATTTTTCTTACATCAATTATACTCGCCCGAGTTTAATTGGCACATTTCTGTTGGCCTTGACTTTGAACGTCAGAACTGTGCTATTTGATATACTTAAGCGGTATCAGTTTGTTTACGTTGTTATTTCGTGTTTACACTTGTAAAACACTGCCAACACATGTCTCTAATTGTGTGGCTTTGTATGGAATAATTTCAACAAATTATTATGTAGCTTTTTATTCTTGCCCTTAATCGTTACGACTGTTGTCACTGGGCTGCGGATCTCTGCTACTACAGACGGATCTATCCAAACAGGTGAGAATTTGTTTCTTCTAGCCTGATTCTTCATTAGTACCTGGTCACCCACATGAAAGATTACTGGGTTTAGTACCTTGTTATAGGCTTCCCTGGCTACTCCTTTAGCACAATCCTGGTTTTCTCTAACGAATTTAAAAGGAGTTTGCTTCATGCACAGTATTGTTGTGTACATGCATTGCAGTGGTCAACCATTGATTCCAATTCGAGCCGTCTTCCTTGGCAAAGCTGCGCAAGTACTCGGCCAGAGGTCGATGACTACCCTCCAATGAGCCATTCGCCTGGGGATGATATGGATATGCAATTTCTTGATTCCCAGCATTTTACGTGTTTCTGAGAATAGTTTTGATACAAAATGAACGAGTCGGTTATCAAGACTTTAGGTATATTGTACCGTGCTATAATTTCATCAAAGAATGCATTGGCCACAGTACTTGGTTTAGCTTCGGGTACAGCCACGCACGCCATATACTTTGAGAAATCGTCTTGGAACTTCAAAATGTATTTATTTCCCGAAACTGTCTCAGGTAAAATACCTACAATATCCATATGAACTTTATCAAATGGTTGTTTTGGTGTGTCAGTTAACAACATTGGCATCTTTGTTAGCATTGAACTCTTATTGGCCTGATATTTCACACCACTCTCTACATACTTTTTTATGTCTCGGAGCATTCCTTTCCATCCGTATACTCGCCTAATTCTGGGGTGAATCATGAGAACCCTTTAACTCAGCCTTGATATCTTTTTTATCCTCCAGCCATTCCACATTACTGGCTGTTTGTTCATTGGCATCGAAACCCGCATTGCTAACATCGCTTGTCGCATCAATTTTACTTTCTTGCATTCTCTCGGCCTTCTCCTTATCTGACCGTGCTTTGGCCCTCGTTTGAACTACTGATACCTTCTGTGCCTGCGGTACTCCGCTGAGTGCGTCCGCATTCAGATTCTTTTTCCCAGGTTTGTATATGATTTCAAAATCATTCTCTGACAATTTGTGTCTGAACCTGGCTAGTCTAGACGATTGGTCTTTCAATTTGGCTAGGCCTCTCAACGGCTGGTGATCACTATATATTTTAAATGGGCGTCCTAGCAGATATGCCCTAAAATTCTTCATAGCCCATACTATGGCTAGGAATTCCTTTTCTATTGTGGAGTATCTTTTCTCCGTATAACTAAGCGTCCTGTTTGCGAATGCTATTGGTCGGTCATTACCGACTTCCCCTTGTGACAATACTGCCCCTTATGCTTCATTGCTAGCATCAGTGGTCAACAAAAAACTTTGCTCAAAGTCGGGTTATGCAAAAATCGGTGGCGAGCTAATTATTTCTTTTAGCCTCTCGAATGCTTGCTGACAGCTCTCTGACCATTCGAACTTTGCTTCTTTTCGTAGCAACTTATTCACTGGCAACGCAATTCCGGCTAGTCCTTCCACGAACTTTCTATAATAGTTCACTAGTCCTAGGAATGCTGCACATCTTTCTATTTCTGGAAATCGTTACATTTTTAACGCATTCCACCTTCTGCGGGTCAGGCAGTGCTCCTGCCTCTGAGCAACGATGGCCTAAGTAAACCACATCTCTTCGCAAAAATTGACACTTCTCCGTGTTGAATATCAAATTGTTTTCTAGTAATTTCTGGAGCACCTTGCACAAGTGTTGCGAATGCTGCTGCAAGTTCTTCCCATAAATTACAATATCATCCAGATACACAAAACAATCTAACCCTTGCAAGCCTGTTAGCACATGGTTCATCAACCGTTGGAAGGTAGCCGGTGCTCCTTTTAACCCAAACGGCATCCTATTAAACTCATAATGCCCTAAACCGGTGCTGAACGCGGTTTTTTGCTTATCTTGGATATCCACCAGAACTTGGTGGTAGCCACTCGCTAAATCAAGTGTAGAAAAATATCTCCTGTGTCCCAATTGATCCAGAATTTCTTCTATCCTTGGTATCGGGAAAACCTGCTTGATAGTGGCGTCGGTCAATTTCCTAAAATTGACGACCATTCTCCACTTCTTTTGACCCTGACCCCCTTTTGACCTCCCTTCTTTGGTACCAAAATTATTGGTGAGTTCCAAGGCGAGATACCCGTTGAAATTATGTTATCCTTTAACATTCCTTATACTTGCCTGTTTACCTTATCCTTGTGAGCTTGTGGTAATCTGTATTGTTTCTGGTTAATCGGTGGCTGATCCACTCTAGTAGGTATTTCATGCTCTACCTCTGGTGTATACGTTAGCTGGTCTCCTTCCAGCAAAAATATGTCATGGAATGACATACAAATGGACAAACGCTTGGGTCTAACATCAGTGATTCTAGCACTCTCTCCATTCTTTTTCTTATATCAACTTGTTTAATCTGGTTAACCGATCTATAATTCGGTTCCTTAAAATTATCGTAACTGAAGTGTAACTGAGTAAACTTAGGCCTAAAATCCTCTAACATCAGGTAGTACTCTTCTGACATTTAATACGCAAGCGTACACCTTAACCTTGTCAACGTGCGTTATGGTTTCTCCCATATATACGCCCTTCGCTAACTGCTGCTTGTGCAAAAGAATAGTCCTAAGTTTCGTGTTTACATGCATGGTAACTACTTGGGCCGATCTTCCGTTTACTACCCCCATACCACACTTCTTAACGCTTTTCACGGTTGCTTCCTGCTAAGACATTAATTGAAGCGTAAGGATTCTATTCTTATTATTATCATAGAATGATAACTGTTTCTCGAGCGCATCCAGTATGGTGCGGCCCCAAAGATTATCTCGGCCAAATCTCCCATCAGCCGGGATACCTCATTCATTTTTGGAATGTCGCAAACATCTGAGCATTTTTTCTCTCACATTCAAGAGTACAATGCGGCATTTCAAATGACATCTTTTGGTGCGACCAAAATTGTAAGAGACAATTTCATGCCGAGGTTTAAGGTTATTACTTCATGCGGAATATCATATGAAAAATGCAATCTGAGCAGCAATTTTTTTGATGTGTTCAAGAATTCTGACCTAGCATCTAATTACATTTCACAAATATTACAGATTCAAGGTCAGATTTATCATCGAGCTGGTTCCTTATTGCCATGTCCTGATGCTGATAGTCAATTTTTGCAAATCTATTTAATCGGAGATGCAAATCGTGAATTGGATCGGAGTTGTACAATTGTTGCGCGTGCAAGGCGACAAATTGTTTCTGAACTTCAAATATTCTTACATCAGCACAATGAATTAATTCGATTGTTTAAAACCGCTCTCGATCGTATGCCATCTGATGATCGCAGAATCGTTATCAGGGCTGACAAAACGCCCTTTGGAAAACATGCGAGAAGATTTAATGCACCAACAATTGATGAAGTGGCCATTGTAATTGTTGGAGACCAGTTTCAATCTCGCGATATTGTGCTACATCGAAGAAATGAAGAATTAGGGCATCACCGCTGCTATGATGCATTACAATATCCATTATTGCACTGGAAAGGTCACGACGGTTATCATATCAATATACGAATGATAGATCCACGAACCGGTAAAATATATATGAATTCAATTTAATTTATTTCAAAACAATAAGACATGATTTTAATTTTCTGAATATGTATTCATCATAGGTCGTGACGTAGAAAAAAAAGTTAGTGGGATGAATTATTATTCGTATAGATTCATGATTCGCCCACAAGAAGACAACTATATTATGCGATGTGGCAAACTTTTCCACCAATACGCTGTTGACATGTATGCGAAAATTGAAGCAAAACGCCTTAATTATCTTCGATTCAATCAAGCCAAATTGCGATCGGAAGAATACATTCACTTGCGAGATGCAATAGTGAATGATGCCAATGTTAATGATATCGGATGTTTAACAATATTACCATCGACATATGTTGGCAGTCCGCGCCACATTCACGAATATACGCAAGATGCAATGTTATACGTTCACATATATGGTCGTCCCGACCTATTCATAACATTCACATGCAATCCACAGTGGGCTGACATAAAAAACAATTTATTTGATGGTCAGAATCCAACAGATCGACACGATATAACAGCACGTGTATTTCGACAGAAAGTAAAAGCACTGATGGATTTGATTATCAAATTGCGAATTTTTGGAGAGGTGCATTGCTGGATGTATTCCATTGAATGGCAAAAGAGAGGGCTGCCACACGCCCATATCTAGATATGGCTGGTTCGTAGCTGAAATTCCAGATGAAATCAGCGATCCAGAATTATTTGAAGTTGTCACGAAAAATATGATCCATGGCCCTTGCGATCAAATAAATATGAATTTGCCATGCATGATCGATGGAAAATGTTCAAAGCGGTATCCAAGAGCATTAACTTCGGATACAATTACAGGTGACGGCGGATACGCGTTGTACCGACGTCGGTAACCAGAGGATAATGGCCATACAACTACAATTAAAATACGCAGTCAAGACATTGAAGTTGATAATCGTTGGTTTGTACCTTATTCTCCACTATTGTCAAAAGTATTTCAGGCTCACATAAATGTCGAGTACTATAATTCTGTAAAGTCGTTTAAATACATTTGCAAATATGTGAATAAAGGCAGTGATATGGCTGTTTTTGGAGTAGCTGGTGACAATAGAAAGGATGAAATCGCTCAATATCAAATGGGGCGCTACATTAGCACTAATGAAGCTGTTCGGAGAATTTATTCATTTCCAATTCATGAGCGATATCCTGCTGTTGTTCATTTGGCTGTTCAGCTTGAAAATGGCCAGCGTGTGTATTTTACCGATGCAAATGTACAGCAGAGGGCAGCACAGCCACCAGCAACAACATTAACTGCATTCTCTCAATTGTGCGAAAGCGATGAATTTCCCAGAACGTTGCTGTATTCAGATGTAACGCAATATTTCACTTGGACTGCAAAGAAATGGCAACGACGTAAACAAGGAACACCTGGTGATGGCCATCCGGGATACCATGGGAAGATTATACACAGTTCATCCAAACAATGCAGAATGTTATTATTTGCGGTTGTTGTTAGTAAATGTTGTTGGACCACATTCATTTCAACATTTGCGAAGAGTAAATGGTCATTTATGTGTAAAGTATCGTGAAGCATGTGAGCAATTAGGTTTGCTTGAAAATGATGCGCACTGGGATTTAACGCTTCACGATGCATCGATTGCTTCTTCTCCACATCAAATACGTATTTTATATGCCACAATCATATCAACATGTTTTCCATCAAATCCACTTGAATTGTGGAATAAATACAAAGAATGCGTCACACAAGAAACGCGGAGTTGCTGATTTCATTGGAAATGTATAACGAGGTATTGATAGCGATTGAAGATATGTGCCTAACGATTGCAAATAAAGCATTAGGGCAATTAGATTTGTCACCACCCAATCGTCCAATGCATAATTTATTTGATCGAGAATTCCAATGTTGTTCAAGCTCACCCAATGAATTGCAAACATTTGTGAATTTGAATGTTCCAAAGTCAACTGGCCACCAAAAACCTGTCTATGATACCATCATGCAAGCTGTACAAAATGAAGTCGGTGGATTATATTTTTTGGATGCGCCTGGTGGTACGGGAAAAACATTTGTGATATCACTGATATGGCAGCCATCCTATCGCAACGAAAAATTACATTGGCACTTGCTTCGTCGGGAATCGCTGCTGCTCTATTGGATGGTGGACGAACAGCGCACTCTGCATTAAAATTGCCGATGAATGTGCAGGTGTGCTTATATTTATTGATTGATCACTTTAAAATTCTATCGATATTAATTAAAATGTAATTATTCTGAAATTAACAGGTGATTGAACATCCCACGAGCAATATTTCAAGAAAGTCTGCGATGGCAAAAATTTTGCAGCAAGCAGCAATTATTCTATTGGATGAATGTACAATGAAGCATAAAAAGTCGCTGGAAGCATTACACCGTACAATGCAAGATCTACGTCAGAATCAAGAAATGTTTGGTGGTGCATTGATATTATTGTCAGGCGATTTTCGTCAAATATTGCCTGTGGTTCCACGATCAACACCGGCGGATGAGATCAACGCATGTTTAAAGTCTTCTCTTCTGTGGCGATATGTGCAAAAATTGACATTGAACATAAATAGGCGCGCTCAATTGCACAACGACCAATCTGCAGATCGTTTCTCGAAGCAATTGTTAGATATTGGAAATGACAAAGTTCGAGTCGACATTGCCGAACAATTTATGTACCATTCTCCAATCAACAGAAGAGTTGATTGAAAGTGTGTTTCCAAATAATGCTCAAAATTACAGGAATCACAATTGGTTGAGAGAACGCGCAATACTGGCACCAAAAAATGTACACGTCAATGCAATCAATTATAAGATTCAATAAAAATTGCCAGGTGCATTGACATCATATAAATCTGTTGATAGCGCAATGAATGCAGATGATGCAGTGAATTGTCCAATTGAATTTTTGAATTCATTGGAACCACCAGGTATGCCACCGCATTGTTTGAATTTAAAGGTTGGCTCATCAATTATTTTACTGCGGACTTTAAATGCACCAAAACTCTGCAATGGCATAAGATTGGCAGTAAAAAAATTGATGCCGAATTTCATTGAAGCCACAATATTTACCGGAATAGCGAAAGCTGAAATTGTGCTCATACCACGTGTTCGCGCCGGAGCCCTCCTGACGATGGCTGCCGCCTGCTCCCTGTCACCATGACATTTTGAGCGGGACTCAGTGCAGAGAGAATTTCCCTCATTGCGTCCCGCCAAAGTGTACAGCAGGCTGCAGCCATCTTTTGGTGTGTTCTTTGCTGAGAACAGCACAGTCAGTCGCAAATCAGTTCTCCACCGTGCCACTACACTTTTTCATCGTATCGCAAGTTGTTGATTTTTTGATAATCTATTGCGAACATTAATCACAGTATTATATATTAATTAACAAATTGCAAAGAAAATTGGTGTAAATATTATATTAGTTCACAAACGGAAAATAAAATAAAATTATAAAGCAAAACAACCAGAAAATGAGTTACCGTCCATGCAGTACTCCTACCACAAACATGGTCCTTCGAGCCGGATATGTCCTCCGTCCGGTAAGTTTTTAATACTTATTTATACTTATAGTATAGTATTGAACAATTTTTATTTCATTTTAATGTTGCACACATATTTTTGATTAAACGGTCCATTTCCGTATCGTCACTCGTGTGCATGTGTGTGTGTGTGTAAATTCCTGCACAGCAGCAGGTACTGGAATTTACATTTTTTTAAAATAAATTCTCAGCACGGCCGCTGCGTAAGTCGATCCGCAGTCTGCAGCTCAAAGCGCTGCCGACGCCGGTTACCATAAGTCTTGTACATCTGCTTGTGCGCAGGTTTTGTCACTGCCGCAATTGGTACCTTGTGCTTGTGCATGCTATTACCATTGCCGCTATTCCGCTATCCCGTTGTGCTTTCGGTGCCCTAGTTTTGCGAGTTGCTTTGTTCATTGATACGATTTTAGGCGGGTGTCACGCTCACAGTCAGCTGGGTCAGCTGTTCGGGTTATCCGTATTGCGTGCGCATATCGCCGCGTCGAAGTAGTATCGTATTGCAAGTAAGTAGTAGGAGCATATTGTTTTTGCTTCTACATTGGCGTGGGGGTCTGCAGCTCACTGCGCTGCGAAGAGCCTTTACTGTACGTTGCGTACCGTTGTTGGTGAACCGGTAACTTACGCCGTTGTCGGTAGTTTTCCGTACTAACGGGCCAAACAACAGTTAACGTGGTGGATGATCGACAATTTCGACACGAATGCGGTGCAATTAGGTTCGCAGTCCGCAGCTCACAGCGCTGCCGACGCCTTTTTACAGCAAACCTTGTGCCGGTGCTTGAACATCCCCAAATTGCTACACTGCAAGATACGTATACTCTTCGATCTCGGTACATCACAGTTTTCGCAGCTCACAGCGCTGCCTACTTTCTCTTTTTTTTGTTTTTTATAGTACCCTGTATCGGTGTACTCACGAGTGACGCAAGGTCCGGGTCACATACAGCAGCTCATAGCGCTGCATTGGGTATTTCAAGTTGGGGTTCTACTTCAATTTTTCGAGTGTAGTTGCTCAGTGCTGGCGTCACTGCCTTGGCTTCGCGTAGTCCATTCCTACTGGGAACTGTCTTTTATGTTGTGTGGACTTTTCAGTGATAATAAGGCGGGTGTTATATCAGTCACGTCAGCGGGTCAACTGTATATATATAGCTGGGTAACTGGGTGTACCGACGTGAACTTGTTGTGTTTTCCCGTGTTCTTCTTGCGTTTTGCCATCATTGAGCTGCGTTCTCAGGTCAAACGGTCTGCAACTATGCTTATTCCGCTGATAGACGCGGCTGATAGCCTGACCGCGTTTGTTATTGAGTTCGAGCGGAACTCTTCCGCCTCCCAAAACTTTGAATATCTTCGCCTTGATCTGACTGAATTGGCAGACTTATGTCAGGCGTTGAAGGAGGCGATGGCTGCAGCGGTCATGGAAGCGAATTTAGATGAAAAACGCACAGCCATTAAAGATTCCATACGGCAACGATTCGCAGCAAGTTTTGCCATGTATAAACAGGGTCATGCTCGGATCAGTGGTCTAATGCAATCCCTGACCGTCTCTCCAGCGGTGCTTTCCGAGGCGTCTGCTGAGCTGTCTTCTCAATCCCATAGTATCCCGGTCCCTCCCTGTGATATTGAGATTTTCGGGGGGGAGTACTCCAAGTGGATCACCTTCCGTGATATGTTCACGGCGCTGTTCCTTCGGAACGCTCGGCTATCTAACATCGAGCGGCTGTATCACCTAGGGCAAAGACTAGGGGGGAGGCGCGAGAAATCGTGAACCAATGCCAACTGACCAATAGCGGTTTTGATCAGGCGTGGGCGAGGGTTACTGCCCGGTACGAAAATCGGCGTAAGCTCATTAATTGTCAGCTGAAGTCCTTATTTACGATGCGTACCATAGGTAAACAAAGTGGGTCGGAGCTAAAAAGGCTGCAGCGGGAAGTGAGCAATTGCATTATGGCATTGAAGGAGCTGTCGGTGGATGTAGGCAGTTGGGATCCAATTTTTATATACTGGAGTTCCATTCGGTTGCCGGAGAGGACCCTTTCTCTTTGGGAGCAGTCCCTTGCAGATCATGCGGATCTACCGACTTGGGTGGCAATGGAGGAATTCCTCTCGAAACGGTTCCAAACTTTGGAGGCGGTCTCTGATGTTTGCCAGACGGATCACGCTCGGGAGCCTGGGGGGAGCCGCTCAACACCACTCCGCAATAGCCACGTGCAGGCTCATCAGGCGATGGTCAGTCCGGAAGGGTGTAAGATATGTACACTACCAGGCCATCGGGTCTCCCACTGCTCTACTTTCATCAACGCTGATGTATCAGAGCGATGGGGATGGGTGAATCGCTTCCACTTGTGCGTGAATTGTTTGAAGGGGGATCATCGTGTGACAAATTGCACGAGTAAATACCGATGTTTTACATGCCAAGAGCGGCACCATACTCTGCTACACCGTGAGCCGCACCCGAACCGGAGCATAAGAGCCCCACCACGTACGACGCCGCCTCGAGGCAGACGACCATCCAACGGACGCAACGCGGCCACCACGTCGGCTCAACCTGCTACACTATCCTTCGCCCACGCTGCACAGATGGTACCCGCTACAGTCCAGGGACGATCCGGTCCATATCGAGCTCGAGGTCGGCTACCCAAACACGTGATTTTGGGCACCGCCATTATTCACGTCTGGTATCAGGGAGTCAATTACATGGCCCGGGCATTGATCGACCCTGGGTCGGAAGGGTCTTTTATCTCAGATCAGCTCCAACGACGCCTGCGACTAAACAATGTGGTGGCCGCTAACGTGACAAAAGCGTGCGACCTAATGTTAGGGTCACCTCTCGACAGTACTGTGCGGCTCCCGGTGTCAGCATTAGTACTGCCCACCTTAACCAACCAATTACCCCGCCTAGGGGTAACCACGCAACAATATGCCCAATTGGCCGGCTTACAACTGGCTGATCCAAGCCTTTCAAACCCTTCACAAGTCGACATTTTGATAGGGGGTGATTTATATCCGATGGTGTTGCTTGATGGGTTGAAGCGTGACGTTATTGGGTCATTGATTGCACAGGAAACTGTATTTGGGTGGATTCTCACAGGACCCATGCCTGAGAGCTCGACACAGACATTTTGTGCAAGGGTACAAATTGAGACCGGCCACCCGGTCGAAGAGCTCTTGCGGAGATTCTGGGAGGTAGAGGAGCCACCTAAGGAGAAACGGTTATCGCCCGGTGATCAGGCTTGCCTGGATTTGTATTCCCGGACAACTTGCAGAGAGTCTTCTGGGCGGTATGTAATAGAACTGCCGTTCAAACCAAGGCACCTGCCTGAGGAGTCACTTGGGGCTTCTCGGCACATTGCGTTAAAGCAGTTCGAGCGCAATGAAAGCAGATTAATTCGTAACCCTGAGCAGAAAAACCAGTATGACTCCGTGGTACAGGAGTATTTGACCCTTGATCATATGATCACAGTCCCGCCTCCGCCTTCAGGCGCTCTTGCTCGCTATTATTTGCCTCATCATGCGGTAATGAAACCCGAGAGTACGTCCACCAAGTTGCGAGTGGTGTTTAATGCATCTCAAGCAACCACCAGTACCCTCAGCTTGAACGATGTCCTATACACGGGTCCCACCTTGCAGGCTGATTTGACACAACTTATCGTGCGATGGCGAATGTTTCAGTTCGTCTTTAATGGGGATCTGCAAAAGATGTATCGGCAGATTAGAGTAGCTCCAAAGCACACCCCGTACCAGCGAATTATTTTTAGGGCCTCTCCTGCAGCGCCAGTCTCCGACTACGAGTTACAAACGGTTACCTTCGGAGTCAACTGTGCACCCTACTTAGCGATCAGGACATTAGAACAGCTCGAGACGGATGTCGAGGAGGACCTACCCCTAGCAGCCCAGGTATTGCGTGAATGTATGTATGTGGACGACGCCTTGATCGGCACACATGATGTGAACGTAGCGATACAGACTCGAGATGAATTGATCCGTGCACTCGGCTCTGCCGGCTTTTCCATGCGAAAGTGGACAGCTAACACGGAAGCCATTCTCTCCTCTTTGCCTCCGGACGAAAGTGGCCAGCTAACACGGAAGCCATTCTCTCCTCTTTGCCTCCGGACGCTAGGTGCTATCGATTATAGCCCAACTTTTTGATCCAGCCGGATGGCTGGCACCTGTTGTGATCGTGGCCAAGATCTTGATGCAGCAGATTTGGAGGGACAAAACAGACTGGGACGAATCGCTGACCCACGCCTCATCTAGTCGATGGGGGGAATTTGTAGGGGCATATGACGACATCTCGCAGATTCGTATTCCGCGTTGGATGGGGTCTGCACCGGATGTAGATATCCAGTTCCATGCGTTTTGCGATGCTTCGCAAGCGGCATACGCCGCCGCGCTGTATGTGCGATGCCAGTGCGGCGATAATGTCACGTCCCACTTATTAGTGGCTAAATCACGGGTAGCACCTCTTAAGACGTTAAAACTCTGTGGCGCGGTATTGTTATCCGAGTTGGTAGCAGCGCTTCGGGCAAGGGTTCACCTCCGGCAACTTGTTCTGTTGGACGGATTCGACCATAGTATTAGCTTCGCTCCATAAATCCCCGCATACATGGAAAACCTTCTTAGCTAATCGGGTTACCACCATTGCAAACAAAGTAGGTGTGGAATGCTGGAGACATGTCAAATCGGCAGACAATCCAGCTGACCTTGCCAGTCGGGGGGTAACTCCGGCAGCGCTCGTCCACAACCATTTGTGGTGGAACGGTCCGGGATGGCTTTCCCACGACCCAAATTCCTGGCCTCAGCTTACGAAAATGCAACGAATGGCGATTGGGAAGGATCACCAAGGTCCACCCGGACTCAGACGGTAGGGTGCGAGTCGCGAAAGTGCGGACAGCACGCGGAGTCGTTACAAGGCCCATCACCATGATGGTTCTACTTCCTCGAGCTGGAATACAGGCTCAGTAATCCCGGCATCCGGTCTTTTGGCCGTTTCTGTAGCTAGTCCCATTCTTCGTAGCCTCTAGTTTGTAGCTTATCTTTTTATATATACCTCGTCGTTTCTTCTCCATGGAATCCGTAGTCGTAGATCTCGCATGGCTCTGCCACGCGATAAGGTTCTAGTACTTTAGGTAGTCTTGTAGCTGTTACTTCTCCTACTATTAACATATTCACTCCTATTACTAGCATCTTATGGCTGATGACTAATCTTAATGTTTGTTTCCACAGAACTTGCCATCGTGCCGTGCCGACTGGCGTGGCAGACGCTACATCGGCCCCTGCGACCACTGCGCCGCCGAGTACGGGCGATCAGTGTTCCCAAGCCCATTCATGGTACAGAGAATGGCGTCAGCACATACCCCAGGGGCAGCCACGCCAGCTAATGCTATAATTGTGGGTGTGCCGGTACGGACCCCAGTGGCTCCTAAGCGAGAGATGGCCACAGTGGCAATGGCGCCATCGCGTACCCGCGCCCGATCTGAACCAGCACGCGTATCAGTGGCGTCTGCGCCAGCGCGCGCCTCCATGACGACGGCACCATCGCGCACCTCCGTGACGATTGCGACAGCGCGCGCCTCCATGATGATTGTGCCAGCGCGCACCCTCGTGACAACTGCGCGAGCGCGCCCCAGTGGTGGTTGATCGATCGCGCGCCCGCGCCCGAGCTGCTCCACCGGCAGCAAACTGGCCAAAAGTGGGGCCGAAGAGATCCAGCCCACCCATATCCAGGAGCCGGCGTCATCCCGCACGCCAGTGGCGGCTGCGCCATTCCACACCACCACACCAGCAGTAACCCCCTCGCACCAGACTCGACAACGCCCGTGCGAAATGTGCAGGCGCTGGCGCCATACCATCGCCGTCTGCAGGAAGTTCATGCTACTATCGACTCGACGCAGAAAGGCGGTGGTTACGAGCCGCAAGCTCTGTTTTGTTTGCCTGAGGGTGAAGCACTTCACCCACGGCTGCGAACAACCGGGATGCTCTCGGTGCCACCGGCGACACCACCATCTCCTCCATTGAGGGGTGCGTCAGGATGGGAGCCGGCGGGAATGGGTCGTCATCTCTCTTGCAATCCTGCAAGGGGGCGGCATGTTCGCGCCGGAGCCCTCCTGACGATGGCTGCCGCCTGCTCCCTGTCACCATGATATTTTGAGCGGGACTCAGTGCAGAGAGAATTTCCCTCATTGCGTCCCGCCAAAGTGTACAGCAGGCTGCAGCCATCTTTTGGTGTGTTCTTTGCGGAGAACAGCACAGTCAGTCGGAAATCAGTTCGCCACTACACTTTTTCATCGTATCGAAAGTTGTTGATTTTTTGATAATCTATTGCGAACATTAATCACAGTATTATATATTAATTAACAAATTGCAAAGAAAATTGGTGTAAATATTATATTAGTTCACAAACGGAAAATAAAATAAAATTATAAATCAAAACAACCAGAAAATGAGTTACCGTCCACACAGTACTCCTGAGTCAAACACCACGTATTCCACTGATTCCAACAGACATGCCATTTGAATTTAAGCGTTTGCATCCCATCAATAAGGCGCAAGGACAACTGCTTCAAATATGCGGACAAAATTTGGAGGAGCCGTGCTTTTCACATGGACAGCCATACGTGGCCTGCTCAAGAGTTGGAACTCCAAATTGTTTGTTTGTGCTCGCTTCAAATGGGCAAACGAAAAATATTGTGTATCCAAATGTTTTGGATTGACATTAGTAATTTGGAAATACAAATGTAATGTATATTGTTGGGGTCCTTCGTTGCTTGTCGGGAGACCTCCTTTCTCGGTTCGCTGGGAGCGCGGCTGCAAACTTCAAGACACTTCCAAATAAAGGAGACGGGTTATCTTTTAGATTCAAAAAACAAGATTTTATTCTTAAAATTCTAATTCTTATATACTGTTTCCAAACAGTACTCTCAGTCTGTGAACTGACCTTTCTGGTGTTCCAGTTCCGCACCTATTAATTGGTGTCAGTTGGTCAATCCAACTAACATACTCCAATGCAAATGTGTCGATGGTGCGTTATAAATTTCAATACACTTCGGTGGCGCGACTACGAAACTGTAACACCCTAAAAGTATATATAATAAATATTACATAGGTAATATCAATTCAAAATACTCGCACCCTATTAATATGTGCTTCTTAAGTAACTTAAACATATGCTAATCACACAGAATGTGTGGCATCTGTTAGGAGTCGATGATGTGAGACACTACGCGCAGGCAGCTTGATTCTAACTCGCAACATCCCTCCCCTTTTTCTAAAAGAAGTTAGTGCAACTAACTTCTAATAAATCTTTTAAAATATTTATTTTTTCTACACTTTGAACAATCCATACATTTTCTTGAACATATATTCTCCTGTTTGTTTTAAGAAATCGCCTTACTTGGGTTCTGTTATTGTATCCTTTTCTTTTTTACTTTTTGTTCTTCTGTTTTTTTTTTATTATCTTACTACTTCTTTTATAGTTTTTTTTTGTGTACTTCTTTTATAGTTTCTTTTTTATTTTGTTCTTTAGTTCTAATTTTTTTTTGTTATATTCCTCTTTTTTATTGTTGGTCCTTCTTCGACTCTTTTCTCACTAGCGTATAAACAACTTCAAACAACTAGTGATAATACAATGTACCTCTATACTTAATATCCTATATTATACTGCGATATTTTATACCTAAAATCTTATGTTATACTGCGACCTCTGCTACCTGTTGATCCGGGTGACTGCCGTCGTTGTCGGAGTGAAGTCCCTCGATGAACTCTGCATACCCCTCCCTTCTTTTTAGATCGGTACGTACATAGATGTTATAGGTTGGCGATTTGGTTTGCCATTAAAACTTCGCCTCTAGTGGCCTTCTTCTTTCCATTTATATAGCGTGCCCCACGGCTGTAGGTGATACTGCCTCTCCTTATAGTATTCAGCTAAAATGCATTTGAATACTCCTCCGTTATTTACTTTGCTGCAATGCGTTTTATGGTGGAAGTGTTTCTCTTAAGCTTCCTCATAATGGTATTTGACTTCGTTTGGCTTTGATGTGGAGACAATCGTTATTTTTGTGAGATACTCGTTTAATGATGTAGTTTGCGAACTCTGATCGTATACCAGTCTCTGAGTCTTCTTGTATTAAATCACATTTCATATGTAAATTATATTTCATATTTTCATTGGACATACACTTCAATGAAGCAATTAACTTCAGTGAGCCGAATGTCTTCTGCTTACTTTATTTGATGGTGGTTTCAGTCACCCTCCTTAAGATTTTGCCCATCTTCAACATATTCAAAATCGATTCTGTTGAGATTGTGATACACTGGGTGGAAATTGTAATATAAAACTGTCCAATGCAAAACATGAATCTGCAAGGAAACTTGTTTATTTTTCGTTGCTTGTGAATAACCGTCCGTAACATCCATAACGCGTTTAAATGCTGCGGCCATATCTCCGTTTCGCAAAATTAAAATTACATCCGTCGCCATTCATCCCCAATCCCATATGTTGGCATCCTTGGGGTCACAACTGGATTCCCAAACCTTAGATAGCTACCAAAAACCCCTGTTTTTTCAAAAACACATCTTTCCGAATACTACGTTGGTCCCTTAATCTGCACCGTCTTCCGAAATGCGCTGTTCCTGGAACTTCCTGCTTCGGTTCACATCGTCAGAGCTGAATCCTTATGCTAATTTTCTTAATTTTCTAGTTCACATTTTATTTTGAAATAACATTTCGCCAGTTAATTTCACAAACCAATTTTAACAACATATAATAATTAAATAAATATACCATATACTCGTATATACTATATATACTCTTGTGGACAATTTTCCTATTTAGCATAAATTCGGATT
>OV050030.1:118492260-118524760 GCA_920105625.2 Clusia tigrina | reverse complement strand
AGGACCATTAGGAAAAGTACCCATCGTAAAGTATAATAGCGTAATCTAAGTAGATACTTCTGCTACCCTGAAGACGCCGTAGCGTTGGTCAAAGAAGTTGCAACATATAGGCACGTTTGCGCTGTTGCTCGCAGTTTTATATGGGCAACCATAAACCGTCAGTACGATCGGACCGTCTATGTATGTTCGTCCTAGCTGTGAGGATTTTTTTTGTAGGGGATTCATGTGTGTTTGTCGATAGGGACATTTGTATTGTTTATAAAGCGATTTAATTAATCTTTTATACACTTATATTAGTCTGTAATTTACATTTAAGTTGACAGATCACAAAATTACCCTGAGGATGGTTTCCGGAGGAAACCGAAATATTGGGAACTCGAACTCGTAACAAAAATAAATTTATCATTTATATTACTTTTGAATTGGCTAAATATACGAGTATATATTGGAGACATGTGAATTGTTTTTAATTTAAATTGTTGAAATAGATGTTGTCTGAAGATCAAAATAAAGTGTTTTAATTTTTTGACATTGTGAGCTTAGGGTATTAGGTGAAAAGATTTCAAGAGGTGCAGACAACACGTGTTGTTTCATCAAAGTTTTTGTAGTTCGGAAACTACGATTTGCGTAGCAATGTTGAAGAAAACATTTAAATGCTATTATTACGTGGCGCATAGCTTACGGGTATATTTTTAAATATGGATTCAAATTTCCGGAAATGAAACAAGATACTTTTGCCTGTAAATCCAATTTCGGTTTTTACAAACATTTGGCCTTTTCTATGGATTTTTGGGAGTATTAAAGATGGTGAGAGTGGAGTATCTGTGAGGAAGTCAAGGACCAATTTGCACAGATTGAAGGACTTAATGGAGGCCCGTAGACAGCGTATATGGAACTTGTGATGGAAGATAAGTAAAGAAAGAATATTAAGATAGAATTTACGGTGGAATGTTTTTTAATAACTTTGTATTTATCATTAAGTAAGATGAAATAAAAAAATTGGGATAAGTTAATAACAAGTTTTAACAATTATTGGGTTTTATTTGTAAATTGTTTTGGTAATGGGGATACGCCAGCTGTTCTGACATTTGGGATATGACGAAGGAAGCGCAAGGATTACTGCTGATGCAGAAGCAAGTTGGCGAAGCGATTGAAAAACTGGTCCGTAACTTTAAGAAAGACGGCAGGTTATGTAAGGACAACGTGTATTACCGCAAGCGAATAACACAGTTGCAATATCTGGGGGGAGAGTTCAACAATAATCACGGGCTGTTGTTGCCTCACGTAGTTGAATACGGCAAAGGAAAATATTTTGCGGAAAATTACGCAAACTACATAAATAGTCTGATCAACGAATGGGCAGATACATTTAGTTCTGAATTAGAAGGACTAGGACAACAGATTGTGAGTTTGGTTTCGCCAGACGATGAAATAAGGAACAGATTGAAATCAATACAGTCAGAGGTGAAACTGTTTACTAGGAAAATAGTTGACCAGTTCGAAGCGACTACGAGCAGGGAAGAAGCAGGAATTGTGGAAGCAGGCGAACGTCGGAGTGGAAGCAGGCGAACGTGTTCATTGGACACAATTTAAAAAATAAAATTATAAGACAGTCGTGGGTAAGTAATTTAAACTAAACGTAGAATATATACACATATACATACGGCAGTTAATGAAATGAAATACGATGCGTGAGCAGTAGCGCCGGCACCGTTGGTTAAGTGAGAATATATGTATGTAGCTGTATAATGTACAGAATGAATGTATGAATGTATATTTAAGGAAGTAAGACATTTTGTTAATAGGAAAGGGTATGGCCATATAAGTAAATATGTAGGGACATATTATTAGGAATTGGGAATTTGCAGATACTGCAGCAGGCTATATGTAAATATACATATGGTTTTACTGTTTATTGATTAGTAAATTAGCGTATGGAAAATTGAAGAAATGTATATGTTGAGATATAAAAAAAAAAATGTATAGGTTAATTAGGAAAATAACGTTAGCAATTAATCCTAAGTAATATAAAGCGCATCGAATGTATGTATGTAGCCGATGATGTATGGGGAAAGGACGAGTGGACGTAAGTTGAATGATATAGCATTCAACTGTAGAATAAGCGTATTAATTGTAAGTGCTATAATTAATTATTTAAAAATCCGAATTTATGCTAAATAGGAAAATTGTCCACAAGAGTATATATAGTATATACGAGTATATGGTATATTTATTTAATTATTATATGTTGTTGAAATTGGTTTGTTAAATTAACTGGTGAAATGTTAGCTCAAAATAAAATGTTAACTAGAAAATTAAGAAAATTAGCATAAGGATTCAGCTCTGACGATGTGAATCGAAGCAGGAAGTTCCAGGAACAGCGCATTTCGGAAGACGGTGCAGATTAAGGGACCAACGTAGTGTTCGGAAAGATGTGTTTTTGAAAAAACAGGGATTTTTGGTAGCTATCTAGGGTTTGGGAATCCAGTTGTGGCCCCAAGGATGCCAACATATGGGATTGGGGATGAATGGCGACGGATGTAATTTGAATTTTGCGAAACGGAGATATGGCCGCAGCATTTAAACGCGTTATGGATGTTACGGACGGTTATTCACAAGCAACGAAAAATAAACAAGTTTCCGTGCGGATTCATATTTTGCATTGGACAGTTTTATATTACAATGTCCACCCAGTGTATCACAATCTCAACAGAATCGATTTTGGATAAGTTGAAGATGGGCAAAATCTTAAGGAGGGTGACTGAAACCACCATCAAATAAAGTAAGCAGAAGACATTCGGCTCACTGAAGTTAATTGCTTCATTGAAGTGTATGTCCAATGAAAATATGAAATATAATGTACATATGAAATATGATTTAATACAAGAAGACTCAGAGACTGGGATCCGATCAGAGTTCGCAAATTACATCATTAAACGTGTATCTCAGAAAAATACCGATTGTCTCCACATCAAAGCCAAACGAAGCCAAATACCATTATGAGGAAGCTTAAGAGAAACACTTCCACCATAAAACGCATTGCAGCAAAGTAAATAACGGACGAGTATTGTAATCTCTCATGTATTTCAAATGCATTTTAGCTGAAGACTATAAGCAGAGGCAGTATCACCTACAGCCGTGGGGCACGATATATAAATGGAAAGAAGAAGGCCACTACAGGCGAAGTTTTAATGGCAAACCAAATCGCCAACCTATAACATCTATGTACGTACCGATCTAAAAAGAAGGGAGGGGTATGCAGAGTTCATCGAGGGACTTTACATCCGACAACGACGGCAGTCAACCGGATCAACAGGTAGCAGAGGTCGCAGTATAACATAAGATTTTAGGTATAAAATATCGCAGTATAATATAGGATATTAAGTATAGAGTTACATTGTATTATCACTAGTTGTTTGAAATTGTTTATACGCTAGTGAGAAAAGAGTCGAAGAAGGAGCAAATATAAAAAAGAGGAATATAACAAAAAAAAATTAGAACTAAAGAACAAAACAAAAAAGAAACTATAAAAGAAGTACACAAAAAAAAACTATAAAAGAAGTAGTAAGATAATAAAAAAAAAAAACAGAAGAACAAAAAGTAAAAAAGAAAAGGATACAATAACAGAACCCAAGTAAGGCGATTTCTTAACACAAACAGGAGAAAAAAAATATATATATGTATTATATGTTCAAGAAAATGCATGGATTGTTCAAAGTGTAGAAAAAAGAAATATTTTAAAAGATTTATTAGAAGTTAGTTGCACTAACTTCTTTTAGAAAGAGGGGAGGGATGTTGCGAGTTAGAATCAAGCTGCCTGCGCGTAGTGTCTCACATCATCGACTTCTAACAGATGCCACACATTCTGTGTGATTAGCATATTTTTAAGTTACTTAAGAAAGCCCATATTAATAGGGTGCGAGTATTTTGAATTGATATTTCACATGTAATATTTATTATGTAAACTTTTAGGGTGTTACAATTTCGTAGTCGCGCCAGCGAAGTGTATTGAAATTTATAACGCACCATCGACACATTTGCATTGGAGTAGGTCAGTTGGCTTGACCAACTGACACCAATTAACAGGTGCGGAACTGGAACAAAAGAAAGGTCAGTTCACAGACTGAGAGTACTGTTTGGAAACAGTATATAAGAATTAGTATTTTAAGAATAAACTCTTCTTGTTTTTTGAATCTAAAAGAAAACCCGTCTCCTTTATTTGGAAGTGTCTTCAAGTTTTCAGCCACGCGCCCAGCGAACCGAAAAAGGAGGTCTCCCGACAAGCAACGAAGGATCCCAACAATATACATTACATTTCTATTTCCAAATTATTAATGTCAATCCAAAACATTTGGATACACAATATTTTTCGTTTGCCCATTTGAAGCGAGCACAAACAAACAATTTGGAGTTCCAACTCTTGAGCAGGCCACGTATGGCTGCCCACGTGAAAAGCACGGCTCCTCCAAATTTTATCCGCATATTTGAAGCAGTTGTCCTTGCGCCTTATTGATGGACATGGCAAATGATAGACGCACTGGGAATTGCAAACGCTTAAATTCAAATGGCATGTCTGTTGGAATCAGTGGAATACGTGGTATGAGCACAATTTCACCTTTCGCTGTTCCGGTCAATATTGTTTGGCTTCAATGAAAGTCGGCATCAATTTTTTTACTGCCAATCTTATGCCATTGCACAGTTATGGTGCATTTAAAGTCCGCAGTAAAATAATTGATGAGCCAACCTTTAAAGTCAAACAATGCGGTGGCATACCTGGTGGTTCCAATGAATTCAAAAATTCAATTGGACAATTCACTGCATCATCTGCATTCATTGCGCTATCAACAGATTTATATGATGTCAATGCACCTGGCAATTTTTTGTGAATCTGATAATTGATTGCATTGACGTGTACATTTTTTGGTGCCAGTATTGCGCGTTCTCTCAACCAATTGTGATTCCTGTAATTTTGAGTAATATTTGGAAACACACTTTCAATCAACTTCTTTTGAATGGAGAATGGTACATAAATTGTTCGGCAATGTCGACTCGAACTTTGTCATTTCCAATATCTAACAATTGCTTCGAGAAACGATCTGCAGATTGGTCGTTGTGCAATTGAGCGCGCCTATTTATGTTCAATGTCAATTTTTGCACATATCGCCACAGAAGAGAAGACTTTAAACATGCGTTGATCTCATCCGCCGGTGTTGATCGTGGAACCACAGGCAATATTTGACGAAAATCGCCTGACAATAATATCAATGCACCACCAAACATTTCTTGATTCTGACGTAGATCTTGCATTGTACGGTGTAATGCTTCCAGCGACTTTTTATGCTTCATTGTACATTCATCCAATAGAATAATTGCTGCTTGCTGCAAAATTTTTGCCATCGCAGACTTTCTTGAAATATTGCTCGTGGGATGTTCAATCACCTGTTAATTTCAGAATAATTACATTTTAATTAATATCGATAGAATTTTAAAGTGATCAATCAATAAATATAAGCACACCTGCACATTCATCGGCAATTTTAATGCAGAGTGCGCTGTTCGTCCACCATCCAATAGAGCAGCAGCGATTCCCGACGAAGCAAGTGCCAATGTAATTTTTCGTTGCGATAGGATGGCTGCCATATCAGTGATATCACAAATGTTTTTCCCGTACCACCAGGCGCATCCTAAAAATATAATCCACCGACTTCATTTTGTACAGCTTGCATGATGGTATCATAGACAGGTTTTTGGTAGCCAGTTAACTTTGGAACATTCAAATTCACAAATGTTTGCAATTCATTGGGTGAACTTGAACAACATTGGAATTCTCGATCAAATAAATTATGCATTGGACGATTGGGTGGTGACAAACCTAATTGCCCTAATGCTTTATTTGCAATCGTTAGGCACATATCTTCAATCGCTATCAATACCTCGTTATACATTTCCAATGAAATCAGCAAATCCGCGTTTCTTGTGTGATGACGCATTCTGTGTATATTCCACAATTCAAGTGGATTTGATGGAAAACATGTTGATATGATTGTGGCATATAAAATACGTATTTGATGTGGAGAAGAAGCAATCGATGCATCGTGAAGCGTTCAATCCCAGTGCGCATCATTTTCAAGCAAACCTAATTGCTCACATGCTTCACGATACGTTACACATAAATGACCATTTTCTCTTCGCAAATGTTGAAATGAATGTGGTCCAACAACATTTACTAACAACAACCGCAAATAATAACATTCTGCATTGTTTGGATGAACTGTGTATAATCTTCCCATGGTATCCCGGATGACCATCAACAGGTGTTCCTTGTTTACGTCGTTGCCATTTCTTTGCAGTCCAAGTGAAATATGGCGTTACATTTGAATACAGCAACGTTCTGGGAAATTCATCGCTTTCGCACAATTGAGAGAATGCAGTTAATGTTGTTGCTGGTGGCTGTGCTGCCCTCTGCTGTACATTTGCATCGGTAAAATACACACGCTGGCCATTTTCAAGATGAACAGCCAAATGAACAACAGCAGGATATCGCTCATGAATTGGAAATGAATAAATTCTCCGAACAGCTTCATTAGTGCTAATGTAGCGCCCCATTTGATATTGAGCGATTTCATCATTTCTATTGTCACCAGCTACTCCAAAAACAGCCATATCACTGCCTTTATTCACATATTTGCAAATGTATTTAATCGACTTTACAGAATTATAGTACTCAACATTTATGTGAGCCTGAAATACTTTTGACAATAGTGGAGAATAAGGTACAAACCAACGATTATCAACTTCAATGTCTTGACTGTGTATTTTAATTGTAGTTGTATGGCCATTATCCTCTGGTTACCGACGTCGGTACAACGCGTATCCGCCGTCACCTGTAATTGTATCCGAAGTTAATGCTCTTGGATACCGCTTTGAACATTTTCCATCGATCATGCATGGCAAATTCATATTTATTTGATCGCAAGGGCCATGGATCATATTTTTCGTGACAACTTCAAATAATTCTGGATCGCTGATTTCATCTGGAATTTCAGCTACGAACCAGCCATATCTAGATATGGGCGTGTGGCAGCCCTCTCTTTTGCCATTCAATGGAATACATCCAGCAATGCACCTCTCCAAAAATTCGCAATTTGATAATCAAATCCATCAGTGCTTTTACTTTCTGTCGAAATACACGTGCTGTTATATCGTGTCGATCTGTTGGATTCTGACCATCAAATAAATTGTTTTTTATGTCAGCCCACTGTGGATTGCATGTGAATGTTATGAATAGGTCGGGACGACCATATATGTGAACGTATAACATTGCATCTTGCGTATATTCGTGAATGTGGCGCGGACTGCCAACATATGTCGATGGTAATTTGTTAAACATCCGATATCATTAACATTGGCATCATTCACTATTGCATCTCGCAAGTGAATGAATTCTTCCGATCGCAATTTGGCTTGATTGAATCGAAGATAATTTAGACGTTCTGCTTCAATTTTCGCATACATGTCAACAGCGTATTGGTGGAAAAGTTTGCCACATCGCATAATATAGTTGTCGTCTTGTGGGCGAATCATAAATCTATACGAATAATAATTCATCTCACTCCCTTTTTTTTCTACGTCACGACCTATGATGAATACATTATCAGAAAATTAAAATCATGTCTTGTTGTCTTGTTTTGAAATAAATTAAATTCAATTCACATATATTTTACCGGTTCGTGGATCTATCATTCGTATATTGATATGATAACCGTCGTGACCTTTCCAGTGCAATAATGGATATTGTAATGCATCATAGCAGCGGTGATGCCATAATTCTTCATTTCTTCGATGTAGATTGAAACTGGTCTCCAACAATTACAATGGCCACTTCATCACTTGTTGGTGCATTAAATCTTCTCGCATGTTTTCCAAAGGGCGTTTTGTCAGCCCTGATAACGATTCTGCGATCATCAGATGGCATACGATCGAGAGCCGTTTTAAACAATCGAATTAATTCATTGTGCTGATGTAAGAATATTTGAAGTTCAGAAACAATTTGTCGCCTTGCACGCGCAGCAATTGTACAACGCCGATCCAATTCACGATTTGCATCTCCGATTAAATAGATTTGCAAAAATTGACTATCAGCATCAGGACATGGCAATAAGGAACCAGCTCGATGATAAATCTGACCTTCAATCTGTAATATTTGTGAAATGTAATTAGATGCTGGGTCAGAATTCTTGAACACATCAAAAAAATTGCTGCTCAGATCGCATTTTTCATATGATATTCCGCATGAAGTAATAACCTTAAACCTCGGCATGAAATTGTCTCTTACAATTTTGGTCGCACCAAAAGATGTCATTTGAAATGCCGCATTGTACTCTTGAATGTGAGACAAAAAATGCTTAGATGTTTGCGACGTTCCAAAAATGAATGAATGAAGTGGATCGGGGGGAGATTCAAATGCTGACAGACTTACTTTGCCATTAGCACAACACATGCCAGGCGTTTCCCCTTGAAATTTGGCTGCATCACAATGTGGGCATATCACCGTCATTCCACCAATATTGGCATGTTCACTATAATCATTTTCGCTATTATAAGCGAAAGCAGCATATTCCATCTCTTGCACAGCACGACGTGAAAGTCGTGTCGTTCGTCTCGATGCTGGATTTAATGGATTTGGATCTGCCGATCTATGATGACGTGCGTTTTGTACTTTTTTTTTGTACTTGATTTTGTTGTGAGTGCTCCTCTACACTTTCCGCTCTCCTTTGATTAAATCTATAGGTAGAATAACGACTACGTCGACCTATAGTTGATCGTCTTGTTGGTGGCATTTTTTTCTAAATCAATGAAAATAATTCAATATGAATTAAGGATTGTTTATTTAAGAATAATTCAAAAAAGTATTGCTGTTGTGTGAGTGCTGTTATGCGTTGCATTCAATTAAACTTCCCGAAAAAAGAAATAAAGTAAAACAAATTTGTTTTGTTTATTTGGAAAATATGTAAAGAAAAACATGGTTTTTATTTAATAACTATGGTGTGTTTGAATGATTAATTGAAATGATTCAATTTTAAAGCTTAAGATCATATGAAATATTTATTTGGTTTCGCGTATTCATTTATTTATTTGTTGTAAAAGAATGAAGAAATAAAGTTTTCCAAAATTCAAAGATGCTCCGTTTTTTCCATAATTTCATCGTATTGGATCGTCCATTATTGAAATGGGATGTAAAAAAAGCACCGTACACAGCAACAACAATGTATACATTACGAACGATTTCGATAGAGTACACGCTAAATGGATGATGCAATATGATAAAATTATGGAAAAAAATCACTTTTCACTATGTTTTCTTGAATCCGAACACATTAACATAACAGAGGACCTGGATCTTCAGAACCAGTTGCAGCCATTTACCCCAAGGAAGTTCTAACGAGATCACCGACGAACTCAGAGTCATTAATAATGCTTGATGACCCAATCTAGTCCAGTGCAAATTCGACAACGAATGTTGACAATCACCGATACTCCGCAGACTAGAATTCAGCACATAGAGACATTAGAAAAGGAAGCTGGGGTGGAGGCAATCATGACATGGGGAAAGGCAGCCGCAAAGGGCATTATGATTCAACCGATAGCCATAAGCACGAGCACAGAGAGACGGATGGTTGCGAAGGAGCTAACAAAGTCAAACATCATAACAAAGAAGACGCAACTAGCAGTTCCCACGGACAAAGCCATAACATATTCAGAGGTGGCAGCACGAATCAGGGGAGCTGCAACTAACCCACAGATAGGCGCATTTGAGCAAATGGTGCATACCGTGGAACCATCAGTACACGAGAACAAGTATCTGGTCAGCATTAACAAAAGCAAGATTATCTTACTGACACAAATAGAAACTGCTATAAAAAGGCTAGAAGACGTGGTAAAGAGACTCCAAAATCTTGAAACGGAGGTAGTGGAGGCTACGTTGGATCTACGTTGGCAGCACTTGGAGCTGCTAATTCTAGATAGATTTGTAAAACACTAGGAGGAGTCGATTAGAAGAAGAGCGGCAGTAACGGCGAACCTTCTCATCGGGACGCCGGTATCAACAAGCAGGGTCAGGGGTTCACCGATTTCGCCAAAAGAAATACGCAGTATGCTCAAATCTAAGAGGCAGCGCATTTCCAAATGGTATCAGGGTGTATCAAGGACTATACCGCTAGCTGCGTCGGAAGCGACAGATAAGAAGACACCAGCACCAACGGAGAAACGCGTACAAAATATGGGAAATAAAAATAAGAGAGAGTCGGGCTCCCATCAAAAAGTTACAGGAAGCTGGTGATAGCAAGTCTCTGAAATTTTCCAGAATATTACAGTTGGGCCGGAACGGAAGACCGTTTCTACTATGAGCTGAAATAAAGGAAAAATCTCTCCAGTTACGCATTAGTAGCCCTAACTGTAGCTGAGACTGGTACCCAACTCCTGCTTTATTTACTCCCCTCATAGGCGACACAGTTGGGGGATCAAGGTAAAGTCCCACGATAGGCTGGGTGCAGGGATTGAGAATAAATCCGCGAATTTTGCGAATCCCCATTAGTCTGCTAAGGTAATGCTCTGTTTGTGACAAAGCCTGATATTCAGTGTGATTATCAGGTGCTAGCGTGGCACGCGTATTTGGGAGATCGCCTGATGTTGATAATAGATCTAACTAGAGTAGCGGGATTCAGTTGGTCGTCCCAACAGATTTGGTCCCACCAGATTTGTTGCATCAAGTTCTGGTCGATCGATATTAACTCCCCTGTAGGGTCGAAGAGTTGCGTAGCAATATAAAACACCTTTCGGTTGGTGTGCTTAAAAATTGCTAGAATGGTTCTCAAATTTATAGAAAATATATCACAATACTGGCCGCGTCGAGAACCTACGGTAATCCGGGTACAAGACTCCTCATGTTTGAGGAAGTCTTTCCGGAGTAGAAGCCCCGGCGATAGGTCATAAAAAATGGGCTCACAGCTGGCAGCCCATTTGTTCAGTGAGTTCCCTGTCGGTCCAGAGAAATCCATGGGTTGGTTCTGCCCTCGGGTTGCCGAGGAGACATAATGGGTGCCAATCAATGGGGCGTCGATGTACATTATATTGCGCAGCGCATCCGAAGTCGATGGGTACATGTATTGCATGCCGTCTGCGAGTTCTAAGAGTGTCCTTATCGTGAGATAAGGAGCACAATTCACTCCAAAGGTGACCGTTCTTAGCTTGAAACCCACTGTGGGAGCGGCCAGGTTTTATCGAAAGAGAATGCTGTCTGGGTAGGGTCCACCAAGCTTTGAAGGTACATTTTTTGTATGTATCCGTTGACGACATACCTGAGTAAACGCCACTGAATGATGAGTCGGGTCAGGTCTGATTGCAACACTGGCACTGTGTGTAACACATCATTCAAACTGATGGTGTTCGTGGTAGGTTGCGACGAGTTGAACACCACCAGGTTCTTGGTGGGGGTGCTCTCTAGCTTGTACACCGCGTGGTGCGGTAGGTAGTAGTGAGGCACCGGGGATACGGACTGAGGCGAAACTTCGGACATGTGGTTTAGCTTCATGTATTCCACTATCACCTCGTCATATAGTTGCTTGTTTTCTGGGTGTTTACCCCTCCGTGGTATATTGAACTTTATTTGCTTCATTGCGACGTTTTGAACCCAACTTATTTGTCTGGTATAGAAGAAATCGATTTGATTCGATTGAGTTGTTCGGTACCGTTTCAAGGCATCCCGGCGGGATGTCTGGTGTGAGGTGAGCAGGTTGATAACACATAATACATACCTCCCTTGTTTCACTAGCTGGGTGGGTGTGAATTCGGGGAGAGCGTGGTGCATTGGGCTGCACTCCTATATGCGCCTGTACCGAGGAAGTTTGCCCCAAATATGATGCCGCACTCTGCAGGCACGGAAGCCATGTCATCATGTTAATCTTACACGTCCGATAGATTTCAGAGATTTCGAGGAGATGCTGCCTGAGATGCTACCGCAGTGCAACACCATCTTCGTTGCCGATAGCTTCAATCATCGCCCTCGCCTGGGTGTTTTTGAAGAAACCCCACAGAGAGTCGAGCTCTCCCATACCATCATGTAGCGTATTGTCGGAGTGACTGTCCAATCGACGGCTTTCAAAATCACTTACGAAACTGGTAAGAGCCTCTTCCGCGTGCACGAATCGGATAAAAATTGCAACAATTTTGGGGTTCTGGATCGAAGCTCAATGATTTATGATAATAGAGTCTAGATTCAAGGAAATCAGAGAAGTGGAGTTGGATATCCGATTCTGGGTTGATGGTCGAAGGCTAGGTGAGTTTGTAATACCGTCAGCTGCTGAAACTCTCCACTCAGTGTTAAGATCGATCTAAGGTGGTCAGGTGACAAGACACCTACACACCACCGCAAATAAACATATAGCAGATCACTCAAAGATGGGAGCAGAGTTACTATCGAGTGGTCTGGTGGTAAGACACCTGTACCCACTGTGCACACGCGTACGGCAGACTCCCGGATTACCTGATCGAGAAACCGCTGTAGGGTGGTTTGGTGACAAGACACCTACACACCACCGCAAACAAGCGTATTGAACGACCACTCAGAGAAAAGAGCAGAGTTGCTGTCGAGTGGTTTGGTGGTAAGACACCTTTACCAACTGCGCACACGCGTACTGCAGACTCCCGGATTACCTGATCGAGAAAGGTAATAAAACCGCTGTAGGGTGGTTTGGTGACAAGACACCTACACACCACCGCAAACAAGCGTTCTGAACGACCACTCAGAGAAAGGAGCAGAGTTGCTGTCGAGTGGTCTGGTGGTAAGACACCTGTACCCACTGCGCACACGCGTACTGCATAATCGATGGCCAACCGACTTTATGAGTTGATCGCAACCGCTTGGTTTGATGCTGTGTGCCCTTGGAAATAAAAACCTCCAAAGCAAACAAAAGGTTTCCCACAGCTGGGTTGTCGCAGATGGCCCCAACGAAAAATTGGTTGACAAACTTCTGCAAATTTCCACAAAAGAGAGCTAATAAATGAACAGTAGTGCAGTTGTTCGTGTAATTTGATAACTGCACATTTATACTGGAAGAACCAGTGCTGCTGACAGCGAATTAAATTTGCACCAGGAAAAACGATAATTGTAGTTATGTGAAATTGTTTTTGTGTCTTCGGTACTCCACGGTTCGCTTGTGAGTATTAACATAAACAATTTTACATAATCAAAATCAATAAAATAAAAATATATATTTCTATGTATGTTATGTATGCGTACATATGTATACATATATATATTTATAAATAAATAAAACTTACCGGGACACATCCAACTCGAAGGACCATGTTGACTTTGATAGCAGCATTGTTATGAGTGGAGTACATTTTTTTTTTGTTAAACTTATAATTAATTTTATTATTTTTCTTATTTCAATTTCCAAACAAATTAAGATGCGATTAAAGTTTCGACTGATCTGGTGATGCGGCTCCCTCGCTGGTTTCAACAGAAGTAGCCTAGTCATGTCGCGAGAAATCGCACTCAAACACTTGACAGGGCCGATCGGTGATAGATAATTAAGATGGCTGTCGACCGGCACAAACGTTTGACAGGCAGAATATGGCCACGCTCGCACCGGGTAACAGCCATCGGGAATAGGGGTCACGTCGTGAACAGACGTATGGATCTAGAAAAAGCATTCGACGAAACTCTGACGGATATATACTCGTACATATACATAAAAATATCCATATACATCTACATATACATATACATATATATATATATATATATATATATATATATATATATATATATATATATATATATATATATATATACATATACATATACAGTTACGTATACATATACAGTCATATATACATATACAAAAACATATACAAACATTTATACATATACATATACATATACGAATACATACGGGGTCAGGGGGATAACCTTAAGGCAAAGCTCCTGACAGCCACTCACCAGGGAGTGGCCAGGACGTTCTTTACAGATTATTCTCTCAAGAAGACTTGTTGGGGACCGTATTTGTTGTCCTCGGGAGCGTCCTTTCGCTGCTTGTCCTGTGCGCGTACCTGTAAACCTAAATAACTCTCTAGAAATAACACTACATCACATTCAGATTCAAAATAACAAGAAGATTTATTTTTAAGATACTAAGTCTTATATACTATTTCCAAGTAGTCTCAGTCTGTGAACTGATCTTCCTGGTGTTCCAGTTGCGCACCTGTTAATTGGTGTCAGTTGGTCTAGCCCACGACGTGAGGACTGCTGCGAATTTTGGTGAAGGGCAAGTACGGCCCATTAAGGTCGAGACCGGTAAAGCCTTAATTACGGTATACCGGGAAATGTGAGGACTTTGATGCTGCGGGCTGACGATAGTGGTACGCTGTCACTTCAGTATGCAAGGGTGAAACGTTGCAGAAATGGCTGGCAGCTTAATGCCACTGTCGCCCCCGTCCTGTTAAAATCATGGCAAGTCTCGGGGAGCGCTCTATGTGTCGTCACCATTAAGTTGGCAGTGCAGGTTCGGAAGTCACATTTCCGATTAACGCTGGTCTGGCACTGAACGTAAGGACTCATGAGGTCTTACATCAACCCTTGCATGGCCTCCCTGTTGCGGCATAGATAACCATGGGACCAAGAAAGCAACTGCACTACGATCGTAGATAGCGGCCACGAGCGGGTACCAAATTAAAACAAAATGTACAACATACAAACACAACAGGGAAAGAACAATGGTGCGGAGAATGATCCGCTCAGTAAGAGATCCGCTCTTCCAAGGAGTCCGGAATGGACGAAGGATGTGGTGCGAAGAAACTCACTGGCAGAACCCAGTGAGCTTCGACCTACATCGGCTACGAAAACCGATGCAATGACGCTTCATCTCCCAGACGGAGTCGTTGCTGAAGGCAAGATGGCGGTATTGGAGTGGCACTTCGAAGCTTTAATTGCCTTCGTGGGGCTACCGTATAATGTCCACGCAGATATCAAGCGGAAGATTGCCAAAATCCGGGACATTTGCCTCCAGATCCATCAGGAGCAGGACGCGTTGAGGATTGAAAAGCCATAACAATCGCAGCGAGTCGGTAAGGGGACCCAGACTGACAACAAAATGTTGAACAAAGAGGTTCAGGCGGGTAGTCACCTGGTGGACAAGAAGGTCCAAGTTGGTGCGCCACCACGGGAAACTCCTTCCCAGGTGAAGAGTTTTGCGGCCACGGTGGCAACACCGAAGCGGCCACGCGAGATGGGGGAGGTGGAACCGGCGAGTCCTAACAGCCTGGTGGTAACCAAGAAGCGGAAAGGAGAGGTGCGGAAGGCGACGACCGAAACTGCGGTATCCCGGCCGAAGCCAAAGTCTAAGGCGATTGAACCTAAAGCAGACAAACCATAGGTGGCAAAAGCGGGGTGGATTACGGTCGGTACTCGCGCCCGTGTCAAGCATAACGACCTGAAGCACAGGCAAGTGCGCCCAGATGCTATAATGATAAAGGAAACTGGGATGGCGAGATATGCGGAAATTCTCCGGAAGCTCAAGACGTATTCGCAGCTCTCTGAACTGAGAGAGAGCGTGCGGCGAATTCGCAAAACAGCAAAAGGTGAATTGCTGCTGGAGCTGAGCACAGCGGCAGACCCAAAGACTCTGCAGTACAGCAAGGCAGTGGTGAGTGTCCTAGGATCCAGAGCGAAGGTGCGTAAACTCACGCAAGAAACACTGGTGGAGGTATAGGATCTAGATAAGGTTACAATGATTGAAAATGTACATGAGGCGCTATGTAAACAGCAGAATGTCTCAGAGAGACCTCCCGTGGGTGCAATCAGGTCCCTCCGCAAAGCATATGGGGGAACGCAGACGGCGACCATCAGCTTACCGCCCCAGGTAGCCGCAGCCCTTGTAAAAATTGGTAGGCTTAGAGTTGGATGGACTTCTTGCCGTGTGAGTGAGAAGGTGACACCAGTGCGCTGCTACAAGTGTATATCGTTTGGTCACATCTCACAGAAGTACACTAGCAAAGAGGACTGGCGCCACAAGTGCTACAGATGTGGTGGAGAAGCACAAAGCGCCCGTGAGTGCGACAGGATGCCTGCGTGCGCACTCTGCACAGCCAAGGGTCGTAAGGATGTGGAGCATCAGACAGGATGCAGCTCATGCTAGTCCTACAAACAAGCCGCGGCAAAATCCAGACGTAGGAGTTGAGGTTGCTCCACCTCAATCTCAACCACTGCGAGGCTGGACAGGATCTCTTATAGCAGACAGTAAGGGAACAAAAGGTTTATGTTGCGTTGCTTAGCGAGCCATACCGGCACAAGCACCAAGGAGTTTGGGCCGAAGACAATACTGGCGTAGCCGCACTGTGGGTGTGTGGAGCCACAGCCTTACAACTGAGCAACAAACATAGTAGCGACGGCTACGTCAGAGCGACCATTGGAGGCACCACGGTCTACAGTTGCTACCTTCCACCAAGCCTCACTACGAATAAGTTCGAGTCAGTGGTGGACAGTCTTACCCTGGATGCGCCAGGCAGGCACCCCGTAGTGATTGCTGGTGCCGGAACAACGCCAAAAGTTCATATCCTCATGGACGCGTTCACGGCACTTGACGTAGTTCTCGTGAACACGGGAGAGGCGACATTCGCCAGAGGAGGAACCAGGTCCGTGATCGACCTTACATTCCTGAGCAGCAGACTGGTGAGAGGAGCTAACTGGATTGTGAGTCCCATATATACTCACAGCGATCACAATGCCATTACGATCGATCTAAAGTTAGTTAGGGGAGAAGGCCAAAGATAGGTCCAAGATTAAGAGGCTGGAGGGCGAATAAACTCGATGACGGCGCCCTTATATATATATATATATATATATATATATATATATATATATATATATATATATATATATAAAGGCGCCGTATATATATATATATATATATATATATATATATATATATATATATATATATATATATATATATAAGTAGCATTATGTAGCGCTCTAACATATTCCTCTCTACTCTCACTAATGATATATGTAATACAACTACTACTACTCTCTATGAATTCCTATCTTATTCTTTACGAAGACTGTACTTACCAAGTTTTGCTTAGTTTGTTTCGAGTCATCTATCAAACCACGCACACGTCGTTCATTATTATTAAACTAAATATAAGTTTTGTTAAATAAAAAAATATTAATAATAAACTTAACTATTGTTGTTTATACTGGCGCAGTCGGTAGGATCAGTGAAAATGATCCGCTAAAAGAACCTACGTTAACTAAAGTAATTTAAACTATTAAATTAAATAAAAGTCAGAAAATAAAACTTACCGAACATAACCAAATATTAAAACTTAAACTAAATAAAAGTGCCAATTAAGTGCCTTAAACTAAATAAAAGTGCCAATTTAGTAACAATAATAAAAAAAAGAAAAGAGCATAAAAATCATAAATCATAAAAATAACACAGAAAAGACGAATTTCCATTTTGTGACTGTACAGAAAAGGTTAAACGAAAATAACGGAAAAAGCTAAAGCAAAAGAAAAAAAGCAATACAACAAAAATGAAAAAAAGCAAAGCAAGAAAAAAAGATCCAAAGGTGGACAAGTGCAAAAGAGACGTAAGTGCATGAACACCTGCGACTTAGACGACATTTGCTCTCAACTCAACACGCTACAAATTTCGACTTCTGCCCCAATGTCGGAAGCTAAAGAGAGGAGAGAGAGAGTATTGCAAACTGTGAAAATTATTGCACATTTCGATGGTGATAGAAAATATTTAGCTCTTTATATCAACAGGATTGATGCTCTAATGCCGGACTTTCTTTCTCTTACTCCTGAGGAGCAACCATTCTATTTTCAATGCGTGATAAGTACTCTTCGTGGTTCTGCGTTGGATATTATAAGGCGAGAACAAGCAACAACCTGGTCTACACTACTGAAACTCTTAATCGACGAATTCGCAGATCATACTCCTATTACTACTCTTATATTATTAGTAGATAATATTAAATTCAAAGGTAATGTAAGACAACTGTGCGATGAAATTAACTCAGAAGTTTGTAAAATTAATGATAGCATAAAACTAAGCTTAGCAAATATCGAAACACAAAAATTATTATTACAATAACTACAAAAAATAAGTTTAAGAACTATAAAAAAAGAATTGCCGAATCATCTTACTGCCTTAATTAATGTTAACTTGGCCTCAGACCTTAAATCTGCCATAAAAATCTTAAAAGAAAACGATGCTTACGATGAAGTAGCACGAAATAATTATAAAAAGCAACAATCTACTTCACAGCAAAATAAACAACACAATAATAGATACCAAAACCAATATCCATATAATTTTTACAGCTTTATTCACTATATCCACCTAATCTACCTTATCCAGAATATAATCATAATTTTAGTTTTCCTGTTACACAACAAAATCCATACAGCACACAGTATAATAACAATTCAATAGGCTTTTATCCGAACCAACAACAATTACCTCAACAAAGTACAAATATTCGCGGAAACGATTCGAACCAGTCTAGAATAAGACGTTATGGTGCCCCAGTAGCAATGGAGCAAGATGATGAAAATTTTCGTTTACAGACCTCGGGGAACAAGCTACCCGAAATCGTGTTAAGAATCGAGGATCAATCAGTAAAATTCATTATTGATACGGCTTCTTTAGTGAGCCTCATTAAGCCAGGTTTACTTAGAAATTCAATTTCTCAAACAACACCGATTGTTGTAAAAACTGTTGCTGGTAAGATTAGGTTAACTAATATCCAAGAGATTTATAGCCAGAATTGTAGCAAAAAGTTATGATTCTATGTTTGTGACTTCGCAGATAATCATGTCGGTTTATTAGGATACGATATATTAAAACAACTTTGCTCAAAAATAGACATCATAGACGAAAGCATTGTATTAAATGGCATCATATATAGCTTTCTTAAAAGAAAATGTTTAGAAATCTATACTTTACAAAAGGAATCTAGTATAGGAAATGAAATAAAAGAAACCGAATTTAGACTTGATCACTTAAACCAAGAAGAATCATATAAAATAAAAAACTTTTAGCCAAGTATAAAAATTTATTTTATAAAGAAGGAGATACATTAACATTTACAAACAAGATTAAACACCAAATAAAAACTACTCATGAGGATCCGATATACAAAAAATCTTACAGATACCCTGAAATACACAGAAATGAGGTTAATAAACAAATAAAAACAATGCTGGAACAAGGTATCATTTGTCATACTATGTCACCATATTCTGCACCAATTTGGGTAGTACCTAATAAATTGGATTCAACAGGAACTCAACAATGGCGAATTGTCTTAGATTATCGTAAATTAAACGATATCACCATAAACGACAAGTACCCTATCCCAAATATGGATGACATACTTGACAAACTTGGCAGGTGCTTGTATTTTAGCACCATCGATCTAAAGCAAGGTTTTCATCAAATCGAGATGGATTCCAATGATCGGATAAAAACAGCATTTTCCACGCAAAATGGGCATTACGAGTTCTTAAGGATGGCGTTTGGCCTTTGGTCAACATTCCAACGATTGATGAACACAATCTTGGACGATTTTTTTTTTTTTTTTTTTTTTTTTAAGCAATTCATATTTATTGTAACAACTCATGGCGGAGACTAACAATAAGTAAATATATCTTAAAACTAGACAACAATATATCACTGCTAATTACCACTGTAAGGAGAGGATATTAGTGGACACTTATTATTTTAGAAAAACAATATAAATAAAAGTAATTATAGAAATTAGTAAAGATGGCTTATTTAATAATAGTTTACGATGGCGATAAGTCTGCCCTCTTTAAGCGGGTCGTGGGCTTGTTTGTAGTAAATTCCTAGCTAGTATATTGGGGTGGTTCGATAATTTTAGTTGGTACTTCTTTTTGACATCTGAATGCCTCTGACCAATTAGGGGCACACCTAGATCTCGGTGAATGTTTAGGTTTTTCATGAACCACGGTGCACCAGTAATCGTGCGTAGTATTTTAGACTGGGTCCTTTGCAACAGTTCGGTGTTTGATGTTTTTGCTTCTCCTCACAGCTGAATTCCATATGTCCAGATGGGTACTATTATGGCTTTGTATAAGAGTACTTTGTAGTCAAGGCTTAGTTTTGAGTTTGAATTTAAAAGCCAGTTAAGACTTGCAGCTTTTATTTTGATGTGCGCTCTTTTCTTTTCTATGTGTGTTCTCCAAGTAAGGCGTATGTCGAGGTGAATGCCTAAATATTTCACTTCCGTCTCCTGCGGGATAGTTTTGTTGTTGAGTAAGATGATGGAGGACACGTGTGTTTGTTGAGTGTAAATGATATGTGTGTGCTTTTTTGTTCATTTACTGCGATGCGCCAGTTCAAAAGCCAATTTTCAACCACGTGTAAATTTTCGGTGAGATCAAGCGATGCTATTTGACGGTGTTTGTGGCAAGATAAAATCGCAGTGTCATCGGCAAAAGTTGAGGTGAGCAGATATTTGTTTGTTGGTAAGTCTGAGGTGTATAGTGTGTACAGTATCGGTCCAAGAACACTTCCTTCAGGTACTCCAGCCAATATATCCATTTCTGGGGAAAGGTAATCCTCACATTTGACTTGAAATCGCCTAACCTTTAAGTATGATTCCAGGATACTATGGATATTTGAAGGCAGAAGTTTTCTTATTTGTAGACGAGGCCCTCGTGCCACACTTTGTCAAAGGCTTGTGCGACATCGAGGAACACTGCAGAGCAGTATTGTTTCTCCTCGAACGCCTTTCTGATTTGGGATACTAGTCAGTGTACTTGTTCAATAGTGCCATGATTTTTTCGAAAGCCAAACTGGTGGTTAGGAATTACTTTATTCTGTACCAGGTATGGGGTTAATTTGATAGCAATAATTTCTCGAATAGTTTCGAGACGACGGATAACAGGCTTATTGGTGTGTATAACGAGACTTGCGTTGGAGTTTTCCCAGGTTTGGGTATCATGATTACGTGGGACAGTTTCCAAACTTGAGGAAAGTAACTTTGTCTAAGAATTGTGTTAAATAATGTTGTTAAATGCTTTACTGCAAGCGGAGGTAGCTCCATCAACATCTTTGTGGTTATCAGATCGTGGCCTGCCGCTTTCTTTTTATCTAAATGAGTGGAGATAAAATGCCACACACTTCAAACAAAAACTTAAAATTGCGGTATGTAATGCAAACGGGCTTTCTCGTCATAGTAATGAATTCAAAACATTTATGGAGCAAATTTCTGAGACACACATATCAAGTACAGAATCAGTACAACATATATAACACAAATCATCCAGCCGGCACAGCACGCGGTGGAACTGTTATCGTCATTAAAAACAAAATAAAACACACAGTACAAGACAATTATGAAAAATCCTACATTCAAGCAACAAGCATAACAATACAGGACCAATATGGAACGCTAACCATAACATCAGTGTATTGCCCTCCGAGGTATTCCATTAAAAAGAGCAATATTACCATTTTATCACTAGGTGTACGATTTTTAACTGGTGGTAGTTACAACTCTAGTCACCAATTTTGGGGTTCTTGGACAATCAATCCAAAAAGAGAGCTACTAAATGCAAGATCACAACCTTACACAGGTATCAACAGGTCAACCCACACACTGGTCATCAGATAGAAACACAATTTCAGATGTCATTGACTTCTGCGTGATGAAAGGTGTTCTCAGTAGCTGTGTTGAGATATCCCCGTAGCTGGATCTGTCATCAGACCACTCTCCTATTATTGCAACATTGAACTCGAAGGTATAATGCACAATAAAACCACCCACTCTACATACGAAACAAAGAAACTGGTTGCATTTTAAGGAAATTGTAGATGACATTCAGCCACTCAATATTTGCCAGAAATCTGCTGAAGATATTGAGTTTGCCCTTGAAAATTTGAACAAAACTGTCCAATACGCTGCATGGAACTCTACTCCGGAGCCTAAAGATCAACTGAACAAGCATCCTTCCCATCCCGTTATTAGGGAGAAGGTTGATAAAAAACGCAAACTAAGAAGGGTGTGGTAAAGTACCATGCATCCTAAAGACAAAAATAATTTTAATAGAGCTACAAAAAACCTTAAGCGGTACTTGTCGCAGAAGCAGAATGAAGAAATACAGCACTACTTGTCCGCTTTGTCAGCAAAAGAGACCACAGATTTCTCACTTTGGAAGGCGACAAAAAAGCTGAAGCAACCGCATACCCGTGCTCCTCATAACAGGTAAAATATTAAAGGAACTACCAAATAAAGGAATAAAATAACTTACCTATTTCTTCAATACAATAATTAGATATGGATATTTTCCGCGTCAATGGAAAGTAGCCGAAATTATTGTCCTAAACCTGGGAAGCCCTTGGAGGAAGTGACTTCTTATAGACCAATTAGCCTTTTGCCAATTTTTCCAAAATGATTGAAAAGCTCCTGTTAAACAAACTTAAACCAATTCTGCTCAAAAAAGAGATAATACCCAATCGTCAATTTGGATTTAGGGAACACCACGCCACAACAGAAAAAGTGCGCCGAGTGTACAGCATAATAGGAATCGCTCTGGAGGAAAAATGTTATTGTACAACTGCTTTCCTAGATGTAACACAGGCGTACGATAAAGTATGGCACCCTAGCTTACTATTTAAAGTTACTACCTCAGACGTTTTACGATATCTTAGGATCATATCTTGAAGGGCGGCATTTCAGACTAAAAGCCAATGAAGAAGTCACTGAACTGTTCTCTATAAAGGCGGGTGTACCACAAGGCAGTGTCTAGGTCCTGTGCTCTACACTATCTACACGAATCACCTTTCACTGACGGAGAATACAAAAATCGCAACCTACGCGGATGATACTGTCATAATAGCTACAAGCAGCAACAACATAATCGCTACAAACTATATCCAAGAAAGCTTGGACAAGCTCCAAATCTGGCAAAATAAATGGAGATTGAAGGTGAATGCAACTAAGTCTGTACAAGTAACCTTCAGCTTAAAACAGAAGACTTCTCCATCAGTGATACTAAGTGATTGTCAACTGCCCCAATCCGAAGGCGTCAAATATTTAGGGCTACATCTTGATCGACGTGTGACATGGCAGAAGCATATTCTTACGTAGAGAAAACAATTTGGAATCAAGCTTACTTCCTTATATTGGCTCTTGGGGTATAGATCCCAGTTATCGCTTGACAATAAACTGCTCGTTTATAACACAATCCTAAAACCCATATGGACATATGATATACAGCTATGGGGTTCAGCGGCCAAAAATATATAAAAATCATTGAGAGATTCCAATTAAAAGTATGATAGAAAACGCTCCATGGTTCGTCAGAATGATATAATACGTCACGTCCTAATCATCCCTACTGTCGATGAGGAAATATCAAGATACAACATCAAATACCTGGAGCGACTAAGTAAGCATCCTAATATACTAGCTTCAAATGTTCTGGAGAGGACAGGCACAACACGGCGACTGATGCGAGCAACACTGCTCAATTTAAGATAATAATTTTCTAATGCAATAGTTCTGAACTCACCTTACGGGAGATTTGCACTGGCTCATCTTCCTCATGTTGATTTAAATAACTATTTAAAAAATTACTATACATATATATATATACATATACATATATATATACTTATACATATATATGTACACATACATATACATATACATAGACACATCCATATACATAAACATATACATATACATATATATATATATATATATATATATATATATATATATATATATATATATATATATATATATATATATATATATATATATATATATATATATACATATACATATATATACATATACATATGCATATAATAATAATAATTTAGCTTTAGTAGTTTGCCCAATGGCCGACACTGCGACCTAAAAGATCTTTTGTGTCATACTACATTTGTCATCAATGATCCATGTGATCACAATTGTCCTATCTACTATGCCCTATAGGTTTAGTACCGGCGTTTCTTCCGTAATGCCATAGAATTTCCTCCGTTTGGTGATGTCAAATCGTCACAATAATTTATCAGGTTCTTTTCTACATATATGTTCCTTCTCTAGAGAAAGGAAGTAGCTGAAAGTCATGTTCCTTCTTTATATTTTCCGCTTTATGGATGAATTTGAAAATGTTCATAACAAGAGCATTCTTTAATTCTTCCAGAGCCAACTGGTCGCCGTAGAATATATTCATTCTGGTTCTTGCCAACGCAATGCAGTCGTACAGTATGTGTTCCGTGGTTTCTTCTAGACAGAGCCGGCACTCCGTATCATCAAGAATGTGGATTCTAGTCAGGTGATATTTCAGGTAATAATGACCTGATAGAAAACCTACTATTTTTCTTATATCTGCTTTGCACATATTGCGCAATTCTTTATTGTAGGTGAATGGCCTTACCAGTCTTTTGGCTTGGCGAAGCCCCTCTATCCCTTCCCAGTGTGACATTCTGAGACTATGTTCCCAGGTATCTACCCTGGATTTAGCCTCCGCCCAGTTGATACCACAATATGGCTCCGGACCTATGAGGCTTGCTGCGGAACCGGCCCTAACCAGCTCATCAGCAATTTCATTGCCTTCACTCCCCGAGTGACCCGGGACCCAGCTAATTGCAACCTTATTTTTTGCCCCTAGAGATTGTAGGTTGTTGAAGCATTGTTCCACCAGTTGCGATTCTAAAGAATATGAAGCTAAAGCCTGTAATGCAGCTTCACTATCTGAAGAGATAGCTATGTGTGCGCCCTTGATACCCGTTTTCAGATTTGTCCTCGCACAGATTGAGATTGCTTGAATTTCAGCGTGGAAGACGCTAGGCCACCTGCCCATTGGTTCTGAGATTTTGGTATTTGGTCCATACCCCCAGACCCCTGCACCGACTGCGGTATTTGTTTTTGTACCGTCTGTGAACTATTCTAGACTTCTAGGGTCGACCCAAGGTCCTCCTATGTCCCATTCATCACGGTCTGAAATAATAATCTCAAAATTGCGATCAAACTGTCGTTTTGGATTCATATAGTCCGTTATTGAGCAGATTATGTTTTGATCTGTTATGTTATTTACAATATTGAAATGACCATAGTCATGAGGTTCTTGTCTAGACAAGATCTTCATCTTTAATGCGCTTCTAGCAGCAAATTTTTTCACGAATGCGTGAAATGGGGATAGTCCTATTATGGCCTCAATAGCAGCGGTTGGGCAGTTTCGCATGGCACCGGTGATTGCCACGCAAGCCTGCCTTTCAAATCTTGTAAGTATTTTCTTACAAGATTCTTTTGTTGTCTTGGTCCACCACACAAGGGATGCATAGGTAATGATTGGTCTAACCATCATTACATACATCCACTGTATCATTTTTGAGTCTAGACCCCATGTTCTACCAAAGAGACTTCGACATGCCCACATTACTCTTGTGGCTTTGTTTATCACCGGGTGTAGGTGAGAATTCCAATTCAGTCACTTATCCAGCACTACACCTAGATATTTGACCTCCTCGGAATATTCTATATTGATTCCCTCAACAGCTATTGTACCAAGGTTCAATTTTAATTTGTTTGCAAAAGGAACGAGAATGGTTTTGCTAGGATTCATGCATAACCCCTCTACGCGACACCATTCTGAGGTGAAGGCTAGAGCCTGATTCATAATGTCGGATACTGTTCTTTCAAACTTGCCACTAATAATGACAGCAAGATCGTCAGCATATCCAATTGCCTCTAAGCCTAACCCTTGTAGTTTGACTAAGAGATCGTCAATAACTAAAGACCATAGAAGGGGTGACAACACACCGCCTTGGGGACAGCCTTTCATTGCCTTGAATGATACGGCCTCGTCTCCCAGAGATGAGTTAATTTCTCTCCTTTTTAACATCGTTTTAACCCATCCAACAGTCGGTTTATCGATATTTTTGCAGAGCATAGCCCCCTCTATACACCCGTAACCGGTATTATCAAAGGCGCCCTCGACATCTAAGAATGCACATAAAGCAATTTTCTTGGAATTTTGAGCTTCCTCTATCTTTGTTACAATGTAATGAAGCGCTCTCTCCGTGGATTTTCCCCTATTATATGCAAACTGAGATTGGTGCAGAGGTGTTGTTCTGTCTAGCATTTCTCCAATATGTAGATCCACCAATCTTTCCATAGTTTTTAGAAGAAACGATGTGAGATTAATTGGTCTGTAAGATTTAGGCAGTTCGCTGGACCTCTTTCCCAATTTTGGAATAAATACCACATTGACTTTACGCCATATGGATGGTATGTACTCCCTGCTGAAACTGTTCCTAAAAATATCAACAAGTGATTCAAGCATTATATCCAGTCGTCTTATCAAGAGGGCTGGAAAAATGTTATCCTCACCTGGTGTCTTGAATGGTTTAAAGGACCCAACAGCCCATTTAACATTGTCTGGGGTAAATATTACTCCAGACAAACTCCGGGATCTTTTGTTTAATACGACCCATTCGTCGCATGACGGCTGATCCAGTGTCATTGACACTCTAGTTGACCCCGGGAAGTGCACTTGAAGCAGGTATTCTAAAGTGTCCCTCCTCTTCATTGTATAAGACCCATCTGGTCTTCTTAAAGTTGCAACACCGTTCGAGTGTTCTTTGCGTAAAGCTTTATGGAGTCTAGCGCTCTCTGGCGTTTCGACTATGCTTTCGCAAAATTTTCTCCAAGACTCACGCTTCGATCTTCATAGTTCTTTGTTGTAATTTGTCAGAGCGACCCTATAGTCGTACCACACCTTCGTGCGTTTACAACGATTGAACAGTTTTCTTATCTTTTTACGCATATCTGCAAGCTTGTCATTCCACCATGGAACCTTGCGAGAAACATTGTGAGTTTTGACCACAGTGCTTTCATGATATGCTGAGATTATTATATCGTTTACTCGATAAACCGCCTCCTCGAGGTCACCAACAGAACTTATACGTGTAGGCCGCGAATCGGATCTTGATTCTAATAATTCTCTAAATAGTCTCCAATTTGTTTTTTTTTTTTGTTGAAGACTTCATTTTTTAATTCAGATTCACCTGGTAGGTCGAATCTTATATGCAAGTGATCTGACAGAGAGGGCTCGTCAGATACATGACAAAATTGGCGATGTAAGGACTGGTTAGCGTTAGGTCTAGTACCTCTTCTCTAATCGCGTTAATAAAGGTTGGCCTTGCACCCTTATTGCATATGTTTGTGTTTTTGCTTAAGAGAAAACTTAAGAGAGATTCACCCCTGTTGTTCATGTCCGAGCTTCCCCAGACATGATGATGCTCGTTTGCATCGCAGCCAATCACGTACTGCAGATTGTTAGCTTGGCAGTGCCCAATAGGCCCCTGCACCTCCACGAGAGGTATAATGTTGGAGTCACCCGGAAAGTAGGCGGACGCACAAACAAATTCCTGCGCTCCTTTCTCTGTTGAGACTTCAACAAGGATCGCTAATAGATCTTAGATAAATAGAAAATAGTTAGTATTATAATCAATCATAATCACAGCTCTGGGCCGCGAACAGTGATAATAAACCAACTTGCATCAATTGTTTGAAAGCCCTTTGATTTGGCCCCCAATTATCAATGGCTCTTGTATTAAGGCCATGGATAGGTCTTCGGAGGCGAATCTCTTGCACAGGGTGGCCGATGCTCCTTTACTATGGTGCAAGTTCGCCTGTAGCACTTTAAGAGTGATCATTCGCGGCGGCTTTCCGCAGCGAGTTTCTGGAACCTCGCGCTCCTAGGACCCTTATTTTTGTGGTCCCTATGACCCCCAGTATTCTTGGCTTTTGGTTTTTGGTACTGATGCATATACTTATACATATACGAGTACTTTACTTATACATATACTTATACAGATACTTTTAAATATATATATAAATGTACATATACATATACATATATATATATATATATATATATATATATATATATATATATATATATATATATATATAAATACACATATACATATATATACATATACATATACATATACACATACAAATACATATACATATACATATACGCAGTGGCGTAGCTAGGTAACCAAGGGCCCTGGGGCAAATTAAAAAATGGGGCCCCACTGCTATGTAAACTGATTAGGTTTTATCGAAAAAAAATATGAAATATACAAATACTTTAAAAATGCTAAGCTACTTAAGCTCTTTTTTTGTGCACTGCAGGGCAGGTAATAAAAATATTAAACAGTAACAACATAAATTACAATTAATACTTGCTGTAAGTTTGGCTAATAAAACGAAATAGAGAAGATTCAAGGGTTTATTATATAAAGGTCGAGCCTACCAACTGACTAAATAACAATTATATTTACAATTTTTTCCTAGCTTTAGTTTTCGCAAAAGTATCAATGACTTTGTTTAAATCCAGGCTTGATGCGGTTTGGTTTTCAATTGCTATTAGCGATAAATGTCAGAGTCGAGTTTGGCCCATATTATTTCTTATATAATTTTTTATTATTTTTAATTTGCTAAAGGACCTTTCAGCTGCTGCAGAAGTGACAGGAATTGTAAAGAATAATAACATTGCTGTAAATACTTCCGTTAGGTCGCATTCTAGCACTCCATATTTGCTCATTATTTCCTTACATAATTGGTGAACAGTCCATGCTTGAGTTAGTTGAGGTAAAACTAGATGGTAAATATCAATAAATTGAAGTGAAAAACTAGAGCCTATTATATCTGAATATTTTTTTTGGATTTCGTCACACTTTTGTAATAAAGTTGCTTCATCAACATGTAATAAAAATGTTGGTGTTAGAAAATCGAATATATGACAGACTGCACTCATACCAATAAAACGTGTATCTAATTGAGATATTACTGTGTCTAGTACATGATTGAAAATCTCAATTTGAAATATTTTTTCTCGGTTTGGAAATCGGTGATCAGCAGCAGCAGCTAATTCATCAAAATGTTTTTTAACTTTTCTTTGCCTTTTTTCTTGAAAACCATATTTTCTTGCAGTTTCACTGGCTTTGCACTTGAATAATTCGAAATCATTTCTATAAATTTGCAACTTTGCTTTGGTCTCTGCTAAAACTTTGCTCGCCTCGCCCAAATTGATGTCGCATTTTTGTAAAGTTTTGGATGCATAATTGATGTCGTTCAATACACTGTGCATGAATTCGCAAAGCAACACGAACTCGAAATTTAGCAATTTTGTATTTCCACACAACTGCTAACGGCATCATTTATCACCAAATTTAAATTATGAGTGGCACAATGTACGTACTTTGCGTTAGGCTGGATATCCTTAATATGTTTTTGTACACCATTATACACACCACTCATCACACTGGCTCCATCATAGTCTTGCCCCACACATTTTTTTAAATCAATATTTTTGTCGATAAATAATGTTGTCACTTGGTGGACTAAATCTACTGCGCCATGTTTGATGGCTGCATAAAAGCCTAGAAACACTTCTTTTACTTCTATATCAATTGGCTGTCCATTTTCCGATCTGGTTATTACTGCATACCTCACAACAATGCTTAGCTGATCTACCTTCGATATATCCTGTGTCGTATCCATTATGATGGCAAAAAACGGTGACGCTTTAATTTGTTCTAGTAGATGGGTTTCGAGTTTGGTCCCCAAGCTCTCAATCATTTCATTTTGAATTGTTGCACTCAGATATCTTGTAGATCCTAAAAACATAAAAAAACAAAGTTTCAAAAAAGTCCTGATATTAAACAGTTAATAATTATAAACAAAATAAAACGATAAAAAAACTTAGAAATAATTATTATTACCTTTGGGCATATCCAAAACTTGCCGCAAAATGTGATCATATCGGGCGACAAGCTCTACAAAGGACAGAAAATTTCCGTGGTATCCTTCCTGACTTAAGTCTTCTTGATGTCCTCTCAAAGCCAAAGAACTCTTTGCTAGGGTAAGTATGATATCGAATAACCTTTGAAGAACCATTTTCCAAAATGATGCTTCTTTACGAATTTCATTTTCAAGTTCCTTGTCGATAGTATTAGTACCGTTTTTTTTCTTCCAAAATTCATACACAGCACATGCTTCCGAATGGCCACTCGAACAACTGTGTTGTTTAATTCTTTCTGATAAATGCTTCCAATCTCGAATTCCCGTACACCAAACATTATTCCTTTGTGAAGCAAATAACCAGCAGGGTTGACAATAGGCAGCGTCTAGTGTTTTGGAATAACACAGCCAAAAACGATTAACTGGCCCATATTTAGAACACGAAACGTAGTACGATTTTGAAAAACACCTATTGTTCTGGTTGATGTCTGTTGGAAAAGGTCCTGAAGGCTGTAAAGGCCCCATATCAAGAATTTTACGTTTTTCGTTATCACTTAATCTTTTGTTCGTGAAGTTTCCCAAGTCATAAGAAGATTTGTCGTACACATTTTCGAAAAATGTAGAGGTCTGTGGTTCCTCCAAACCCTCCGCTCTTATGTGTGTCATGCTAATATCATCCACGTTCACATAATCGGCGGCGGAGGTATCTCCAACTGCAATAATTGTCGAATCTTCTTCAGTAGGCTTCTCAACCAACACTGCAGTTACCACATTATTTGAGTCACTATCAACAGAAATATTTTGGCCAGATGTACTTGCAGAAGGCAGACTAAAAAACTTGTCAATTTTGGGCAATTTTTGTTTACTATCTTCTCTTTCTTGGCGTTGTTTGCGTTTAAATGCACCACTGGGTTTCTTCTTTTTATGCATAATTTTAGTTTTCTAATTTATTTAAACAATATAATATTAGATTGTGCTCGAGTAGGTAGGTACTCACTGTTCACTGACGACGTTAAAAGTAAAATAAAAGGAAAGAGAAACACACTGATACGCTACAAGTGTCGTTGGGGAATCCCCGGAAAAAATCTTAACTCGAATTCACAATAAAACGCACATCGATGAATAATAAAACGCACATATCACTCTCCGTCAAATTTACAACACTGCCAACCTACAGAAAGAATTTAGGGAAATTCGCTAGGCATAACTTTTGAATTTCTCTCAACTGAGTTGTCATGATTAAAGTGGGGTTGCAACCTGTCACATTTATTTTGAAAATGGGAGAAATTTCCAAAAGTTCAGTTCGATCGAGATTTCTGGTAATGATTCGAGGGCCCCCTGAGCTTGAGGGCCCCGGGGCACTGCCCCGCGTAGCCCCTGGGCAGCTACGCCACTGCATATACGTATACAATAGCATATACATATACATTAATCGCTGCATATACATATACATATACACATACTCATACATATACAAATACATATGCATATACATATACAAATACATATACATATACATATACGTATACATAAACGTATACATATAAATAAACATATACGTATACATATACATATACATATAAAGATACATATACATATCCATTTACATATTCATATACATTTACATATACATTAATATATATATATATATATATATATATATATATATATATATATATATATATATATATATATATATATATATATATATATATATATATATATATATATATATATAAACATATACTTATCCATTCATAGACGTATACATACACATATATTTATATATATAGATATATACATGGATATATACTTTTACATATATTTTACATATACTTATACATATACATATACAAATTTATATACATATACATATACATATACTTACACACAAATATACATATAAATATACATATGCATCTACATATGCATATACATATACATATACATATACATATAAATATGAATAAAAATATGAATATACATTTATATATATATATTAGACCTGCCCTTACTTTTCAAAATGGCGGCGCATAGGAGAGTAGCGTCCAAAAAGTTTCCATTTTATGCCACAATGCTCCATGTAAAATTTGGGCTCGATCCGACGACTCTAAGTGGACCCATTGAGTTGAATTGAGTTGAATAATAAGACAAGGTTTTATTATAAGAAATTGGGAACTTTATTCGGCATTTTTGGAAAAAACACAATTTTGGTAACAGTTTAGTCAATATTTTGTAATTTTCTTATTTTTATGTTATTCTCCAATAAATTACACGTGAAACACGCGTGACGCGGAAAAATCACGTCACGCGCACATCTCTAGTGGCATTGTTATTTAGCATAACTGCGTTGCTGCTTACTTCTGATTTAGTTATTGCATTTTCCTACAAAATACCGTGATCTGATTTAATTATTGTGGCAACCCGTGCCGAGACACACACACACACAACCAGGCCAAGAACGAGAGAACAACTGTCAAACGAATGAGTAGACGTTTTGAGTCAGTCGTATGAGAACAGCCAACCAGTGTGTTACTTAATTGTGCTAAAGAAGTAAACCAAAATAATAAAGTACCAAAGTTAATTGTTGTAAACCAAATTATAATTGTTATTATTTTGGGTGAGT